>CM022703.1:71189581-71632081 GCA_012295165.1 Asparagus setaceus | reverse complement strand
GGTTTTCTGAAAGCCGGGGGAGGTGGAGAAAGTTCATAGTTTGTGGAGGCCTTAGGAGTTCAAATGGGCTTAAAGGACGTGAAGGCTGCAGCAGAGGAAATCAGGACCATAACATAAGCAGTGCAGTCTGAATAAGTAGCCTACGCTCCCCTAGGTGCTCCCAAGACCTAAATAGGCGGCCTAGGTATCGCCTAGGCCTAGGTGGGTGCCTAGGAAAGCTAGACGACCTCTTTCTAAAACATCGTAGGACATATTTGTAATGGTAAGAGCTAAACATCAGTTTCTATTAACGGTTAAAAAACTTCAAGATTAAAAATGATTTATCGGTAGTATTATGCCTGTGAAAAACTCAATCACCAAATAACCTTTAAACTTGCAAGTATAAAATTATAAAGTAGGAGGCATACATATGTTCAGAAGTCTTGTTGCAGCGATAACAAGTCACAAGATTTTCAGCATATCCAATGTCCCCACAAGTGCTACAAACTCTATCCTGCATGACCAAAAGATGATGGAGAAGAATAGTCAAACACCAAAATGTAGCAGATACTAGAAATAAGATACAAATATCTAACAATGTTATATGATAAACATCGGGAATCGGAGGAACGAAATTCAAATATTAGCTCATATAAGTAATGTCATATCACTCCTGATATTAATATCATTCGAAAGAGGGAAAAAAACATAGAGGTAATCATTTTTCATCTAGATAGAGAATATACTTGGGTATCGCAAATATCACCTTAGACATTCTTCTACTAGCAATGATAATTAAGGAGTTGAATGACTAATTTAATTATGAGGGAAAGCTTGCATACAAAAATGGATTAAAGAATCAACATCTCATGGAACATGGTTCAAGTGCCCCCAAAAATATCTCTGACATTAAACTTGGGCTTTGAGGTATTGGCCCCCCTAAACTTAAGTTAATTGAAATAGGTCCCCCATAACTTATTATTATGAGAAAAGTTCCCAAATCTTTTTTGTTACACCAAATATATCCTTGTAGTCTAAATTTGTTAACTTAACCATAAAAAATAACTAACAACAGTTAGTTTCTTTAGTTTCACGTTATACCCTCTTCTTCTTCAACCTACCCTAACGGTAATATTCTAACCTCTCTTCTGAAAATTCATTAAAAGCTCATGTTTTCTCCATCATATCATAAGATCGCTGGATGAATAAAAAAAGGAACTTTTAATGGGCTTTGGAGAGAGACGTTAGAATATTATAGGGTAGGTTGAGGATGAAGAGGGCATAACAGGAAGTTTAAAGAAATTAATGTCATTAGTTTTTTTGGGAGTTAAGATAGCATATATAAAGTACATGGATCTAAAAGAGATTTGGGGAACTTTCTCTAATAACGAGTCTTAGAGGACATATTTAAATGACTTAAGTTTTAAGAGACCAATAGCACAGAAACCCTTAAAATTGTCTTTCACATATATATTTCATCTTGAGAAGGAACCTAATCTAACAAAATGCACAGCAGAAAAATAAAGCAAGGAATAATATAAAATGACAAAGAGGCAAAGATCCATTCCCCTATTCGAAAGGAAAAATATGTTGAATACTAAAAGGAAACAAGATGCGGCAGAAAGTTCTATACTAAATATAGGATTATATGATAGGTATGAATTTCCGATAAAAACTGAACCCAATCACCCAGACATTCATGAAACCAATTTAAGTTAAAAACTCAATTAGTTTAATAAATGTGGGATAACGTGCCTTTTTAAAGAAATTACACCTGATAAGAAGAAGTTCAAAAGTCAAAGTTCAAATCTTCAAGAGTTGACTGTTCGCTAAATTGTTTGACAAATAGAAAGATAGCAATAAAAGGATTATAAGTTTCTTGTCAGAGGGCATCTAACATCTATTGTCTCTAAATTACCACGGACTCCAAATGACAAAGATGGGGCATCCAATGCCAAAAGGGCAACTGGTTATTCTTGAGGAAATTCTAGTTGAAGTCCAAGTATGTAATGATTCAACTCTGCTCATTCATCATCCCTGTTCCATCAGTTTACTTTCCAGATTTGGATGCAGTTAAGTGATCTCAAAAACTTAACCTCCATGCCTGTCCGGTTCACATAAGATTAGATAGGCTACAAACTACAAATCACACTACAGCATGACAAAGGCTGGCTTCCCAGAATTTTAACTTTATTGGCGAAGTTTTGTGGAGGATGATGGTTAATAAGTCGAGAGACTACAAAGAGGAGACATAGAATACCAACAATGAGTCCGACAAGCTCTACGATTGCCGTCTTAACAACAGAATGGAAACAGCCAGTACAGAATTCATCAGAGGAATATGATATGCAATTTGCTTGGGATGTGATATTCAAGGTCATGCCTGGAGACCAAAGAAGGAGCCAGGGTTCTTGCAGTGTGTTCTATATAAACTTCCACATGACTATGCAGCTTTGCTGTCAAGGAGAGTTTACGCATGCAATTCTCTTGCTTTTGGCTTATATTAATATTAGTGTCAAATTTTTTTTTTCTTTTTTCCTTCTAGAATCTAAGAATCATTCTTGAGTAGATTACTTAGACCCAGTAAATTAAAGAATAGCTCGCTTGAGTACCGACATCAAGATACTTATTTGTCAGCATAAACAACATGATGGGGTTCAAACTAAGACACTGATACAAGATGATACCAGCATCTATGAATAAACCAAACCCCTGGTCATTTGAATGACTCAAACTGAAAGCATCAAATGATTGACATGTTGTAGCTGATAGTAATGAAACTCTACATGAACATGTTCTTGAAGTGTTACTATCATTTGATGCAAGAACTGTTCTTCTTTTGGATCACTATGAAACCTACGGAGTTGTAAAAATAAAAATTGAATAGTCTTTTTCGATTCTTGTTATATGGACGTGGGTTGAAAACACCTTCACATGTAACCTTAAGCAGACATGTACCAAAGGATGTTGCATATCCGAAAAGAAACTGAAGCATGTTGCTTTCCATTTCTAACTCCGTTTGCATTTGATTTCTCATACATTCACATGTATGTTACTGTAGAGTAGAAAGCACAATTTTCAAATATAAGTTACTATAGAGTAGAAATCATTGATATACCCAAAGTGACACTAACAGAGAAGTCTATTTTACCTTCCTTACTAGAGCTTGGTTACAATGATATGGTAAAAAATAATTGCTTTTTCAGGGGCTATAGTCAATCCATGACTCCTCAGGCACCATCTTAGTTACCCTGCTATACTATGAACCAAAGGGGAAATGATGGTGGTCCTTTCTTACCCCCTTATCCATCTTACAATGTTTTACAATTCCTTATACAGAGTAGTTGCGTTCACTACATCGAGTTTGTGACTGGACACATCCAAACCCAACTAGAACAGTTATGGATTTAACAAAGCTTGAAAACTTCTCCCAGTCCTAATGAGTGAGATTCAGTTTTCTTTAAAGAACCTGTCAAAAGCCCATACACAACATTTGAACTCACTAGAAATCTCCGATTATAAATAGAACATCAATAAACATCCATTTTATCAGGGGAATGACTAAGATAGACATCCATAATTTTCCGTATATATTTCTACATAAAACATGATAAGCTGAGATGCATAATCCACCAACCAGTCCAAACCCCAAATAATCAAACATGCTTGACTCACAATGTAACGGTATGTAGTTGCAAAAACCCACCCAATATTTTGGATTGGAGGAAAAATGTCCATAGTTGTAATACCCCTGAGGCAGAGGTCAGACCAATCCTCTATTTCTACTACTATTTTACTTTTTTTTTTCAACAGGGGTATTTAACCATATTTAGCTTCTTAATAATAGTGAATGGTCCTCTGCGACTGTTCCTTCTCTCAACAAATTTATGTAAATGCATGCTCCACAGAAGCATACTCTATACATACAGAAATATCCCAAAAAAAGTAGAAATAATCACAAGTGCACAAAATGTTGAGAAATAAGCCAATCAAACAAACCCCACATCATATATCAAGGATAAATATATGAAACCCAGGTCGTATCAATCAATAGAATGAAAAACTAAAATGAAAAAACAATACAAACCCATTTCGTGTAGCTGTAATAGGTGCTTTATGATGATCAAATGATCAAATAAAACAAAACCCATTTAACATTTCACCAAATTCTGACAAACCCACGTCATATAAACGGAAATAATCAAAACCCATCTGGCATTGACAAGAAAAAGCATAAACATGACCATGAAAGAGGGGGAAAAGGATATTTTGAGGTGAAAAATCCTCACCATTATGCTTCTCTTTCTCCTAGCTATGACAAAACTTAGGTGGAGTGACCCTACATCTTCTAGGGTTTAGATGACCACTATCTGCATGTCTCTCTAAATAATTAATGAATTGAGACTGGGGGAGGGGCGAGGAAACAACCTGCGATGGGATTTTTGGTAAAAAGAATAAAAAAGAAACGAAAAGAAAATGAAAGCTGTCGTTTTGTGCTTTCATTTCGTTTAATTTGACGAATAATTGGGATCCGAACAAACGGCGGGCCACAGCGAGGCCCACTAAATGGAGGGCGGTGATGAAATTGGGCTGTGACAGTTAGAACATTTACTTTGCGGTTATGAATCCCGGGCCAGGTGGAGCCCAATGATCTTCTATGGCCTAGACTCGGACGGTTCGACTGAACCAGTTTGGTTTGGAGGGTGAGCCTTTATTATTTTTTCTCTCTCTTCCTTAAGGTTGTGTTTGGTTTGATGGTTTGAGGGGAAGTGAAAGAAAAGAAAATGAAAAGAAAACGAAAAAGAAAACGAAAAAGAAATAAGATTCTTTCTTATATTTGGTTAGGAAAAAACTTGTAGGAAGAAATTTGAAGGAAAATAATTAAATATAAGATAGAAAAAATTGTTAACTTACCCTCATACATAAAAATTACAACCCCATGAGCTTTTTTTTTTAGAATTGCAGAAAACCCCCATAAACTTTCTGAGCTTTGTAGATAACCCCATAAATTAGAACAAAAAAAACATAAAAAGACATTTTCAAAGTTCATGGGGCTTTAGTGTAATTTACCTAAAAGATCATGGGGGCTTTTTGCAAAAGTTATTGGGGGTTTATTGTGATTTTTAAAGTTCATGGGGGATTACTACAAAACACTGAAAGTTTATAGGGGTTCCCTACCAGTCGAATCCGTGCCTAATTTTCATCCCATGACTTCAAATTGTGAGCTGTCATCATTAATTTCTCTAACCGGGGGTATTATCTTCGATTGTGAGTCTCCAGCCATTGTTTGAGAGTGGATGACAACGTAGAGGAGAATGGCGGAGAAAAATGGAGAGATGGATGACCGGCGAAGAAGAACAGAGAGTTGGAAGATATTGGGTTATAGGATTTTTTGGGGTTAGGGTTTAGAATTTGGGGTGGTAGAGATGACAGAGAACAAGGGCAGACACGAAATACTAGTATGTGGGGTGGGGTGATGTGGTAGCGATTAATTCAATGGTATTTTTAGGATTTTGTTTTTTTATTAAAACATAGGCGACGTGGAACAGTATTTAAGGGTTTAAAGGGATATAGAGTTGGATTTTTGGTGTTTTAGGCTTGCTGACCAAATTTTTTTTAGGGGGGTGGGGGCGAGTTTGGTTCTCCAAATTGGGGGCTACAAATATTTTCCCCTATATTCTATAAAATGTATTCTGTACAAGATTTTTTTCCCTTGTTTACAACGTACTTAAACATACACAAATGCCCTAGTTGGGCCCATGAAAATGAATCTGATGGCCTTAGCCCAGTTGGGGCCCACACTCAGGCAATGGAGGATGCTTGTTTTAGCATAGTGGATAGTGGCATTGAGATAAAATGAGATCGCGGGGAGTTGTGGTCGATCGATCCTGACAAAATTTTCCCCAACTTTCACTAGCTTCAGAGGAAGAAACTAAGAGCGAAAATTCAGAGGCTCATTTTCTTCTCTGATTCTTATTTATATTTTCTTCTTATCTTTCCATCAAACCAAACAATACAAATCTACTTTCTTTTTCTTTTCTTTTCCATCATTTTCAGTCAAACCAAATAGGGCCTAAAAGAAAGGAAATTATATCAAGATGATGCATAATCATTAGTATGGTTTTATTGATTCAAATGTTTGAGTTTATTCATCATCCTCATCACCATCATTGTTGGTGTGGAGGCATATTTATTTAGATATATTTTTATTTTGTATTTATTTTCGCTTTAGTGTCAGGTTATATTCAAATTAAGAAAAGAGTATCTTTTTAATTGAAAAGAATAGAGATTTTTTAGATGGTAGTTCCTTTAAAATATTAGTATTTTAATATTACTATCCCAAATCTTCATTTTGATATTCGTCCCCCAAATCACCTTAAAATGCTGATATTTAGTCATTTCGTCAATCTAACAGTTAAAAGCTATGAACCATGGTTAGGTTTAGACTAACCACGATTGCATATTATCTTCTTGTCCATCTCTCTACTCCGCCTCTTCCCTCTTTTTTCCTCTTCTGACCTCTAAGCCTTCGAATCCCCTTTATCCTATTCTAATCTCATGTGGTATCCTTTCCTCTTCTAGCCTACCCTCTATTTCTTCCTCTCTTCATGCAATTCAAGCCAAAACAAGCAAATCCCCTACTTCTTCAAGTTCATCCTCTTCTGCAATTCAAATCGTCGATTTTTACGGGTTGATTGCTAAACTTATTCGAGATTAAATAGAATATATGAAATAGTAGCAGAAATAAAAATTAAACTAAGCAATCACAGATGAACCACAAATACTTCATCCACTCTTCCCCTCGTTAGGAGGGTCTTCCGCTATAGTAGGTGTCCCTAGATCACAAGCCCAATCTAGGAAGTGGAACATGACCGAACCCCTAGATTAATTCTAATCTAGTCATGTTTGCCAATAAAACCTACCATACAAGTGTAAACCCTAGTCCTAGCTAGTAACCCCAATTCCTCAATTAATACCGATTTGAGTACATCGTAAAAACAACCATAACTGATCACACAATTGTAAAATAAGTGTATTTAAAAAATAATAATATCGATTAAGCACAACTAGAAAAATTTTACAGCCCTTTTATAGAAAACTATTCTCCGAAAGATTCTGATTGTAGATCTGGAAGAACGAGATGGTGATGAAGTCCAATAACAGTGCTCTAAGAAGATTCTTGATCAAAGTTAATTTGCTCAGTTCGAGGGCGTGATCGAAACTCTAAGAGGTGACAGTGATCAAGATTCTCTTCAAACCCTAGAGAACTTTCTCATTTTCTCTCTCAATAAAGCTCTTTTAATCTCTATAATTTTCTCTCCTCTAATCTGTAGAAAAGCAGCTCTAGATATGCATATATAGATTTCTCAAAGAACAGTCCAGATTGCATCACACAAAAATAAAACAACGCAGCAAAACTCATCGACTAGCTGGTTAGAATTCTTGGCCTAGCAGGCTGATAATGTTCTAGCCGGCTAGTATGGGTTTCAACTAACTTTGACAAAGAAACACAGAATTGTGTTCTCTATCAGGCAGTTTTTAGCCCGCTGCCATACAATTTCAGCCAATTGATTGTAGTATCACCCTGTAAAGATCAGTATCATCCTGTAGAGAACATCAAGAGCTTTTCAAAAGTATATTAAAGTAGCAATTCTGATAATCGAGTCAAAAGTAATGTCCCGAACAAATTTTCAGCCTCCGTGTGCTTCTTTTCAGCCTGCTTGTGCAAATTTCAACTTGGCCGTACATGTTTTTTGCCTACAGGTTTATTGGGCAGCAGATTGAAAATGTTATTGCTTCAGCTGTTGATGCAGAGAATCAACTTACAGGATTGAGTCCATAGGAATAGACTCAATGATGAGGGCCAAGTGATCTCCTTTGATGTTTGATGCAAGCATTGCTGGTGACGGCTTGAGATACACAAAAACCATCAGATTGATAATGATGGGCTATCCACCAACACCCCTCTAATGTGTCACGCCCTAGTCACAAGTAGGGGTGCAAAACGGTCCGGATATATCCGGTCCGACCGCAACCGTATCCGTTTAGAAAGCGGATATGGTAGGGAAAAATTGAAACCGGTCGGATATGGTTTCGGATACGGTTATGGTTTTGGTTTTTCATCCGGATACGGTTTCGGATACGATTTTCGATCGGAATGCGGATACGGTTCGGATATCGGATCACGGTTTACGCACTTTTCGGATCACGGTTTACGCACTTTTTGTTGTTTGATTTTCATCGGATATGGTTTCGGATCTGATTTCGAGTCGAAAATGCGGATACGGTTCGGATATCCGGATACGGTTTTGCACTTTTGTTGTTTGGATTAGACTTGAGAATTACATGAGGACTAGTATTTATGTCTATGAGGTGACATTTTTTATATGGTTGAATAAACT
Organism: Asparagus setaceus; assembly: GCA_012295165.1. NCBI lineage: Eukaryota > Viridiplantae > Streptophyta > Magnoliopsida > Asparagales > Asparagaceae > Asparagus > Asparagus setaceus. Next base: position 71,623,700 of record CM022703.1, on the reverse strand, counting down.
TATCTTGATTATGTTTAATAGATGAATGTTTTTAGTTATTTTTAGTGTCTGAAACATTATAATCATATGTATTTTTTGTCATATCCGATTCATATCCGTTTCCCAAATATCCGATTAATATCCGTATTGTATCCGTATCCGCTTATCTAATATCCAACCGTATCCGCTTCCGTTTAGTGCGGATATGGTTATGTTTTTCTTACCGATGAATATCCGATCCGTATCCGTATCCGTTTTAGAAAGCGGATATGGTAGGGAAAAATTGAAACCGGTCGGATATGGTTTGGATACGGTTATGGTTTTGGTTTTCATCCGGATACGGTTCGGATACGATTTTCGATCGGAATGCGGATACGGTTCGGATATCCGGATACGGTTTTGCACTTTTGTTGTTTGATTTTCATCCGGATACGGTTTTGCACTTTTGTTGTTTGATTTTCATCCGGATATGGTTTGGATACGGTTTCGAGTGAAAATGCGGATACGGTTCGGATATCGGATCACGGTTTTGCACTTTTGTTGTTTGGATTAGACTTGAGAATTACATGAGGACTAGTATTTATGTCTATGAGGTGACATTTTTTATATGGTTGAATAAACTTATCTTGATTATGTTTAATAGATGAATGTTTTTTTAGTTATTTTTAGTGTGCGAAACATTATAATCATATGTATTTTTTTGTCATATCCGATTCATATCCGTTTCCCAAATATCCGATTAATATCCGTATTGTATCCGTGATCCGCTTATCTAATATCCAACCGTATCCGTTTCGTTTAGTGCGGATATGGTTATGTTTTTCTTACCGATGAATATCCGATCCGTATCCGTATCCGTTTTTAGAAAGCGGATATGGATATGGTAAGTGTCATATCCGAACCGTATCCGAACCGAATGCACCCCTAGCCACAGGTAATGCCCTGGTTGGCAGAATATTTATAGGACCAAAATATAAAGTGTTCTATAAATACCCTGTCACTATTTTGTTAAATACATCCACAATCACTCACAGCATAAATATACATAAATATAGAGGTCTCATCATAATAACATCAACATCAAAGAAATATCAAGTGAAAACAAGAAAGAGATATATCAAATTGTCCAAGTATCAAGTCTACTAGATAGATAACTTTAATATTCAAAGATCGATACAAGTCTTGGCTCAAACACGATCGTCGAAACTAGATAGATGTACTTAGAGAAATATCATGAACTATCTACTGAATAAAATAAGCAATTAAACTAATATTATTTATATGATTGCTATGGCATGGCTCTGGCTACTTACTCATAACCTGTTTATTCAAGTAAGCTTGGTCCACTGCAGTCGGACTAACTTCGTTACCTAAAGAAGGGATCCACAAAAGGGTTAGACGTAAGTTCTAAGCGAAGAAAATATGGAGAACTGTAAGAATCAATGGGTAGCTGCACAATAATAATCAAAACCTTATTAGCTAGACAAGAAAGAGTAAATGAATCAAATGATAATGATGATAAGTCTCAAAAGGATATATCAAGTAGTGTTGTGCATATAACATATGGTAAGCATAAACAACAAATTAAAGAAATTATTTACATTCTTATTTGGATATGAAATGATTTAGTCTACCTGCTTAAGGTGGTTGCAATAATTAATACAAAATTATCAAATAGGTACTCACATCGGAGTCCCCTGGCCAACCAACTGACCTTAAGACGCGATTCATCTCCCGCTATTGTTTAATTTGTACATATAATATTATGCACTAAAATCCACACCCTATGGTAACGTCACATATCGTAGTTAGTTCTAACTAGAATGGTCTAGGTTAGAGATTAGCTGCCTAGCGAATCATGTATTAGAACTAACTACATCGAGGTACACTCCATAGTCTAGGATACATGTCTCTACACTCAACTACATGTACAATGATTTGGTATAACATCCTAATATATCATCAAATCTAGAACCATTTAATTAAAAAAATATTTTATTGAACTGTTCATTCACCTTTAGTGAGTTAAATAAATATTTAACATGTGCTGAGTTATCTGAGTGATGAAAACACTCCATTTATGTGCGCAGGTATCTCATGGGACTACTCCTACATCATCAAATACTCATATTCTCTCTTAAAACAAGGTTAAAATTGATAATTGGTCTTATCAGACTAAACTACAATTCATCAGAGAGTTAAAAATAAATCAAAACCAAAGTAGATGAGTGAATAAACCATCCAGACATCTAAAGTCACAACCACACGTCTCCCCCATAAAATTAGCCGCAATCAAAAGTCTCCTATACCCGACTAGACATCTGATTTCCAAATTAGACTCTAATGTCAAACAACCATATGTCTAATTTCAAATCCGATGTCTAGTGTTGAGTGATCAGACAACTGCATTGATGCTATTGCTGCTTGATTGATTTGTTTCACCTTATTTCTTCATCGTTTCACCTCCAATCTTCTCGTGATAACTTTGAATTATGATAGGGATAAAAAAAATGTTTATACCATGTTTTTAAGATCAAACATTAAGAAAAATGAAAAAAAAATTTAGGGTTTATTTTAAAACGTGTGCATATTTTTCAAACTAACGATCTGTGTTTTGGGATATCCTATTAGATCTTATCAAAACTTCTCTAGAACATTAGGGAGTCATCAACAAAGAACCTGAACTAGTTTTAGCATGAAAATCTAGGGTGGTTTAACAGATCCAAAAGCTATTAATAGAGAGATAATAACAAGAGACAAATCCCCAAATTTAAGAATCAAAGTGGAGAAACCCTCGCCTGAGTTGTTGATCATTTTCTCCTATTGTGATTCCTTTCTCTCTGGCCATCCTCTCCTATAGAACTTCTACTCTCAAAAATTATATTTAGAAAAAGAAGAGAAACCCTAATAATCTGAGGTATATATAGGTATTGAACCTATTTGCAAAACATCATAATTATTATTTCTTTTATTCTTATAACCACGAGGATTACATATGCAAATCCCTTTACTATTAAGTCAAACTCATGACTAATTCATGAATCTCATTATAATAAAATTATACTTTAGGGAACTTCATTCTATCGGTAGAAATAATTGTATAATTTATAAAATCCCTCAATTAAATATATTATTTAATTAAAAATCCCGGGCCTTACATCCTACCCCCTTTAAAATAAAATTCGCCCTCGAAATTTCTAAATAAGGTAGATATGTACCTCTAACAAATCTAAATATTTCTCTTCTATTGAATACTCTCGCTCCCAAGTAGCTTCATTGAGTGAGTATAGATTCCATTGCTCAAGAACTAAAGGAATGACCTTATTCTTTAGGTGCTTCTCTCTTCGGTCATGAATAGAAATCGAATGTTGAGTGTAAGATAATCCACTCCGATTGTCAGCTCTGAGTGATCTAAAATGTGACTCTCATTGGGAACGTACTTCCTCAGCTGCAACATGCGGAACACATTATGCATGCATTGCAAATACGGTGGCAATGCTAACCTGTACACTACCTTGCCTACTCGTTCTATTATATCAAATGGTCCGATATGCCGCAGACTCAACTTCCCACGAGTACCAAAACACATAACTTCACGAGTTGGTGAAATCCTTAGAAACACATGATCTCTGACTTTAAATTCTAAGGGTCTTCTACCTGCATCTGTCCAGCTGCTATATCTGTCCTGAGCCATCTTGAGATGTTGTGAACCATCTTAATCTTCTCCTTGGATATTTGGATGAGTTAAGAACCTAATAATTTCCTCTCTCCTACTTCATTCCAACATAATGATGATCTATATTTTCTCTCATACAACGCCTCAAACGAGGATATCATAATGCTAGCTTGATAATTGTTATTGCAAGAGAATTCTACAAGATGCAAATAATCTTCTCACGAACCTCTAAAATCTAACACATATGCTTGAAGCATGTTCTCCAGTATCTTAATAGTTCGCTCTGATTGTCCATCAATTTGTGGATAATAAGTGGTGCTAACTTTAATCTAGTGCCCAACCTCTCCTAAAACTTTGCTAGAATTGAGATAATCGAGTATCTCAATCTAAAACAATGGAAACCGGTACTCCATGAAGTCATACTATTTCTTGTATATAATGCTCCACTAACCATTTAGTAGTTTGCCCAACTCGAAAGGGAATAAAATGAGCGCTCTTAGTGAGTCGATCAACAATAACCTAAATAACGTTGTTCTGCTTCTGGATCTTAGGCAAGTCTATCACAAAATCTATAGTAACATGCTCCCATTTCCAATCCGGTATTGACAATTGTTATAATAGACCGGCAGTCTTTTGGTGTTCCGCCTTCACTTGTATACACGTGAGGCATTTGTCGGTGATGTCATGTTTTCATACTATCCTACCAAAAGTGTAATTTAGGTCTTTATACATCTTTTTTCCTCTAGGGTGAACTAAAAATATTAACAATGAGCTTCGTTGAGCAATTCCCTACGAACTTCACCTGCTGGAACATACAAACGGTTGTCTTTCCTCAAAGAATCATCTCAGTGAATAAAGATGTTTTTTCTCTTGCCTTCAAGTACTATTTTTTTGACCTCAATGAGCTCCTCATCATGCAACTGTTGCTCCTTAATATGGTTAATTAATGAAGGTCATACTTGTATATTCATCAATTGTTCACGACTACCCGGTGGAATAGCTTCAATACCGTGATTCTCGATCTCTGCAATTAGCTCCTTCTACTTCGTGAGCCTCATTGCGCTTGGTGTTCTGCTGAGTGCATCGGGTATAACATACCCAGATGATGTTGAAGGCCGATGTTGTAGCCCACCATGAGTTTTAACCATCCCCTTTGGCGCATATTCAACTCCTTCTAGGTATAAATGTACTTGAGACTTTTATAGTTAGTGAATACTTCCACTTTCTCTCCTAGAATATAGTGTCACCAAATCTTCAATGCATGAATCACTGAACTCCAAATTATGAGTAGGGTAATTCTTCTTGTGCGGCCTTAATTATCAAGAAGCATAAGCAATAACCTTCCTGTTCTGCACAATACACACCCTTTTTCGATTCTTAAAGAGTCAGCGATAATTGCAAATTTACCACTCCCCTCGGGTAACGTCAATACTGGTGCTGTCGTTAGGAAAATCTTAAGTGTTTCAAATGCCTTCAAACAATCTACAGTCTAGTTGAATTTCTCACCCTTGCGAAGCAACTTTGTCATTGGTGCTGCAATGCGTGAATAGTCTTTGATGAATCTCTAGTAGTAACCTGCCATCCTTAAGAAACTATGAACTTCTCCTATGTTCATCAGTGGCGTTAGCTTCAAAACTGCTTCTACTTTGCTTGGATCAATTGATAAACCTTTGAAAGATATAATGTGGCCTAGAAACGATATGCTCTCTAGCCAAAATTCACATTTGCTCAGCTTGCTAAATAGACGTTCTCTTCATATAGTTTCTAAAATCAACCTGAGATGTTCTTCATGGTCTTCTAGTGTCATTGTGTACACGAGGATATCATCAATGAACACAAGTACAAACTGATCTAAGTATCGTAAACACACACTATTCATAATACTAGTGAAAGCTGATGGAGCATTCGATACACCGAATGACATAATAATAAATTCAAAGTGCCCATAATGTATCCTAAAAGTTGTCTTTAGAATATCTTCTTTCTTCACCCTCAATTAGTGATAACCAAATCTAAGATCAAGTTTGAAAACACAGTTGCTCTTGCTAATTGGTCGAACAAATCTCGATTCTCAATAATGGACATTTATTCTTGACGGCGACTCGGTTCAACTCCCGATAGTCAATACACATTCTGCCACTACCGTCCTCCTGTTAAACTAGCAAAATTAGGGCTGCCCAAGGTGAAACACTCGGTCTGATGAAACCTTTATGGTGCAACTCCTCGATCCGAAACTTCAACTCCTCAAGTTCTCTAGGCTCCATACGATATGGTGATTTCGAGATAGGTGCTGTCCCTGGTACGAGATCAATAGTAAATTCCTCATGTAGAAGTGGTAATCCCGGAAGATCATCAGGAAACACGTCTAAAAAATTCTCATACCACCGGCGGAGTTGGCTTCTCCTCTTCCAATGTTACATTTCCTTCTCCTGAACTCACGATGGTCAATAACACTTTCGGTACAATATGATACTCCGGTGGTTAACTTGATTTGCATCCCCGCGGAATATAAATTTTGGATGATAAAGCAATCTAAACACTACCCTCTTTCGATAGCAATCAATACACGCATAAAATACACCTAACCAATCTATGCGCAATATAGCATCATACCCCTTTGAGTCTATCACAACGAAGATTGCATAGAGTTCTCACCCACGTATCATCACGAGACACCTATGATATTCTCTATCGGATACTAAGATACCACTACCCGTTATAATACTTGAACCCTCGGATAGTTTATGATGTAGAATAGAATTGTCATCAACAAACTTAGCAAAAATAAAGCAATGAGATGCACCAGAATTGAAAAGAACATGTGCAGATATATTATTGATAAGAATAATACTTGTAACCACATCACCAGCCTCTTCAGCTTTTTTGGTTGTCAAGGCATAAGCATACCCTTGACCATGAGATATCTCTGCCTCATTCTTCTGATTGGCATTGTTGTTCTGTGCTCTATTTCGCTTCCTGTTGTATGCTTACGAAAGCACTTGAATTACTTTTCTTAGTAGAGTACAATCTCCTTGCTATTAGCCTGTTGATTCACGGGCTGCGCTGGGATAATAGCTCAGGACTTAGTCAAAAAGTGGCCTTATGATCTATAGCCTCACAAGTATAGCACTTCCCTTGAGCCTTCCAGCATTGCTCCACACTGTGCTTGTACTTCTCACAAAATTTGTACCTCAGATTAACTTTCTTTCTCGGTGATTGTTGTGAAGTATTCGAACGCTTAGCTTGTCCATAATTGTTGCCTTCCTTAGCTTACCGAATAACTCTGGCATTTGGATGTTTCCTACCTTAGGTTACACTCGCAATCGCACCTCTAGTTCTATCTGATGCTGCCATCTGCTCGAATAGTCAAGTAGTCTCCAGCACCTCATTGTGCATCTCTAACCTCTGCGTGAGAATGTAAGACGTGACTTCATAGTTTAGCCCATCTACAATGTGTCTAGCGTGATCCCTGTCGGTCCCCCTCTAACTTGACTCATATCGACTGAGTCTCCTGAAATCTAAAGCATATTCATCCACTGATTGATTTCCTTGAATCAGATCCATAAACTAGCGTTGAAGCACCCTCAGTGTCACTTTGGACATATACTTCTCTAGAAAAATCTTAGTGAATTTCGCCCAAGATATCGATCCATTTGTATGAGCTTCTTCTATTGCCCACAATGACCTAGCATTACTGACAAACTAAACTTTCATCGCCTTCACATGATCTGTATTGGGTACCTTAGCTGCATCTAAGAGTCCCTCGGTCTCCTCAAGTCAGTCTTGAGCAGAACTTGCTGAACCAACTCTAGAAATTTGTTTTGGTTGCAATCTTCAAAAATCCGTCACACTATGCACATGTGGTGCCTTCTGATTTCCTTCAACCAAAACTATTACAGGTTGATTGAGATCATTATGAATCTGCTGCTGAAGCAAGACCTTGCACCTCTTAGCTACTCTCATCTTTTCCATCTGCTTCATATGAAGCTTCCACTGCTGTTCTCTAGCTTCAAGCATCACTTGCAGAAGCGCCAATAACTCGGTTGAATCCTACCATTCGCATTTGTAGCCACATTTGCATTACTTGATCTTACACCCCTCGCCATGTCTTATGTAGTCTTGAACGACTATCAAAGAAGGGTAAGGGTTCTAATGGTGATAAGAATCACGGAGTGGATAGTGTAATGTGTTGTGTTGGATGTGATATTATATTTGATTGGGATGTATATCGAGCCCAGGCTCTGATACCACTAAAACCTTATCACGCCTCACTCATGGGTAATGATTGGTAATCATAATATCTACAGAACCAAAATATAAAGTGTTCTATAAATATCATGTAACCTACTTGTTAATACATCCACAATCACTCGCAATATAAGTATATATAAAAGTATAGATCTCATCACAACAATATCAACTTCACGAAATATCAAGCGAAAATAAGAAAGAGATATATCAAAATTTCTAAGTATCAATTTCACTAGATAGATAACTTCAATATTTAAAGATAAATACAAGTATTGGCTCAAATACAACCATCAAAACTAGATAATTGCACTTAGAGAAATATCATGAAGAATCTACTGAATAAAATAAATAATTAAACTAATATTATTTATATGATTGCTACTGCATGGCTTTGACTACTTTCTCATAACCTGCTTATTCAAGTAAGCTTGGTCCGCTACAGTCGAAGTCACTTAGTTACCTGAAGAAGGGGGTTCACAAAAGGGTTAAACGTAAGGTGTAAGCGAGGAAAATATGGGGACTTGCAAGAATTAATGGTTAGTTGCACAATAATAATCAACACCTTATGAACTAGACAAGAAATAGTATATGAATCAAATGATAATAATCATAAGTCTCAAAAGGATATATCAAGTGGTGTGGTGCACATAACATATGTTAAGCATAAAATAACGAATTAAAGAAATTATTTACATTCTTTTCTAGATCTAAACTAATTGAGTCTACTCACTAAAGGTGGTTACACTTTAACTAAAATAAAATTATTAAATAAGTACTCGCGTCAGAGTTCTCTGGCCAACCAACCAACCTTAAGACATAATTCATCTCATAACTTATCCCCCATCCTATTGTTATTTAATTTGTACATGTAATATAATGCACTAAAGTCTACATCCTATGACAACCTCACACAACATATTAATACTAACCAAATTGGTCCAGGTCAGGGATCAGCTGCCTAGTCGAATCCTGTATCACTCCATAGTCTAGGACATAGGTCTTTACACCCGTCTACATATACAATAATTAGGTATAACATCCTAATATATCATCAACTCTAGCACCATCTAATTAAAATGATATTTATTTAACCATTCATTCACCTTTAGTGAATTATATAAACATTTAACATGTGCTAAGTTATCCGAGTGATGAAAACACTCCATATATGTGTGTAGGTATCTCATGGGACTACTCCTACATCATGAAATACTCATATCCTCTCTTAAAACAAGGTTAAAGCTGATAATTAGTTTAATCAAACTAGACTACAATTCATCGGAGAGTTAAACATAATTCAAAACCAAAACAAACAGCTGAATAAACCATCCAGATGCCTAAAAACACAACTAGACGTCTCCCCAATAAAATTAGACGTCTCTGTACGATAACTCAAAAGTTGAGTTTCTATCAACCGTGATCAGATATATCCTATTACCGACCGGACATCTAATTTCCAAATCAGATGTCTTATGTCAGTCAATCAGATGTCTGATCTCAAATCAGACGTTTGATGTTGAGTGATCAAACGACTGCATCGACGCAGTTGCTGCTCGATGGATCTATTTCGCCTCATTTCTTCATCGTTTCGCCTAAAATCTTCTCATGACTCCTTAGAATTATGATAGGGATAAAAAAATACATGTTTCTACCATATTTCTACCATGTTTCTAAGATCAAACAATAAGAAAAATTTAGAAAACTAGGGTCTATTGCAAAACATGTGCATATTTTTCAAACTAATGATCTGTGTTTTGGGAAACCCTATAAGAATTATCACAATTTCTCTAAAACATCAGAGAATCATCAACAAAGAACCCTAACTAATTTTAGCATGAAAATCTAGGGTTTAACAGATCTAAAAGATATTCACAGAGAGATAATAATAAGAGAAAAATCTCCAAAATCAAGAATCAAAGTGGAGAAATTCTCACCTGAATTGTTAATCATTTTCTCCTGCTGTGATTCCTCTCTCTCCAACCATCCTTTCCTGTAGAGCTCCTGCTCCCAAAAGTTATGTTCAGAAAAAGAGGAGAAACCCTAATAATCTGATGTACTTATAGGTCTTGGACCTATTTACAATATATCATAATTATTATTTCTTTTATTCTTATAACCCTAAGGATTACATATGCAAATCCCTATACTATTACATCCAATTTATGACTAATTCATGAATCTCATTCTAATAAAGTTATACTTTAGGAATTTTGTCATATAGAGTAGAAAAATTATATAATTTACAAAAAACCCCTCATTTAAATAAATATTTAATTAAAAAATTCAGAGCCGTACACAATGGCTAAGTCAAACTCTTGATAATAAGATGTAACGCCCCCTCCAAAACCTACTGAGGTGGGGGCCTGGGAGGTACATAAAAATTGAACATGACCTGGCCATAATAGGGAGGGTCGACCTGCTCAATTTTTATATGCACTCCTTGTAGACGGTTAAAATATATTTCATCCAGGCTAATATTCAGCTTGGACCCAAGAAGTGAACGACCATGGGCTAAACGCTTCAAATGGGCCCAAACTCGAGTCCACAACAAGTTGTAGCGAAGTCCGCCTAATAAAGTATGCTAACTAATACGTACTCATCTCGACCGACTCGATCGAATCAAGAGTGGGTCGACTCTAATTCGGACTTTAGGCTAAGTAAAAATCGTCATTGAGTCGGCCAAATCACAAGTTGAATTATGTGCTAAATTGTACTCCTGAGACAAAGTTAGTCAACTAACAAACTTCGCCACAAAGAACCCAAGTGGGCCACGTCATCCACGATTCAGAAGAAGGGTCAGCCACGTCCAAGTGAGCCTCGTCCAAATGTCTTTAGCGAGCTTCACCGAATCAGTGAACTTTGCCAATTAACCATTTGAGAGCTATTTTCAAGGGATAACCGCTCCCCACTATATCCTATCTTGATGGCCACTTAACCCACAATTAAAGGCCATTAACTCTCTCTCTCTCAATCTCTTTGTCTCTCTCAATCTCTTTGTCTCTCTCAATCTCTTTGTCTCTCTCAATCTATCTCTCTCAATCTATCTCTCTCAATCTATCTCTCTCAATCTCTTTGTCTCTCTCAATCTATCTCTCTCAATCTCTTTGTCTCTCTCAATCTCTTTGTCTCTCTCAATCTATCTCTCTCAATCTCTTTGTCTCTCTCAATCTATCTCTCTCAATCTCTTTGTCTCTCTCAATCTATCTCTCTCAATCTCTTTGTCTCTCTCAATCTATCTCTCTCAATCTATCTCTCTCAATCTATCTCTCTCAATCTCTTTGTCTCTCTCAATCTATCTCTCTCAATCTATCTCTCTCACTCGTGAATGGTTTCAAGATGCAATCGAGAATCAAATTTCTACAATCGGTTAGTGACCCTAAACATCATATATTATTTACTTTTTATATGTTTAGACTATAGAATTTATAAAGTATGCTTAAATTGAATTTAGGAATGCTTAGATTGCATTTAGGACATGATATTATACATAGAGCACCACTAGATATGGCAATCGATATTTAGTACATGTCCCCGATATATCCCGATTTTCGCTATCCGACATGAACCCGACATCCGACATTTAAAACCTTGCTTATAGGTCTTGGACCTATTTACAATATATCATAATTATTATTTCTTTTATTCTTATAACCCTAAGGATTACATATGCAAATCCCTATACTATTACATCCAATTTATGACTAATTCATGAATCTCATTCTAATAAAGTTATACTTTAGGAATTTTGTCATATAGAGTAGAAAAATTATATAATTTACAAAAAACCCCTCATTTAAATAAATATTTAATTAAAAAATTCAGAGCCGTACACAATGGCTAAGTCAAACTCTTGATAATAAGATGTAACGCCCCCTCCAAAACCTACTGAGGTGGGGGCCTGGGAGGTACATAAAAATTGAACATGACCTGGCCATAATAGGGAGGGTCGACCTGCTCAATTTTTATATGCACTCCTTGTAGACGGTTAAAATATATTTCATCCAGGCTAATATTCAGCTTGGACCCAAGAAGTGAACGACCATGGGCTAAACGCTTCAAATGGGCCCAAACTCGAGTCCACAACAAGTTGTAGCGAAGTCCGCCTAATAAAGTATGCGAACTTCGCCACACAGCTCATCTCGACCCGACTCGATCGAATCAAGAGTGGGTCGACTCCTAATTCAGACTTTAGGCTAAGTAAAAATGCGTCATTGAGTCGGCCAAATCACAAGTTGAATTATGTGCTAAATTCGTACTCACAGACAAAGTTCGTCAACTAACAAACTTCGCTCACAGCAACCCAAGTGGGCCACGTCATCCACGATTCAGAAGAAGGGTCAGCCACGTCCAAGTGAGCCTCGTCCAAATGTCTTTAGCGAGCTTCACCGAATCAGTGAACTTTGCCAATTAACCATTTGAGAGCTATTTTCAAGGGGATAACCGCTCCCCACTATATCCTATCTTGATGGCCACTTAACCCACAATTAAAGGCCATTAACTCTCTCTCTCTCTCTCAGCCTATAAGAGGAGGATGAGATTGTTCATTCAACACACCCAAGGAGAGATCACCAGATTACACATTCACGGTTTTGTTTTGCTTTGAGAAGACTAAGTTATCTTCCAAGCAACCAAATTAGAGATCAATAGTGAAAGACCCATCGTCTTAGTCGGACCGTCAATGGAGTACAAGATCAACGCTCCATCGGTACACAGAAAAGAACCCCAAGAAATATAAATTTTTCCTTAATTTTGATTACATTCTTTTTATTGTAATCTGTGTCAATTACAGTATAAAAGACCCGAAACAGGATGGCAACTTTGCTAGGGACTTCTTTCTCCTCCGACGAGAAATCTATATCGTAGTCTGACACTAAGACCCTTGTATCTTTTGTTGAATTGCTGGTCATTAAATTTGACCAAGCGAGGTTTGAAGAATTCATTTCCTCGAACCAATCTTCATAAACGACGACCGTAAGCAGTCCGACGCTAAGACCCTTGTGTCTTTTGCTGAATTGCTGGTCATTGAATTTGACCAAGCGAGGTTCGAAGAATTCATTTCCTCAAACCAATCTTCATCAACGGTGACTGTAAGAAGTTGTCATAAAATTCACCGCAGTGCGAACTTAGGGTTAAAATTGACCCCCACGTGTGTAAAGGCGACCGTCACCAAAGATGGTTTGGGCTTTGCTGGAAGCCAAACGAACTTCGCCTAAAGCGAAGAAACATCAATCCCCACCTCGAGCGAAGGTCAAGACGTTATCACGTCTTCTGTTTTTGGACATCAGTCCACAACCCCTTTGGGGGTTCGATTTAAAGCATCTTGCGATGCTCGCTATGCTTTCTCGACAGAAGCAAAGAATGGGGGTAATCCATCATCTAAATTCCTGTAAGGGAATAACATCACTAATGGTGATTCGTCTGACTTCGCTAAGCAAAAGTCTGGCCAACATCGCTATAAGCCACGTTCGTGCGCCAAGACTAAAAGTAGCGAAGTTGGCTCTGAAAAGTGACATCAACTTGGAACTACTGGTGATCTAAGAGAGTTCTTATCTCTAAAGAGAGCTCGCCAATATCAGTATTGTGCGACTCTAAGAGAAGTAGTCATGACAGTTCAAAAGAATTGTCAATGTAAAGCTATTCCTAAAAAGGAATCAGTTTTCAGTCGTCTTAGTACAGTCTTGAGCCTTCAGAGGTTCGGACCAAAAAGACGACAATGTACCCGAAAGGGTAAACTCTAAGAGTTCACTATCAACACGACTAGTGTAATCTCTGGAGATGAGGAAGAAGGTGCGGATAATTCGTCTGACCCTATATACTCTCTCCTGGTATTGGAGGCATATTGCCAGAGACTGATGGTGTGTATCGTCACACCAGATTAAGGCTAAGAGCAGCAATTCCTTTTGACTATTCCTTTTGACTACTCCTTCCTCCAAACACGAACGCCACAGATTCCATCTCAAGTTGACCAACCTACTTCTAGTGATTCTAACACTGCCATAGCATCGAACATAACCCCTAGCTCAAGTCAAGAGCAACAGTGGGTGGCAGACATGACGGACCGAGAAGATCTTCTCACTCAGTTGACAGCTCAAAAGAAAGCTTCAGATGAGCAATTTGAGCGTTTATAGAAAATATTCGAGAAGCTCCTATCAGCCTCTCAACCTCGTCCGAGTTCTTCGAAAGGGAAATGACTAGTTATTGAATTCTCCCCAGAAGATGACGCAGATTCTGACCACTTAGGATCAGAAACGTTGGCGCCTCTGAAGCCAAGCAAGAAGCAAAGGCCCTGGAGGACATCCAAAAATAGCTCAACGCTCTTTCTCAGTGAATGAGCTCAAGAAGGTTGGAATTATTTGACCTTATCCCATTGAGTGAGACATGGTTCCTTATCCGATGAAGTTTAAACAATCAACGTTGCATACGTTTGATGGCAAAGGTTCTCTGAACCAACACATCTACTACTTCCACCAACAAACAGGGAATGTAGTGGGCAATGACGCCATTAAGGTGCGACTTTTTATTGGCACCCTCCAGGGGGTAGCCTTCGATTGGTTTTAGAATTTGCCTAAGGGTTCAATCCAATCCCGGGCTGATCTGGAATCAAAGTTCCTTTCACAATTCCATGAGGAACAATCAGATGTTACCATGGCCAAACTCCTCTCTAAAAAGTAAAGAGGAAATGAGACAGTCACGGAGTTCATCAAGTGATTTTGCAATCTGACATTGTGATGTTGAGCTATGCCATTGCTGATGCTACTCCAAACTTGTTGGCACAATTTTGTTGGGCGTATAGAAGCTCATATGGGCATTGTTACGGCCTACACATGGAAGAATTTGATGGAACAAGCTGAGATAGCAGAGAAGTCATTAGAACGTTTCAACAAGTTCGAATCCTACACCAACTTCAAGGGTAATAAAGGCAAGCAAGGGCAGACCTCCCAACCGAAAGCGAAAGAAACTTTCGCAGTTGAGATCCAGAATCCCAACAACCAGAAAAGGGAACCAAGAAAGAATATTCAATGCAAGTACTCGTTCAAAGACGAACATACGATGGCTATCTTCTATGTCCTCAACAAGGGTAATCGGTTAAAGCTTCCCGAAGCCCGATGCCCTGAAGAAGTCAGAAAGACTGATGACCCTAACTACTGTCTTTATCACAGAATGTTGGGACAGCCGACGAAGAACTGCTACATCCTTAAGGATAAAATTTAGACCTTTGTCGAGTCAGGAATCCTCAAGCTCAAGCTTGAGCAAAAGAAATTCACCGCTAACATGGTAACTCTCCAATTCGGCTCCATGCCAGAAATTCAAGCCCAAGACAGCATTGTCCCCATTCCTACTGCAAGAATGGAGGTGGTCAATTATGACCAACAAAATCGACAAAGCCAAGACTTAGTCCCTCTCACTACAGCAAGAGGGGAGATGATGTGGTACATTCTGATCTCCTCCAAGATGAACATTGGACTCTTCCAAAGTCTAAGAACAAACGCAAGATGAAGTCCTGCAACATCATCTCCGCAATCGTTGGAGAGAAATCTCTACGAGTCTCTTCACTCATTGACTCAAAGGAAGAGAAAATTGTCATGGCAGGGACAAGGTCCGACCGAGACTACTTGAAAAACTATGATCAGCTAGGACCTTCCAAACGATTCGAACCAACCAAGCAAAAGGAGACTCGGTTTGACAAGGTGTTGCAGCATCCCTTAGATGATCCCAAAGCCCCATTCCGATATGATATCATGGCCCAACTAGTCAATATCCCGGTTCGTATAACCTTATTCAAACTTCTACATTTGTCTAAGGAAATGAGGGAGGCTTTGAAAGAAGCTTTAAGTGATAGTGAGGTGTTCCTTGCCTACATGGTTGAGCCTCCTCAGGATGAAGAACACAAGCAGTGCTATCAGTGCCGGCGGTAGGCTCTTTGTATTACCTTCACTCCAAAAGATATGCTCATCAAAGATCACCATCACAATCGATCCCTTTACTATGCTGGGTATGTAGGGTCAACAAAGGTTGAGAGGATTCATATCGACCCTGGCTCTGTATTGAGCATAATTTCGCGGAGACTCTTGAGATTTTTTGGTATTCCCCTTCATAAGCTCTCGAAGACTACCACCACCATATTCGGATTTAACTCCAGCAGTTGCCGATCTCTTGGAAAGATCTGACTTAAATGTCAGATTGGTGATTTAAAGATGGAAGTGACTTGTTATGTAATTGATGTCGAAACACCCTATAACCTTCTCGTCAGACGACCATGGATCCATTCCAACATGATCATCCCATCAATACTTCATCAATTGTTTAAGTACATCGATGAGCTGGGGATTCAATAAAAGGTTGATACTGAAGAGCATCCCTTCATGGGGATGGAGAATTACTTCACCGACTCTCTCTTGTATGATGAAAATCATACAATTGAGATTATCCTCCCTAATGATGAGGACATCGGTAATGAAGCAGACAATGAGCTAGATCCTAACGATGATCCAATCTGAAAAATAGAACCACTTGTAATTACCCTTGAGGATCCATGTATTGACCAGTCAGCCGAAGATTAGGGCGACTGGATCTTTAGTAAAGAAGAGTTTGCCTACGACTACTCTTTAGACTCTGAGTATGAAAACTCAAGAGTCAAAACTCTGATGTCTAGGCTAGCTTTAGAACCAGCATTGTATATGCCTATACATGAGTCATACTCAACTCATCAGCAGCTAGGTAATTCAGAGGATACCGCCTTCATAGTCCAAGCTAAAAGAGGCACCCAGAATCTGATTATCTTTGGCAAAGTTGAGTCGTGACCTCAATTATCAAGCTCTGATGAGGAAGCCGAAGGAGTACCAGAATTCTCTCGTTACAGCCAATAATCTCACCATATAATGGCAAAAATGGGGTACAACTTCGCCCTAAAATAATGATTGAATTTTGATCAAGGACCAAGAGTTTCTCTAATCCCCTTTTTACTAGAAGGGGAAGCTTTCAATTATTACAATCGAACTAAACATGGACTTGGTTACATCTCTCTTGAGGCTGATTCACAAATACGACCGGCATATGATGATTTCTTGAGCAGCTCTTCAGATACGTCTAACTGGGATTCTGACATCAGCCTCAGAGCCATGCTCGGGGAATTCATGGCTAACATGGTCTCGTATAGTCTAACTATGGATCTTGATGAATCCAAAGTGTTCGAAGATCCTTAAGATGATTCCTAGGCAAAACATCTTGAAAAATAGTGGGAGTCGCGCTTTGAAGTCAGCAAACCACCCACTGAAGATAAAGTGGTCCAAGTCAACATAGGCGATGAAATCAACCCTAAACCCATCTTCGTCAGTGAGAGTTTATCACTTGCTGAGAAAGAAGAACTCATAACTCTCCTTCAAGAGTACATTGACATCTTCGCCTAGAGTTACAAAGACATGCCAAGTTTAGACCCCAATGTGGTGGTACATCATCTTAACATTGACCCCAGTGTTAAGCCGGTCAAGCAACAACAACGACGCTTTCGTCCTGAGTTGATGGAGCAGATTGAGAAAGAAATTCATAAACTCATTGAATGCGAGTTCATCCGTGAAGAACAACATTCGGATTGGCTGGCCAACATTGTGGTGGTAATGAAAAAAAATGGCAAGATCCGGATCCGTATTGATTTCAGGGATCTTAATCTCGCTTGCCAAAGGACGAATTTGCTCTCCCTATCACAGATGTTATAGTTGACAATACGTGTGGGTTTGAGAGGATGTCATTCATGGATGGATTTTCTGGATACAACCAAATCAAGATGCATCCAGATGATCAGAAGCACATAGCTTTCAGGACACCCTTGGGGGTATTCTGTTATACAGTAATGCCCTTTAGCCTAAAAAATGCTGGAGCAACTTATCAGCGCGCCATGAACACGATTTTTCATGAGCATTTGCGCAAGACAGTGGAGTGCTATGTTGATGATCTAGCAATCAAGAGTCGTCGTAAGCAAGACCATATCAATGACTTGAGAATGATGTTCGAAATCATGAGAAAATATCAACTCAAGATGAACCTGATTGAGTCTTTCTTGGGGGTATCATCAGGTAAATTCCTAGAATTTATTGTAACATCCAAAGGAATACATGTTGATCTCGAAAAAGTGAAAGCCATCTGAGAGATGACACCTTCGAGAAATCTTAAAGAACTCTGAGGTTTACAAGGACGATTAGCCTACATCCACAGGTTTATTGCTAACTTGTCTGGAAAATATCAACCATTTCAAAGGTTGATGAAGAAAGGTGTTTCAATCGTCTGGGACAAAGCTTGTCAAAGAGCTTTTGATGAGATCAAAAATTATCTCACGAAGCCACCCATTCTAGCCGCACCAGTATCAGGTAAACCGTTCCTGATCTACGTCAGGGTAATGGATCACTCCCTCGTAGCACTTCTTGCCTAGAAGAATGACAATGGCTACGAGCAAGCCATTTATTATCTTAGCCGGACTATGATTGGTGCCGAGCATCGCTACAATCCGGTCGAAAAGGAATGTTTAGCATTGGTCTTCGTAATTCAGAAGATGCGACACTACCTCACTGGTCAATGCATCCACGTCATTTCAAGAATTAATCCTCTACGAATACTCATGACGAACCCCGGATCACTGAATTCTAGGTTAGCCAAATGGGCAATACTGCTTTCACAGTACGATATGACATTCGTACTACAGAAAGCAGTTAAAGGCCAGGCAATAGCTGACTTTTTGGCAGACCACCCCATTCTCGAATCCTCTAAACTCTATGAAGACATCCCAGATGAAGTCTTCGAGTTGATGTCTCCGACCATCAGGTATGGCAGCTTTACTTTGACGGGGCGTCAAGATGCAATCACAAAGGAACAATTATCGCAGGAGTGGGGGTAGTGCTGATTGATCCCCACAGACATGTCCTTCCTCGAGCTTATTTATTGACCGAGTCATGCTCTAATAATGTGGCCAAGTATAATACCCTCATAATTGGCCTGCAACTTGCTTAAGATATGGGTATCCAATACCTTGAAGTTTACGGTGATTCTAAATTGATCATCAACCAGATCAAAGGAGAATATGAGGTCTGCCACAACGACCTTATACCCTACCATGAAGTAGCCATGAATCTTACCCAGTCATTCGAAGGCTTCTACATCAGTTCTGTAGCCCGCCTCGAAAACACTCATGCAAATGCTTTAGCGTCCCTTGTAGCCACTCTTGCCTTGACGCCTAAGTCGACTAGGTGCATCACAGTGGCTAGCCATCAATTATGCTCACAAGAGCAAATTCTAGAAGCTAACAAAGTGCATGTCATGCCAACTCACTTCGAGGCTAATGATTGGCGTTTCCGATCATTGATTACATCTTGCATGGCATATTACCTGATAATTTGAAGCAAGCAATCTCTATCCAAAGAAGAGCTTCACGCTTTTTCTATGATTCTGCTACGCAGACTTTGTATCGATGATCATTCGACGGCGTGTTGCTCCGATGCTTATCACCAAGTGAAGCTTGAGAAGCACTCAAGGAAGCACATAACGAAATATATGGAGCTCATCAACCAGGTCCCAAACTTTAGGACCGACTTCGTCGTTTGGGCTATTACTGATCAACAATGATAGCCGATGCGGTAAATTATGTCAAGTGGTGTCATGTGTGTCAAGTCCATGCTGATTTTCTACACCAACCTCCAGAAGAATTGCATCCGACCATTGCCTCATGGTCATTTGAAACATAGGGTATGGACATCATCGGGCTGATTAGTCCACCGTCTGCTAAAGGCCATCGATTCGTTCTGGCCGCACTGATTATTTCTCCAAATGGACAGAAACTGTTCCACTCAGAGAAGTCAAGACATCTCATTTGGTTAAATTCTTGAAGCGCCACGTGATTTATCGATTCGGCGTCCCTAGAAGGATTGTCCACAACAACGGTCCGCAGTTCATCAGTCGACCGTTCTTCAGATTCTACAACAAGTTTAGAATTTAAGATGTAGCTTCTACGCCATATAACCTGGCTGCTAATGGTCTATCCTAATGGTCTAGCTGAAGCTTTCAACAAAACCATCATCAAACTTCTAAAGAAGTTCATCTCCTCCAACAAACAAGATTGGAACGAGAAACTTGGAGAGTGTTTATGGGTTTATCGAACAACAGTCTGCACTCCCACTGGCTCCACACCTTTATCCTTGATCTATGGATGTGAAGCCGTGATCCCTCTGGAAATTCAGATGTCATCATTGAGAATCGCTCTTTCTGAGAAAATGACGACTGACGAACACCATCAGAAGCAGTTCAAGAATTAGAGGCGCTAGATGAATTGAGACTCCAAGCTCAACAACGAATCGAGATCTACTAGTCACGGATCTCAAGAGCCTTCAACAGGAGAGTCAGAGAATGATCCTTCAAAGAAGGTGACCTAGTCTTAGTTGTTCGTCAACCCATGGTCATGACGCACAAGACTAAGGGTAAATTCCAACCCAAATGGGAAGGCCCATTCGTAGTAGAAACAGTCTACTCAAATGGAGCGTATCACCTAATTGACTAAAATGGCAATAGGCTCATGGCGCCAATCAGCAGAACATTTCTCAAGAAATATTACCCTTGATTCTGGCGAATTTAATCTCCCCACAGAGATCCTAGTCACGTTTAAGTTTCCACCTCTAACCATAAATATTGATCATCTTGATCTAAAAATCCAATCAAAATCCCCTATGAGTCATCATGTTAACACCACACCTCTATTTGACTCTAAATGTTTTACCACCGTCACGTTACCATTACACCTCTGAATGATTGCCATTCTAAATGATCCGATCGGTTAACGTTACACATCTGTCAGACCATTTCATCGACTGGTTAACATTACACCTCTGTCGACTTCTTAGAGATAGACTAGATTGGGTAGTTAAATCATAATACCATCTCTATCCAAAATCTCCCACTTGAAATGACTTGTTTATGTTTCGGCATGACAAACATAAACAAGAAATTTCATAATTTTTTATTTAACTACCCTAATTAACTTGTCAATTTTATTAGGGTTTTTCGTTTCTTGTGAACTTGCTTATGGGCCCCAGGGTCTCCCGCAAGAATAACTACCCATCAAAATCTCCAAAAGTTTATTAGGATTTTATAAATAAATTTTCTAGTATTTAAAATAATTTTTCTAAACTTCCTAAGTCTAAAAATTATTTTTGTAAAAATCCCAATACAATTTTATTATGAAATCTAGTGGGTTCCCATAAAAAATTTCCGAAAATTTCAAAGATAATAAAAAAATTTCTAAAGATTCCCAAAAATTTGAGAAATATTCACTATTTTTAAAAAATTCTAATTTAAAAAACCATTATTCAGAAATTCAAAATTCAGAAAAATAATAACAAACTACCCCAAGGGTTTCCAGAATCCTAGGGGGTCAGGTTTGAGGGGTGGGCGGCAATGCCGCCGCAAAGACTGCCGAACTCTAGTTAGGGTTTGCACGAGAGCCACCGCGTGGCGACGACCAGCCTACATTTGCTGTCGTTGGCCCCACCACCTTTAACCCCTTTTTCTTTTTTTTGCTTTTTTCTGAAAAAAAACATTGCTGCCAACGCGAGGCGTCGGTGGTGGTTTAAGGTTGGCCACTGGCGCCTAGCGCCGGAGCCTCCTTCGTGGGATCCGATTAGTTTTTAGTTTTTTTATTTTTTGAAACTCCTGCCTTCGCTAGTTGTGGCGGGATCCGATTAGTATTTTGGGCATGGCGTGTGAGCCTCCGAGCCAGTCCGGAGTTTCGACCCGCTCGGCGGCCGTCGGCGCCCAGCGGCCATTGCTAGATCTAGGGTTTTTCAAAAATATTATTAAATTTCATACTTTTTTTAATTTCTAAAAAATTTAAAAATGGGTTTTTGATTTACAAAAGATTAATAAATCCCAGATTTATTAAAACCCATAGTTCATAAAGATCAAAATTTTACTACAAATTTACCATCCCGGATGTCAAAAATAGGATTTTTACACCAAATTTTTTTTATTTTTTTAATTAAAAAAATATTTTAATATAAAAATCCCAACTTTTTTTGTTTCAGGGACAAAAATCACGATCAAGATACTGACGAACGATCCTAGATCCGGCTTTGATATCAATGTAGGATCCGGAGAACTACACGCATGCAATAGGGACAATCTACAACTAGATTATGCACAACGAAAAATAAAAAACCCTAGCATGCATTTATAACATAAACAACAAGTTTACCAAATGGATCGTTCCTGTAAGATCGCCACGCCTTTCTTAATCAATGGCCGGAGGGTGACCACACCGTGCACCCATTGAGAAGCCCCCGCATATCACCCGCGACTACCGCATAAAACATGAATTCGAACAGAAAAGGAGATGACGGCTATATGAAGATTTATGGCGTATATCCTCTCTCTCTCTCCCGTCATGAAAAATCCTATATCTACATATAAGGGCTTAGACATAGAATCCTACACTCACTAGAATTATGAATATCTTATCTCTAAGATAAGATATTATCCACCCACTTATTTGGGTATCTATCTCATAACCATAACCAACAGTGACAATAACAAACACTTTAATAAACATTTTAGCAGAAACCATAGTAATTTGGCTAAAATTCACTGTTGTTTAACTTATATACATTGATGAAATCAAAGAGAGATGTGCATGAATCTTTTTTGTTACTTCTAATTATTTCTTATTATCCAATACTGTCAACTATAAACACATAGGACCACAAAAGCATAATTTCTCGAGTCATGAATAGAATGTAATGCTGAAAAAAAAAGTTTGTGACATAAGCTTGGTCTCAGTTCCTCTGAAACTGTACGAATCTATATATTCCCATAAGTGAGGACTACAAACAAATCTTTAGTCAAAAACAAATCATGAGGCATACTTTCCGAAGAAGCGTCAGTGTCTATGGCACAACCAAACATAATATGAGCGAATTTGGACTACTCGGGAACAAATGCAATTGTTTGATTTATACACGGTAATCTAAACAAGAGTAGAACACCAGATGAGTTAAATCACATCATTCAATATCTCTATGTATAAAGAGCAAAAAAAATATCTCTATGTCTAGTATCTCCCAACAGTGTCAATCGAAAGAATATCTCAATTTCATCATAACAACCGAAGGTCCAGAGTAGATAAAAGATGCCTATGTAAATGAGACATAACAGAAATCAGCAAGAATGACTAGCATCTGAATTTTCAAACCAACCCAAGATTGGGCAAAGCAAAATTGCAAAAGCAAGGCCGGGTGTCATGTATTTTCAACTAATTCCAGTGTAATCCATCGTGTGGCTTGCCAGTCCCTAACTACATCTCTGTATGCTCTAACTTGGCAGCACCTCGAAGAAAATTTCCAAGCAATCTCTGATCAAGTATCATATTTGGTACCTGCATAAAGTTTTCAACCAATTTTTTAAGTCCCCACAAATTGAAAGAAAAGTACCAAGACTTCGGAGGCAATGACCTACTGGTTAGTACCTTCTCTCCAAAGAAGATCTTTGAATTATTTGCAATGCTTTCAATGAATTTGAGCTCGAGAAATTCGGGTGTGAGCTTCAGTCTATTTGCTTCTGCTTCTCTCATCACTCTGAAAAGAACATAAAAACCAGTAACAAGCAATACAAAAGACACTAAGAATTGAGCAGAGAAATTTGTCTACCTATAATAGTTAGCGTCTGCCTGACTCTTTTCTCTTGCCAAATACATTTCATTCTCAATCTCCTGCTGCTTCTTGGCACTGTCCTTTTCCATCAGCCTCTGTTCCATCAGTATCCTGCTGACCTGAGCATTTTTCTCAGCTTCTGATAATGCTATCTTCTTCAATGTATCCGCCTCTTTCTCTGATACTTTCTGCTTTTCGATAGCAATTAAAGCCTGCAAACAACAAATGGAGACTATAAATGTAACCAAAGCTCCTTCAACTCTTAGAATAGAAGATGAAGATATCTGCATAGCATTGCAATCCTGACAAGATCAAATGGCTAACATATTCAATAAAAAAAATTTATTCCATTAAACCTATATACTGGTAATAATTAACAGATTTTGCATGCTAATGCAAAAATACCCAAGCAAGTAAAGATGAGAAATCATACATTAGTTCTTTCTTCCTCCATTTGCTCGAAGTTTCTCTTAATGCTATGTGGTATATTTGGCTTTGTAACACGAACATTGATAATCTCAATCCCTGGAGCATACTTTGTGCAGTCACTTTGGATGGCCTCCTTCATTTTGTCATCAATCTGAAACAGTAACATCAGCGGTAATCAGGACAAACTGTTTATCAGGTAGGATGAGCAACCAGGTTCATATCCAGCGTGAAAGAAATCTACTTACCTGATCAAACATGTCAATGTAAACTTGTTGCATAGTATGAGCACTGCAGAACTGGTTAATCTCATGATGAATCTTATCATATATCCATGTCTTGTCATAGTTTATGCCATAGTTTAGCAATGTCTCATAAACATGCTCCTTGCGAAGGCGATTTACAACCTGTTTAAAGTTTAGAAAAGATATCAATACAAGCATAAAGAAACTCTGTACAATAGAGTCAAGAGAGGTCATCCTATGAACCAGGGGCATCAATAAAAAGAGCATACATATCAATCACATACCTCTATCTTATCAAAGCTGATCATCACGCCACCTTTAGTACCACATGGAATATCCCTCACCTGATTGCCAAAATGGGAAAAAAAATTACTACATATAGTGAGAGGAAAAACAGACTTGGCCATACTTGTGAAATTTTAATACAGTTTCAACAGATAAAATGTTCGAAGAACAGAGAAATTCAGAGAAACAAGGAATGGAATTTAATGGAATAAGTAACCACTAGAATAGGAATATGATTTCTAATTGCTCTTTTGATCATTTATTTTCAATCTTTAACCTAATATTTGCTAGACGATAAAACCATCGGTCCTAGCCCAGATAAAAGATGGGTATAAATTATTAATCATTTACCAGATCTGTCTGAAGAGTTACTTGAATGGGCTCAAACTGGGTTATCAGTGGCAACTTCAGATGGAAACCTGGCAAACAAAGTCCAAAACAAGATGTTCATATTTCAGATAAACACAAGAACAGTTATTTTTTTGTTTTTCCAATGAAAGCATACCTGGATCAGTGATCTGATTCAAAAGAGCACCACCCCTCCAGTAACAACCAACATGGCCTTCAGGAACTTGATGTAATATCTGGAAGCTAGAACCTTCAGATCCCAATGACGACATGAGAAATATCTGTGAAATTCACCCATAACCATCAGCATAGTTGAGAATAAACCTTGTATTTTCATTAATATAGCATTCATCTATGTTGCAGGGATACGACTGTACGGCTGCAGGTGCAGACACGGGTCACGACAAATTTGTAAAAGGTAGGATATGGGGACATGACTGTATATATACATATTGTAATAATTTATATGAGACCAATATTATTTTTTCATTCACATGTTATGAGAAATGCTATAACATTTTAATGTTTCCTTTGTTGATTAGATTATAAATTGAAAAAATGCTCGTTTTTTAACTAGATACCCAAACGACTCTTTAAAATCATACTTATGAACACGATATGGGCTAAAATGAACCTGACCCAAGTCCAACGAGTTGGCATAAAGTTGAGGTGAAGTGGAAGATATACATCCAAGAAGTGCATCATGAGTGTTTTAAACTAAAATATGTAATATATATTTAAGTATGCACATGTTCAAGAAGTGTCCAAGGAGTGTCAGACACGGACACGGATACGGTTAAGTGTCAGATATGAAAACAAGAGCCTGGATGAAGTGTCCGGGTAACTTAGGCATTCATATAGTACTTATATCACTCCATAACAGAACAATATTCCCACCCCGGAAAACTCCCAAAAGCCAGAACTACATGCATGCATTTCATATCTTTTCTGCTAATGCCAGCCGCTATAAATTTTACTGAGTTGAAAGAAAGGAATAAGCAATCAGCATATGGAAAAGTATACAATAAGTGTTTGAGAGGAGGCATCAGAAAAGCCCAAAGCTGAGAGAGAACAAAACAAAATCCAATGAAGACTCGTATAGTTTATATCATAATTTGGCATTTCACACATGTTCCTTAGGTATCATACAGGCTATCTACTGGGTAGTATGTGTTTGTTCACTTGCATGCATTTTTGTTTCGGTAACATTCCTATAACATCAGATAAAATGGAAGCACATTTTGCAGTTTCCTCAAGTGCCTTAGTTAAACAACCACAGACATTGATTCAACATTCAACAGACTCCAAGTTGCACAGCATCTCCCAACATAAGACCACATTCAGCATCCGAAATAAATGCATTGATCCATCACGCACAAACAAATACTTCTTCCAACCTATATTCACCATCTGTTGTTTTATTCATTTATCAATACCTCTTGAGAAACTTGATTTCGCTGAAACTGATGCTAACAATTATATCTATAAACACTTATTAGCATCATATATAGCAGACATGACTAGACAAGATGTGAAACATTAACATATGTAAAAAACACTTACTGGAATCAGATATGGAGGTCCATTCAAATGTCTCGTTAATCAGAAAACAAAGTTACTAGTTCATAACTAATACATCATGAGCACCATAATAGGAGTCAAAGAACACCGATGATTATCACGAGCTTAGAGACAAGGTAGAGACGAAAAAGATGTATCCTATGAATTGAATTTTTTTTTTCCATAAACAAACAAATACAAAATACATCCTCGGATTGTGAATTTCAGAATAGAAAACAAAATTTTAGAAAGTTCTACTGCAATAATTGTTTCAAAACGTGCTTGAAGTGGTTTCATATGCCTTTTTAATCAGTTGGGCTGCTGTCATAGCAGCTTAAGTGGATAAATTAAGGGTCCGCCAGTCTCAAACTCTTGAAGCAGACTGAAGAGTACCACTGCAAGCAGAAGCAAGCTTCACCCAGCTTTATCATTGTGTCAGCACTTCTTCATTTTAACCTATCTATAACCGATCCATTACCATTTAACAAAGCCTTGACCCGACTATCCAAAGAAAGCCTCAACCTTCTCAGTAAAATACTTCAGTTCCCTTTGCTGCAGTCTCTTACATTAGAACAAGTCACTGGTGCTGAAGCAAACAGGTCAATCCAGTTGCGCAAGTGGTGATTTCTGCAGCGAAATTCTGCAAGTATTCACATCCTTAATAGGATTTGCCCACCTTTAGCTCTATCTTACCCCCATTCAAATCCACAATATGTTCCCCCTTCCCCCACCTTTTTTCTTTTTCATCTTTTATGGACATTAGAAGTCTGGCTGGGCTATCACTGACGTGTGTGTGACATGATAATGAACTTGGTGCAGCGAATAAATTTAGCTCATAAGAAAATTAAATTTGAATGCATCAAATAATTATAATAATATTGTTAACTTGCTGCAATTTGCAAATGCATTCAAAATTTGAACATATTGTGGAAACTGCTTTAGCTCTTCCTTTTTGGGATCTTTGTCATGTATTACTTATTTTATTATAATTTATTAGTAAAACATTACCCTGGTTTTGCCACTAAACTTCTGTTTTTTTTTGGAGATGTTTTGGTTAGGTTGTCCATGATATCTTCTGGTTACTACCATATTTACCTTTTGGAGATGTTTTGGTTAGGTTGTCCATGATATCTTCTGGTCATTACCATATTTACCTGATCCTTTAATTTCATATCAACCAGTTATACCCTGCCATATGTTGGACAGTTACTCATCAAATAATTAGTATGTCAAACATACCCGAAATGACATTTATTCTCATTCATGCCTAAAACTTATAGATATCTGAACTGCTACTTGATTTCTTGTGCCGTTTCACAAATCTAATTCTTTTGCATAATAGCTAACTGAACTGGTTGATTTCATATCAGCCAGTTATACTATAACCTGAAGAAATGCTTTTTGACCTGAATAATAATTTTAGCATTTACCTCCCAAGAAAACTTCTTGTTGTAGACTTTTCTTTGTTTAAATACTACCAAAATGAGAATTTTGTAGCCTTATCAATGTTTGAAAAAGATTTTTTGAAACTTGCTTCGAAACTCGCTTCACAACTTATCGAAGGGTAAATGCTTCGAAACTTAAGAGTGAAGCTGTTTATCCCTTGAAGCTTATGCCTCATTATTTAAAGCATAATTGAAGTGTGCGCTTCGCGCTTCATAAAGCGCTTTTATTTTGAAGCACATGCTTAAGACTAGATAGTAGGACATAAAAGGATCTTTGACTAACATTAAAATGCCCCTATATATTTTCAATATGACTATGTGAGTGTAAATAAAATATATATGTTATGCATGTAGCTTAGTTTATTATGGTTTATTTCTATACTTCACATTTATAATTCTTTTTTACTAATCAGGACATGAATGTCTATATTTGTAATTATTACGCCACTACATATTATATGTTCATGATTTTTACAAATTTAAAATTAAAATATTTAAACTCATGAAGCTTACACTTCACGCTTTGAAGATTACGCTTCACGCTTTGAAGCTTACGCAAAGCTTCATCAAAGGGTCTAGCGCTTCGCCTTGCGCTTCCGCTTTTTTAAACATTGGCCTTATGTATACTACATAATTATTGTACTTGATACAATTTCTGAGTTCATGTTTGGAGATACTACAGGACCGAACCCACTATTTCCATTCTGAATATGAGTTATGGAACATCAAATAAAAAGGGAAAATTAAGTTGCATCTTTTTAAAAGGAAAATTAAGTCGCGTCTTTTAAGGAATGTTTGTCTCATCATGAATTATTTTTATGAATGTTTTAAACAGTGTGTATGTTTTCAACTTAAGAATTTGATTACAATGGGATGAATCACATATTAAAGAGATCTAACTTCTTAACTAATCTCATGTCTAATAAATTCAAGAAAGAATTTCCATGTATTTTGCTTGTATTTACGTTTATTGTTAGATCTAAGATAGTATAAGAAGATCCCATAGTAGCATTAGGAAATTGATCTTGGGACAAAGAGTTTTCCTTTTATTTACGTTTATTGATTTTATCGATATATTAGACATAATTAAGCCTAAAAACTCCCTATCATCTATACGGTTTCCAATGTCATCTGCTTCGATTTTGTCCCCTCTATAGTCTTTTATTCTATTTTTACTTGCATGAGATGCATGTTTTAGAGAAGAGACGGAAATTTGGAAAGCATGCAAAGAAGGTGAAAACGTGACAAAGAGAATGATATATAAAATGGCAAATGCAATAGAAGAGCCTGATGATGATCATGGGTGGAATAATGATTGTCAACACCACTTGTTTTGGCTTGCATTCAATGGGGTTCGAATATTATTAAAAAAATTTGCTATTTTTTGTTTCCCTTGGGTTTAAAGAGTTGGGTATTTGTTTCATTTATGTGTTATATTAAAAGAAGTTACTTTTCAAATGTATGTATTGAAATCTTGACTCACCACAATGTTGGGTGTTTCATCACTGGGTTAATATATTTGTTGTTTTATATGTTGTGTTACCATATATAGAGGCAATTCAAATTGCTATTATACATGTCTTTCAAACTTCCTTACAGGTCTATACATATAAAAATACATAAGGATCAAGCACGCCACCACAGAATGTTTCACTATCTCAGGAACTATCTTCGTGCGGTCAATGATCTCTAAATATGAATGAGATCATGGAGTAGGCTCTAGTGAAACATTTTAGGAGCTTAGGGTTTAATATATGCTCTAATGTCAAGAGTAACTTTTGCTCGGCTGTATCACTAATGAAAGACTTTAGTATGTTTTTAATTATACATAATAATGGAATATGTGCACTGATGAATGTATTTTGCTTACAGATGGAATGCAGCATGTATGGCTATTGGAATGTGAAGTGTCTTTTCCATAAAAACAATAACTTTTGGAATATTCTTAAACATCTAATTACGTGCTTAAATTAGCAAGTAGCTGACTATTAAAAATCAATATTTTAATAACTTTTTATTTAATAATTCAACTGATATTTACTCTGTTCATATTTTTTTGAACCATTTCTGTCAATTATCAAAATTATATATATCGCAACATTTGCTCAAGAAAAGGAAGAGATTTCATGTGTGTACACTCAAGCAAGGAGAACTGAGGGGAATAAGAATGGGGGGAAATAAATAGAACACCAGATTAAAGCTAGCTCGTGCTTAGCACGAACCATAATACTAGTTAATATCTACTACAATAGCGAGCAGAAGTAAATTAAATAATGGAGGGCTTCAACTTCAATGAAGGCACTGACCATTCAAACACTTTAAATAGCAATAGAATCATCACCTCTACAAAGTTCACACAACACCCAATGCCTAAGAAAAATTTAACTAAAAATTATCTAGAATTTTTCTGACCATCCGCTAGAAGTATTTCTCACTTAAGTAATTACCACCCATGTTTTAAATATTGGATATCAGCAAATATCAGATAGCCCAAACCAATACTGGATTGCGGATGTCAGGGAAATCTTGTGGATATTATGTAGTAAATATTAGAGTGTCATATCGGATGATGTACATATATGATATAATGTACTAAAATATAATCTAAACATACTTAGGGGGGTTATTCGTTGGGACATTTTGGGGCTCATTGGGATAATTGTCCCAATGGGATAATTTTACCCCCTTGGACAATTTGAATGGGATAAACTAGAGTAATAAAATGGGATAATGGGATAATGGGACAATTTGAGTGTGACAATTGAAGATGATATCTTTTAAAACCTCCAGTTTCTCTCTTCAACCGAATGAGTTCATTCAAGCATTCACATAAATATCAATCATCACTAAAAAGTTTGTGAAATTTGAACCACATGCTCCCCCTCTATAAGACCAATTAAACAACTCAAATCAGTTTATTATGAAGTAAATGTAAAACATACCGACATGAAAATTTTTAGAATATCCATTACAAAAAAGGAATCAAATACACACATTATGAACAAATTTACAGGTTCTTCAATCTATCCCAAATTCATTGTAGGTTAGATAATGGTAAACCCATCAATTAGAAACCAAATTACTACCAACAAAACACAACAAAGAAAATATCAAAGCCACAAATCAATCAATAGAAGGCTGGAGAAGGGATCTGAAAGAGAAGGCGTCAGAATCCCCAAAACTCAAATAGCTCAACTCCCTTTATAACTTAACCCTCCCTCTCCATCCTCACCACTTTCACAAGATTGAAGAAGAAACCCCCACTCCCACCAGTACTTCCCTCTCCCCCCACCCCCTCCATCCGACCCCTCGGAGCTCGACTTCAGCTTCACCTCCACCGCCTCCACCTCCTCCTTCGCCACCACCTTCACCTCATCCTCCTTCTCCGCCCGCAGCAGCCTCAACCTCCCCTCTTTCTCCACCTCCACCTCTCTCATCGACCCCTCCCCCACCCCAAGTCCGATCGCGGGCCCCACTGGTCGGCCGTCCGCGCAGCCGCCAACCTCTTGCGTGACGGCACGCTCCTCCGACGCCTTCGACTTCGCCCTCAAAGTCGTCGACCTCGACGCTGAGCATTGAAGAACGCCTTTGATCTGGGGAAAAAATTACCCCTTCATGTTCCAGTGAGAATTTTAGGGCAATATGGGGGGTGGGGACAGATGAAGTCTTATATAGATGGGGTAATTTTAGGGGAAGTGGGATAGTTGTCCCACAATTGTCCCAATCAACCAATAACACTAAAAGGTGTTATCCCAGCCTCATTATCCCAATGATTAACACTAAAAGGTGTTATCTCAGCTCTATTATCCCAATGAATAATACCAAAAAGTGTTATCCCAAAAATTATCCCAATATCCCCAAATTTACACCAATGATAACCCCCCCTAGTGAAATTCAAGCACTCAATTGAACAGTGAATCTAAATCATTCTTCTAAAACAAATAAAAGTGACATACCGACATTTTGGCCGATGAGTTTGAGGCCAAAATATAACTTCAGGTATTGGGAATATATCGCCCAAATATTGCCAAAAGGGGTATATTTGTTTGCGACAAGCTATATATAAGGACATATCGGTCAACATATCGGCTAATATATCGCCACGTCGGGGATATATCGCCCAAAAATTGTCAAAATTAAGTAAAGTCTATTAAGACCATATCATTTTGTGGAAAGCCTTACAAAAGAATATATCGACTAATATATCAACTATACCGGTGATATTTAAAACAATGAACACCACAATGTCTTGTTAAATTAGCTTTCCATTTAATTTATGGTCAAGTTATAAGGATTTGCAGCGTTTTCATTAAGCTCTGGACTCTAAGGGTGTGTTTGGCAACTCTCTAAAACCGGAGCCAACTTTGAACCAAGTCCAATTTTAGATTGTTTTGTTGATCGGTAAAAACCGGTCCAGAAGTAAACCTGTTTACTTTAGTTCATTTTTGGAACTCGAAAATGGTTTAGTTGTGAACCAGGGAGGAGTTGGTCTACAACTAAACCAGTTCTTTCCAAAACCAGTTTAAGGAACAAGTGTTGCCCAAATTTAGTGAGTTGCCAAACACACCCATAGTTTGCGGAAAATTGCTGCTCCATTATAAAATTTTTATATTGTTTTAACTTCATAATTAATTTCCATGAAACTCTTGGCTACTCGTAGTTTTTGAAGAAGTCTTCTGAACTCCAGACAACACAAGTTAAATGACATCTTGCTGCCTTCCTTTCCCCATGTCTTGGGTTTTTATGACCTCCTTCTGATGCAACAACAGAATCAAATGCTGAAAAACTTTGTAAAGTAAAAGAAATAAACAGGCTTGCAATTGCAAAACATTTAAAAAAGGAAACAAGTATTGAAGCTGTGATAAAGATTTTGAAAGGCAGTTTCACTGATCAAACATCACTGGATACCCAGTTCCAGTCCTTTATAGTTATGGAGAATCCAGGGGAAAACCACGACTACTTGCAAACATTGAAAACTGATATCTTTCATCTCCTTCCACAGTCCATATTCTTCAATAATCAAGTTGGTGAAACTAAAAGGGTTTTAGCAAGCACTGCCAAAATCACATATTCCAGCTATATCTTTCAGATTTCGAACAAGTTCCAGTTACCTGAACCCTCAAAAGTCTGAATAAAATAAAATTATCCCACAGGTTAAATGCACATTCGAAGGCCTAGTTAAACAATCCTATCTTTTATGGCTAGAATCTTCCAGAACATGCATAGCCAATGCATAAACAGTGTCAACGCTGAAGAAAAAGATAAGATACCCTATCTAACTAATTTCATCAAGAGCTGTCAATTCAAAATTTACCCAACAGGAACAAATAAGTGCATCCCTTAAAATGAGAAAATATTTATGAAGGTCATCTTATACCTAAAAAGTCTCCAAAACTCCTAATTAATCCTTAGGGGCACCTGACTACTGGATAACAAATAGACTCCAAACTGTTTGTTACAGATGGGTCAGTAAATGCAAATTTTCATGACTTTGCTTTTCCCAGTAATTTTATTGCATTTGTTCTCTTATTGTTCATGTTTACTCATCAAGCAGACAAGTGGAAAACACGATCAGTAGACTTTGCAATTGACTTATATCATAGTTCACAGATTGCTTTATCACCTCCTCAAATATTCTAGCCCCTCAATCTAATGCCACATAAATAACATAATATGAAACACACTAATTTAAATTTCACCAAATGTTCCCTACAGGACCAACCTAAGTTCTCAATATTTACCATCATATTATGTCTTATATTTCCCGGACAGAAGCACGATCAATTTAACTGAAAATAATTTTTCATTTGGATCCTTGGCTTATATTTGTTTCTATCCATCCTATTACTTATTTCTTGCTTTTCCCAAAATTGCTAGAATATTCCAATGCGATCAATTTGTTTGACATTGCCTTTCATTTCATTCTTTGAAATTTTCTTAGATGAATGTTGTCTTTCATTTCATTCTTTGAAATTTCTTAGATGAATGTAATTTCTTATAAATAGCTGTTTATCTCTACTGACGGTTATTTCATGTTCTAGGAGAATTCACAGGCTTCCTCCTTAGTTGCATGACTGAAAATATATTTCTAATTATCATTGGCCATCAAGGTACTTTGATTTGTGGCCCATATTTGCTCATAAATGATGGTGATGAACTGATGATTTTTTGTACTCAAAGCAATAGAATCATATGATGGAACTTATAGCCAATATCTACCACAAGCAATTGAAAGGACCTAAACCAAACCTACATTCACCTTAATTGCTCTTATTCTCTTTTCTTACTGTATTTTCAAAGACCAATACTCGTAACTTTTCGCTCAAGAGTCGAGAGGCATCTTACTCACATATAGTTCCCTCAAGATTTGTACTTTCAAGTAGCACGAAAACAATTATGGCCATTGAAATGATTTAATTAACTAGAAAAATCTTAATAAATGCTAGTGTTTCTTGTGCACTCTTTAACAAGAAAACTCTTAATAAATACTCGTGTTTCTCGTGCATGCTACGTGTGCATACACAATTTAATCTTGAGGTTAAAATGATGAGAAGTTGGAGGGATGGATAAGTAAGTGGGGGGTAATGAAGAGAGTTAGTGGTGGTTAATAGGTGTAGTTATGGAAAACATAGAATGCATGGAGTTAAAAGAGTAGTCTTTTGAGTTTTCTTAGTTTACGCTTTTCATAATTTTTAAACTGTGTAAATTGTAAGGATATATCTTGAAATTATTGAAATTATGACTCACATATGGATAGAACCAAAGTTATGACCAAGAGCATGTCTTTTTTAAAATAACAGTAATAGATTTGATTCTATGCAATTCACAACTATATGATCATAATATAGGAAAAACATGTACGCAACATCCAGAAAATGCATTCCTCAAAGCTACACCTGCTCCCTTCATTTCTTACTCTCCCCAATTAATACAATCTGAAGAAGATGCCTAGGAAATATGATGCAAATGTGCATCAAGCAATCATAGGGATTGATGCAAACAAAGACTAGCTAAAAGGGCATGCACTACATGCAAATGGAATCCTAACAGTCAATCTATAAAATGAGAATGTAATCTGGATAATGAAATGAATAATTCAACGGCAAGATCTAGGCTATAACAATAATCAATTATAATTACGAACTGCACTAGCTCTCTCGAGATTTAGATAACAATAATCAATTATAATTACGAACTGCACTAGCTCTCTCGAGATTTAGAAATTATCAACTTAATACACAGAATGATTAGGATTTAACTAAGGGGTTGAGAAACTCATGCCAACCCTACAAATATGTATCGACTCTGAAATTGACTCTGTTGCAAATGATGATAGACCTTCCGAAGCATCTGAGGAACAACAGAATCAAGTTTAGATTTTG
Source organism: Asparagus setaceus (assembly GCA_012295165.1). Classification (NCBI taxonomy): domain Eukaryota; kingdom Viridiplantae; phylum Streptophyta; class Magnoliopsida; order Asparagales; family Asparagaceae; genus Asparagus; species Asparagus setaceus. Next base: position 71,588,426 of record CM022703.1, on the reverse strand, counting down.
AATACAATGTACCAAGTGGGTCTGAACTCCAAAGAACAACAACAGTTTAGATTGGAGTTACGACAAAGACCAAGGGTGGTGAACAATGGGCAGGGAGGAAGTCCAGGGTTCGCCTGAGCCGTGTAGCATCTGTAGGGAGATCGACAGCATAAGGGAACAGCAGGTCGACCTCACAGATGCTAAAGGTTGTCAGTAGTCATCGAAGTTGGGGTGGCCAGCTTGTCCCAGTTGGCGACAAGCAGGGGGTAGCAGGTGTCAGCAGGCTTTGAATGAAGTCTAAGTCACAAGGTCAAGCATGGAAAAGAACTGGGATGATAGGGGAGCTTCATCAGAGTTTGGTGCATTGACCATGAAAGTCAGGCTATGAGGTCGGATGAGAATGGTTCGGTCAATGGCGAAGGTGGGGTCATCAGGTCAGATGGTGATATTGGATGGATGCTTGGGTGCTGGTGTTTTACGTCGAGGCCCGAGTGGAGCTCGGGATACGAACACAATAAGAGAGGTTAGGGTAGACACTCGAGAATAACATCATTATGATATCTTGCTGACGTTGGCAACAAAATTAAAATTGTGAAGTGGCGGGTGTTTGAGAAGAATTTGAATCAGGGTTTTTGCTTTATAAATTGAGATCAATGATTGAGATTTGAGGAAGGGTTTGGCCATAAGGTTGGATATATCACTAAGAAATTTAAGACTCATGGGCCTCACAGGCTCACACCTTTAGTGACTCGCACATCAGCAACTCACATGTTATAGGATTTATCACAGAGAATTTCAATTCTAATTAGTCTTGGTGTATCACCTAGCAGACTTTACATATCATCAATTGTGAAGTAGCAGGTGTCTGAGAAGAATTTGAATCAGGAACTTTGCTTTATAATTTGAGATCAATGATTGAGATTTGAGGATGGGTTTGGCCGTAAGGTTGGATATATCACTAAGAAATTTAAGACTAATGGGCCTCACACCTTTAGTGACTCGCATGACAGCAACTCACATGTTATAGGATTTATCACAGAGAATTTCAATTCTAATTAGTCTTGGTGTATCTCCTAGCAGAGACTTTACATATCATTTATAGAAGAAACCTAATGCATCACATGTGCAAAACAGATAGAACCAAATAATCTTCCTAACAAATCTCAACTAAAGGAAACAGAAATCTAATCTAACTACAGGTCTCAACTTAACAATTATATAAAAAGAATATAATGATTACACATATGCTAAAATTTGACTTATCGTATATTCTAATAAGTTTGCAGAAGGAACAAGTCATGACTCTTTATAAAATAACTAGACAACTATAGCTTTATAAATTCAATAGTTTAATGTTGTTTTCCAGTTTCCATTTTAGTTTCTGGTGTATAAACGAAAGTAAACCAATTCAAATATGAAACCTGAGCAAAGAAGTAAGAGAAGTGTAGGATATGTGTGCAAGAAATGTGTTACAATCTGTTCTATATTAAAGCATGTGTCATATAAATGAAGAGAGAAATACTTGATACATATAGGAGTGTCCAACAAAGTATCGACGTCTGACAGCGATCTCCATATATCTGTCATAGAACTAAAAGTATTTGAGCTACTAGATGGCAGGTACTTCCCCTAGATGGTAAAAAAAAATAACAAATATTGAAACAAATCCCATATTTATTCTTAATCCTAACAAAATAACCAAATTTTGATTCTAACTAACATCGAAATAGTACAGATTTACCTATATCCAAAGGAGTAAGTATCGTGCGAAAGTTCACTCATCAAAGAAGGTACTAGAATCTATAATATAAAGTATATTCCTCCAATTTATGCAACCATTTACTCTTAAATCCTAATTCAAGGTAAAAATGCATCCAGACATACATTCAAATTAAAATCTTAACCGACAAGGCTCCAAATCTAACAAGAATCAAGTGCTTACATACGGTAAGTAACACTCTAGAAGAATCAAGATGGCAGATAGGTTTAGTATCAAGGTCAATATAGTTCTAGATAGCAAAAAAGAAGACACATTGAACAAAAGTGATTTGGGGCTAAATATGACCATGAAATCAGACCTGCATGACAAGAGATCCTCCAAGTAGCCCAAAAGATCAAAACAGCCTATTAAGGCTTATGATGGCCCTGAGAAAGCAAGCTGATTACAAGTAAGCAACCAATTGCATGCAAGGTTGTAAACCCAGAAGGTAAACACTATGCATAAAAGAAATATGACAAGGCAATCCAGTAAAAAAAAATGACAATTGTGCAAATCAGAATAATTGTAACAACCTGCTATTGCGGCATCTACAAAACCTAACAGCAGTCGTTAAGGTTGATTTTAGCAGCCCAGACTGGCATATATCAATTAAACAAGTTGTTCCAAGAGTCAAGATAGTATAACAATCAACAAAAGGAACAACCATAACTTAATATTATCTCATTGAATGCCTCATCAAAAGGCCACAAAGATCTAGAAATCACAGCAATCCTGCTCCAAAAAACACATGTAACTGAATATATACTCACTCTACTATATTTCCCCCAACTTTTTCCAATCATTTGATCAGCATGTACACTGGATCAGTGCATACACTCAAAATTGAAATCCCTAAACACTGATCAAACTCCGATACAAACAAGAATCAAACGGATGCGATTCCCAAATAAAATTTCACAAGACTATGACAGCAAACGAAAATCTAAATTAGTCAATATAGTTCTGCATTTACCAAATCGAACCGATCATCAGTGAAACAATTCATTCGATTAATAACCTGACCCTAGCGAACTTCAATGAGTCCAAGCAGTTCCTTACCATGATTACAACGATGGAGATCACCGCCATGGCCGCGATGCCCGCGAGATCGCCTTTGGCCGGAGGCCGAGGAGCATTATTCAACCTCTGCTGGTGCTGATCCATGGAGACCTAGACTCCGAGCCCTAAAGAGATTCCTTTCTTCTTGTGGGAGAGAGAGGGAGATGCTCAGCGTCAACTAAGTAGTGAAGGCAGTTTAATAGGGGGAGGAGATTTGTTTACCGGCGAGTTGTGGTGCTCCGCGAGGGATTTTAAGGGAACGCGACTTGCGCCCGGTGGAAGTGGGACGCACGTGGCAACGGATTTAACCCTAGTAGCCAGATAATTTGTTTTGCCCGGTCAATTTGGGAACTCTCTCGCATTCTGTTTTTGGCTAAACAGCACTGAAACACCTTAGGTTGCGTTTGGGAAACTAGATTTGAATTTGAGACGTAGATTTCAAATCAAAGGATTTGAAATTTACAATTTGAAATCCATAGATTTTGTAAATCACTTGTTTGGATACTTTTGTTTAATGAGAGGATTTCAGATCTTAATTCAAGCCTATTTTTCATAATGTCCCTATGTATAATGTGAGGGTTCTTTTCTTGCTAAATGGCTCCTCAAAACTAGAATTAACCCTAAAGAGTAAATACTAATTACAGTTTAGAAATGTACAAATGAAGAAAACAATATATATATATATATATATATATATATATATATATATATATATATATATATATATATATATATATATATATATATATATATATATATAAAGAACGACAAGGAAAAAGAAGGAATAAACCAATCATGATTTGCAAATTTAGTTTAAAACTAACATAGGGATCAAATTGCAATAACCGTTATATATCGAGGGGACTTGTTGACAACTTCAATAATTTGAGGGACTTTGGTCAAACAATCAAAGATTTAAAGGATCAATATCTAAAAACATTTTTTGAACTCAATACTCTTTGTTATTGTTGTTCATGTATTTCACCAGATCTTATTACTTTGAACAAAACCAACATTTTTATATCAATCGTTGCTGTTAAACCCTTAATCAAGTCAAAAATGTCAAATTTGGGCCTTAAATGGAATTGAATTTACAATAGGGAGCAAGGAGAAAATGTAAATCTTGATCTTCAAGCTCCTTTCTTCCTCGTCACGCCATGGTCGCCTTTTCAAGCTCTGCAAAGAACCGAACTTGATAGGTTTAGAATTGAGAGAGACTTCGGGCGGAGGATAAGAGGGTCGCCGACGACGAGGAGGCCGCCAGTAGGCCGGCGACGCAGGAAGCGCTCGTGTGAGTCAGCGGAACTAGGGTTATGCAAGAGGGAGACTACAATATGATTTTGGGAGACGAAATCTAATATCGCGACCGTAATTTGAGCGAAAGGATTTGCCAAATCACAGGGGTTAGGCGAAGATTTGAAATCTCAGTTATTGGGCTTTGAAATCAACCCCTTCAAAATCAACCGATTTAAAATTCGAGCCCAAAATTATTTGAGCTACCCTGGATTTGAAATCCAGGGTCTAAATCTATGTTTCCAAACAGACCCATAGTAGTTTTTGCTACTTGGCACTTATATGTAGGCTAATTAGCCCTTAAATACCTTATAGTTTCGCCTAATTTGCACTTATGTACCTCATTTGTTTTCAGTAGCACTTATACACCACGAAGATTTTAAAATTGTCACTTATAATATACCTTTTCTTATGTATACGTGAAAATTTTCCTCCCATTTTAGATCTTTTGAACCATTAATTCTTGTTTAATTTACAATTAAACTTGTCTAGTTCCATTTTAAAATAGAATTGGGGTTGATTTAAAATAGAATTATGTTAGGTTTAACGATAAATTCAACAAAAATTAAGGGTTAAGAAGGTCTAAAATTAGCATGTGGATATCAAATGAGAATATTCGAGGAAAACTATCATGTTTACATAACATAAGGTATATAAATGTCAATCTTGAAAACTTTAGGGTATATAAGTGCTATCAAAAATACGTGAGGGTGTATAAGTACCAACTAAAGGAAATATTAAAGTATTTTAAGTATAAATTAGCTTCTATGCAACTTAAAGTTTATAAAAATTTCATTTTAATGTATTCTATTATGCAAACATAAGAATATTTCCCAAAATTCTCATGTGACACTTGTTACTTTTAGAATTTTTCAATCCCTAATTTTCTTAATTTATTGTTGAACCTATCAAATTCTATTTTTAAAATAGAATTATGGTAGATTTAAAATAGAATCAATGTAGGTTTAATAGTAAATTTTAAAATTAATTATTAAAAGTTCTAAAATTCACGTAGGAGTGTCATATGGGAATTTTGATGGAATATTGTCATGCTTGCATAATAAAATATGTTAAACGGCAAAATTTAAAAACTTTAGAACATATATTTGCTGCCAAAATAAGTGATACATATTTGTGCAGTGGGGAAACTAAAAGATATTTAGAGGATTTTTTAAATAACTATTTAGAGGGTGTTTGGGGGAGCTTTTGTTTTTCTTTTTTCTTTTTTTTGGTTAAACTAGCTTTTAAGTTAGTTTTTTCATATTTACTTATTTGTTAAATACCAAATAAGCTAGGTTTTAAGTCCCATTTTAAAAGTCGGTATACCTCAAATTAAAACTAGATTATAAGCTCGCCTAAATAAGCTAGATTAGACCAAATAAATTACTATTTTATCTAAACAAATGTTATATAATTTTTATCATAAAACTCAAAAGCCACTTAAAAGCTAATATAGCATAAAAGCTCCTAAAACTAAGCCCCTCTAAACAGGTCTTAAGTGCGAATAGGATTTTTTTTTGGTTTTTTAGATATTAGTCCCTTAAATTATAGGTATTTTAATATTAGTCCCCCGAATCTTCATATTTTGTTATCAGTACCCCCAAACTTGCCTTAATATGTTGATATTAACCCTTCCATCAGCTTAATATGTTGATTTTTGACTAACCATGGATGTGTAATTACCTTATTACCTCTCCCTCTCTTTCTCTTACCTCCTCCTCCGTTATCTCCATCTTCTTCCATTATCTGTCCCCTTCCTCCATCCATATTCCCACCTCCTCCTCCATCTCTAGCTCTGTTATCTCTACCTCTACCTTCTCTATCTCCACCACCACCATCTCCGCCTCTACCATCTTCACCACCATCGGTATTCTTGCCTCCATCTCCTCCAGCATCTCCTCCGCCCGTATCACCTACTCTGTTGATATTCTCACCTTCTCCACCATCTCAATTACCGTATGCATCTGTAATGTCATGTAAAACCCCGATAATTTGAATATTTTGTGATATATATTGATAAATATATTTTATGGTGACAAATATCATTAAATGACATTTGAGTATGTTATCAAGTGCTTTGAGAACAAACAAGTTCACATTTGTGAGAGAAACGTGTCAAAACATGCACGAAACATGCACGAGTATAAATCTGGAAATGATGACCAGTTATGAGTTTATAGGTTTTACATACTGCTACAGTTATAATCTGGAAAACCTTAAAACACCAAAATTGTAGGTCTCTTCAACAGTTTTCCAAAAAATCTTAGATCACCTCATTTGGAGTTCGTATGAGAAAGTTATGGTCAAACTACCAAGGGGATACTTTCCTAGTCAAAACAGATTTCTGGTTCTTATTGGATTTCGGTCCGACGGGTTATTTCGGGTTTACCTGTATATAAATACATGTTTTCACGAATTTTCACATCTTTTATCAGAACTCTCAAACCCTAACAGCCACCAAACCCTCCTCTAAACCCTAGAACTTTCTTGTGAGAATTCAAGAGCCTTTGAAGCAAGATTTCACATGGATTGGCTGCAGCCTTAGGGATCTACCTCGCTTTGCATCCTTCACTTGTTTTAACAAGATTTCGGTGAGTTTCATCTCTGCTAACCCTACACCTAATTTTTCAGAGAATCGCTTTAATGAAATTCTTTCACAAGGTTTTATTGAGCCTAAAAGAACTAGTTTTGAATATAGAAAAGAGATTCTTTTATATTATGTGTAAAGATTTGATCTTTTGTGTTTAAAAGATTTACAATGAGTTATAGAGATGTTTTGTGATCTGAAAATAATTAAACAACCTTGTTTATCTGAGTTCTGATGATTTTACAACATATATATGTGCATATATGAGTGCAAGTGCACAAATCATGCTCGATGCATAAATCTGGGAATTTATGACTAGTGGAGAGATTCTGTCTTTTCACACTGATACGTTGTGAATATGGAAAAACTTAAAAATCAAAGTTGTAGATACCTTCAGCAGATTTCCAGAAAATCTTTAATCATCTCATTCTGAGGTCGGATACAAAAGTTATAGCTAAAATACCAAAGAGTTTGTTTCTAGTCGATTGTTTTTTTTTTTCCAGCCGTGTTTTAGGTTTAGGGCTGTAGTTTTTCGGGTTTGCTGTCATATATACACATGTCTAAACATGAAAAATACCTCTTTTCTCCTGTGTCCCAAACCCTAGTAGCCCTTTTTCCCTTCTCTCAAAGCCTTGTTCTTTTCTTTGGCGATTTTGAGGGATTTCAGAGGATTTTTCAAATGAATTTGTGCATGTGTATGTTTTGAGTCGATACTTTTGATTTGAGAAATTTCTTCACCAACCTGAATTGTATTATGATGTCTAGAATCTATTAAACACCTGAGATGTTGTGGACATGAGATATTATTTGTACACCGAGATATGTGCACGAACACATAAGTACATGTTCTTAATAAAGTATACGTGACATCCGGGACACGCTAGGCTAGTGAGCCATATATGTCGATCCGCAAGATAATGCGATGAGGCTAGTGAGCCATATATGTCGATCCGCAAGGTAATGCGATGAGGCTAGTGAGCCGCCTATGTCGATCCGTATGGTGATAATGATGAGGCCGGTAAGCCGATATGTCGATCCGCATGATGATGCACGAGCCGCGTAATTTCTTGTAAAACAATAGCATGGTGGATGTTAATAACTTAAGTTAAATAGACGATTCTATTAGTCATTGCTCCTTTGTCGGGATACATTGTGAGAATATATATATATATATATATATATATATATATATATAATATATATATATATATATATATATATATATATATATATATATATATATATATATATATATATATATATATATGTGGTCACAAATTGTGTTATTGCTTCCATGTTAAATTACCCGAAAGTGTTGGGTAATGCTTAGATGCATTGCATACATAGTATATATGTGATATGATTTGTGGTGATGACTGAGCTAGACGATATTCCCTTGTGATCCGTGCCAACTATCCGAGGGTAGTTCGAGATGTGACTTTGACTCTAAAGTTGAGGTTTGGAATAATTGTATTTTACTTCGTAATATTTTTCATTCAGTAGGACCGAATTGGTATATAGTGATTCACAATTCGAGACATGGTATATACATGAGGGTTTCCTTGTTTGGATTATTTCGCCGACGTACTAACTCTTGTATTGTGGGTCTCTACATGCCAATTTTCCTTTAGTACTTTATGAATGATTTTGTATCTATATGTATTAACCAAGATTTTCTTATATTCTCCTAGCCCTTTCCCAGGGGCGTGGAGATGATTCTCGCTATAGCTTGACGCCGTTGTTTCCCCTCTTTCGCAGCGGCAGGTGTATGGAGAGTCGCAGTTGATGAATAGCATCACGACCTCTTTTAGTTATTTATATTAGTAGTTATTTTTCCGAGCTCCACAAGATGTTTATTTTAATTGTTTTAGACTCTAGAGATTTGTGATCCTATTGTGTAAAGGCTGAGTGCCTTAGTGAACCTCTTATTGATTCTTGTACTGAGACAGATTCTATATATGCTATTTTATCTCCAGTTGGGCCCTGTTGATGTTGATGATCTTTATACTATTTCCGTAAATTCTCGATCTCATTGTTCTATTTTATTATTTATTTGCCTGTCTTGTACTTTCACCTGTTACTTGACTTCACTAGAGAGATATTACTGTGATGGTGAAACATGTTGTTGCACGGTGTTGGTGCATGGCAGGTTTGACATTCTGGGTTTCACCTTGGACTGCAGCCTTGTTGAAACCTGGGGCGTCACAGTTGGTATCAGAGCTCTAGTTCTAGTGTCCTTAGGATCATTCCTGTGTCATGTTGTGGAGCTAGGATAGAGTTTCCTAGGAATCATGTGTAGAGTCCGTTAGAAATTCCTAGTATGAGTGAGGACGTATTATACATATACGCGAAAATTTATAAATTTTTTATGAACTATTTGTTTTGAAGTATAAAGCATGCAGTGAATGATAAGTGATACTATTTTCCTATTGGTATATGATATGCTTATCAAGCTCTGTTTCTAAACCTATAGATGTCGGGAAGAGGTTGTGGTCGCAGAGGTACTAGTGCTCAGGGAACTAGGCAAGCTGATGTAGAGCCCGAGCCACGCCAGCTCCTCCCGAAAGCGCAGCCGGTTTCCACCGAGCCACAAAGAGCTCCACAAGATCCGATAGACCTCATGGCACCCATTGCAGCCAGACTAGCAGCGCTTGAGGAGCGAGTGGGGAGCCAGACTCCACCAGTTGCAACACCACCAGCGATTCCAGACATTCCGAGTGCTGAGGAGTTTCCAGAGACTACGCCGGGATTTACCCCACCGGCAGTTATAGCTAGAGCCACAGAGCAGGAGTCATGGCTTCGTCTGGTTGAGAGGTACCAGAAGATGAAGGCACCAGAATTTCAGGGGTCATCGGATTCTATTGTCGCACACCAATGGAAGGAAGATGTGAGTAACACCCTAGATATGCTTAATGTGGACACGTGCGAGAGAGGTCTGGCAAATGACCTCAAGGGCGATGGGTTGGTATCGCCTACGCTCACCCCGAGCGAGGATGACACTTACTTGGGAGGATTTTGTTTACTTTGATGAGCAAGATGTGTCGGCAAAGAAGAAAAGCCGGAAGGAGTTAGAGCTAGTCCGATTAGAGCAGGGTGATATGTCGGTGGCCGAGTATGGAACTAAATTCATGGAGCTACTTAGATTCACAGGCATGTGGCGACCGAGAGCATGTGCTCGGATGTTTTGATGGGGCTTCACCGAATTTACGCCGATACCGGCATCTAGGAGATTTCGATCAAGACGGAGGTGGCCGACACCGCCATATCTCAGGAGACGAGGCAACTATGTTCATAAAGAGCAAGGATGGGAATGCTAAGTCGACAGCCCGGAGACAAAGGAAAGGGAAAGAGATCATTTTCGTGACCGGAGGACCTCAAAGAAGAAGGTGGGTGTCCACATCGAAGGTATTCATAAGAAGGGACCCAGCGAGATTTTCGAGCACAAAGAAAGATCGACGCAAATTTCAAGGAAAATGTTTTCATTGCAATAAGTTCGCACGAGCGCCAGAGTGTCAGAAGCACCACCGCCAGCCGCCAGGCAAGAGCCGTAACCAAGAAGAATAACCGCGCTCGTGACCGAGGGCGAGTCAACAGCTGAGGATTGAGGCACCACCGCCAGTCCCAAGGATTGGGGACAAAAGGGCTATTCAGAGATGCAGCAGGACGATAGTCCCATACGCCCAGCGATTCACAAGCAGCGAGCCTTCGCCACCGTAGAGTGTATGCGCTTGTTCCTCGAGATCATGGAGCGAGTGGGGCGTGGTGGAAGGTGCGTTCCTTGTGAACTCCTTTCCACCAGATTCTTTTGATTCTCGGCGCTCGCATTCTTTCATCTCCTATGATTTTGTGTCTAGCCTCCACTTGTAGCACAACCGCTGGATATTCCACAGATGTATCTACTCCTTTAGGAGAGGTGTCTCTTAGAGAGTGTTTGTAGGAGATGTGTCGTTAGTTTAGACGATTCAGAGTTCAGAATTGATTTGATCATTTTGCGATGATGGATTTCGATGTCATCCTTGGTATGGATTGGTTGTCTTCCTACCATGTGAGTATTGACTGCTTTGCCAAGACCGCCAACTTGCGAGCTTATGATGGGTCTGAATCGGTAGTAGCGACCTCACGAGGCAACCGGCTTGTGGAATCATATATGGCATACATCGAGGAGGTCATGTTATGGATCGGGTGCAGCTTGAGTGAGACACGAGTGGTCTCGAGTATCGATATCTTCCGTGACATACCGTGATTACCTCCGGTGAGAGAGGTCGAGTTTTGCATAGAGTTACAGCCAGGCACCACGCCGATTTCCCGAGCACCTTATCGTATGGCGCCTGTTGAGATGAGGGAGCTTCAAATCCAGTTAGATGAGTTGTTATCCCATGGTTTTATTCACGGAGTCATTCTCCGTGGGAGCACCGGTCCTCTTTGTGAAAAGAAGGACGAGCATGCGTTTGTGTATAGATTATCGTGAGTTGAATAAGGTCACCATCCGGAACAGGTACCCATTACCGAGGATTGATGACTTATTCGATCAGTTGCATGGAGCGCAGTTTTTCTCGAAGATTGATCTTCGATCCGCTATCATCGGGCTATGAAGTTCGAGATGGATATTCCTAAGACCGCCTTTCTGACTCGATATGGGTCCTACGAGTTTCGGGTCATGCCATTCGGACTGACCAATGCACCCGCGGTATTCATGGATTTGATGAATCGGGTTTTCCGTCCATACTTGGACAAGTTTGTGATCGTGTTTATCGATGATATCCTCATCTACTCGAGATCGGAGGCAGAGCATGGGCAGCATCTTTGTTTAGCATTACAGACTTTACGGGAACATCAGTTATATGCTAAGTTTAGCAAGTGTGAGTTTTGGCTACCCGAAGTCAAATTTTTGGGCCATGTTATCAGCAAGGAGGGCATAGCTGTAGATCTAGCTAAGGTGGAGGCCGTTCTGGACTGGGAGCCGCCGAAGACCGTTACAGAGATTCGTAGCTTCTTAGGTCTGGCGGGCTATTACAGGAAGTTTATTCAAGACTTTTCAAGATCGCTACACCGCTACACTTTACAAAGAAGGGTGTACAGTTTGCTTGGGGATCAGAGTGCCAGGAGGCCTTCGAAACTTTAAAGATTAAGTTAACAACAGCACCAGTGTTGATTATCCCAAGCAGTGATAAGACCTTTGTCGTCTACACGGATGCATCATTGTTGGGTCTAGGAGGTGTTTTAATGCAGACACAAAGAGTAGTAGCTTATATTTCGAGACAGTTGAGGACTCATGAGCAGAATTATCCCACACATGATTTAGAGCTAGCAGCAGTGGTATTTGCACTAAAGACGTGGAGACATTATTTGTATGGGGTGCAGTTTGAACTATTCACAGATCACCAGAGCTTAAAGTACCTCTTTTCACAGAAGGAACTCAACCAGAGGCAGCGACGATGGGTCGAGTTCATTAAGGACTACGAGTTTGCGTTTCAGTATCATCCAGGAAAGGCGAATGTTGTAGCAGACGCGTTGAGTAGGAAGCATCATCGCGGACTTGCGACTTTGAGATGTTCATTATACCGAGACCTTTGCACCCTTAGCCACTATGATTTCAGACCAGAAGTTGGCAGAAACAGCATTGTCTTAGGAGCTTTATCGGTGCAGTCATCTTGGGGCGACAGAGTTACTAGAGCTCAGCTAGAGGACTCTTGGATTCAAATCCAAAAGGGGGAGATTTCCAAAGAACCCAAAGCTGACTGGACTATTGGAGCAGATGGAGGCCTTCGGATGAAGGGCAGATTAGTCATGCCGAATAACCCACAACTAAAGAAAGATTTATTTGATGAAGCACATCGTACTAAGTACACAAAGTGCATCCCGCACGACAAAATGTACAAGGATTTGAAGAGGCATTTCTGGTGGAAAGGCATGCGTAGAGAAATTTCGGAATACGTGGCTAAGTGTTTTACCTGCCAGCAAGTTAAGGCAGAACATCAGAGACCTGCAGGAACCCTACAGCCTTTACCCATTCCCGAGTGGAAGTGGGCAGATATTTCCATGGACTTCATTATAGGGTTGCCCAAATCGAAGAAGGGAAATGATTCTATTTGGGTGATAGTAGACCGGCTGACAAAATCGGCACACTTCTTACCAAAGGAGGACAACCTATACAGAGACATATGCGAGGATTTTCATCCGGGAGATAGTTCGACTGCATGGAGTCCCGGAGACGATTGTGTCAGATCGGGGTTCAGTCTTCACATCCCATTTCTGGAAGAGTTTTCAAAGTGCATTCGGTAGCCAACTGTCATTTAGTAGCGTCTTCCACCCTCGACGGATGGTCGCATTGCAGAGGGTGAATCAGGTATTGGAGGACATGCTACGAGCATGCGTGATTGATTTTCGTGATACCGGGAGGATCACATCCCATTGATTGAATTCGCATATAATAATAGTTATCAAGCTACTATTGGTATGGCACCATATGAAGCTATATGTTGGGCAGAACCAAAGGATAGCCTATTACTTGGACCGGAGCTTGTTAGGCAGACCACAGAGAAGGTAGCATTGATTAAAGAACGCATTCGTGCCGCCCAGAGTCGGCAAAAGAGCTATGCGGATCAGAGGCGACGACCCCTAGAGTTTCAGATTGGAGACTTGGTTATGTTGAAAGTATCACCGATGAAGGGCGTTCAGCGATTCGGTAAATGGGGGAAGCTTGCTCCGAGATATGTTGGTCCATTCAAGATTATTGAGCGTATTGGAGCTGTTTCTTATAAATTAGATCTTCCAGCATCGATGTCGAGTGTACACGATGTCTTTCATGTTTCAATGCTCAAAAAGCATTTGCGTGACGAGGAGCAGCAGAGAGTGATTGATACACCAGAAATTGAGATTCAGGATGATTTGACCACCATAGAGGTTCCGGTTTGTATTCTTGCTAGAGAAGATAAAAAGCTTAGAAACAAAATTATTCCATTAGTAAAGGTCCAGTGGAACCGGGAAGGAAGCGAAGAGATTTCTTGGGAGCGCGAGGAGGATGTTCGTCGCGACTACCCACACCTGTTTGAGCAGGTAAGAGGTTGATACTTGGCTATACCTTTATGTTATGATGTTTATATTTATATATGTAATTTAACTACATCCATATTTAACACTAAAATGAAGTACTAACACTTAGCTCCTAATCATTCGGAACACATGGTATATATATGGGGGGTTCCTTGTTTGGATTTTTCACCCGATGTACTAGTTTCGTTTAATTAGGAGTTGAGTGGGGGTATTCGCATTCTAGAATGTTAAATGTTGATGTTACTATGATGCGTTTGCGGAATTTCGGGGACGAAATTCTTTTAAGGGGGGAAGAATGTAAAACCCCGATAATTTGAATATTTTGTGATATATATTGATAAATATATTTTATGGTGAAAAATATCATTAAATGACATTTGAGTATGTTATCAAGTGCTTTGAGAACAAACAAGTTCACATTTGTGAGAGAAACGTGTCAAAACATGCACGAAACATGCACGAAACATGCACGAGTATAAATCTGGAAATGATGACCAGTTATGAGTTTATAGGTTTTACACACTGCTACAGTTATAATATGGAAAACCTTAAAACACCAAAGTTGTAGGTCTCTTCAACAGTTTTCCAAAAAATCTTAGATCACCTCATTTGGAGTTCTTATGAGAAAGTTATGGTCAAACTACCGAAGGGGGATACTTTCCTAGTCAAAACAGATTTCCGGTTCTTATTGGATTTCGGTCCGACTGGTTATTTCGGGTTTACCTGTATATAAATACATGTTTTCACGAATTTTACATCTTTTATCAGAACTCTCAAACCCTAACAGCCACCAAACCCTCCTCTAAACCCTAGAACTTTCTTGTGAGAATTCAAGAGCCTTTGAAGCAAGATTTCACATTGGATTGGCGCGCAGCTTAGGGATCTACCTCGCCTTTGCATCCTTCACTTGTTTTAACAAGATTTCAGGCGAGTTTCATCTCTGCTAACCCTACACCTAATTTTTCAGAGAATCGTTTTAATGAAATTCTTTCACAAGGTTTTATTGAGCCTAAAAGAACTAGTTTTGAATATAGAAAAGAGATTCTTTTATATTATATGTGTAAAGATTTGATCTTTTGTGTTTAAAAAGATTTACAATGAGTTATAGAGATGTTTTGTGATCTGAAAATAATTAAACAACCTTGTTTATCTGAGTTCTGATGATTTTACAACATATATATGTGCATATATGAGTGCAAGTGCACAAATCATGCTCGATGCATAAATCTGGGAATTTATGACTAGTGGAGAGATTCTGTCTTTTTCACACTGATACGTTGTGAATATGGAAAACTTAAAAGATCAAAGTTGTAGATACCTTCAGCAGCTTTCCAGAAAATCTTTAATCATCTCATTCTGAGGTCGGATGCAAAAGTTATAGCTAAAATACCGAAGAGTTTGTTTCTAGTCGATTGTTTTTTTTTTTTTCCAGCTTGTGTTTTAGGTTTAGGGCTGTAGTTTTTCGGTTTGCTGTCATATATACACATGTCTAAACATGAAAAATACCACCATCATTTAAGAATATAAAGAAGGAGAGAGGGGGTATAATTGTCTATTTTAAAAAGTTAAAGAAAATAGAATTTTGCCACCCATTTTAACCCAAACTAACTTGAGGGACTATTATCAAGATATTTAGGTAATTTGGAGAACTAATATCAAAGCATAAAAATTGAGGGAGTAATATCAAAATACCTATGGTTTAAGGGACTAATATGTAAAAGGCCATTTTATACAAAATTTGATTGTGCACCTGGTATATTTCTAGAAACTACTATATCTTATCTTATATCTTATATTATTATAAAAGTGTGTTGGATGTTAAAATGTTTTTCCCAAAATGCTCTCTAATACATCCATACATACATACATGCACACATATATAATGTGATAATTACCCTCACTAACACATCCATACATACATAATGAATGTAACATCCTCGTTAAAAAATGTGACATCCCCATTAAAAATTCATCACCATCATAACCTCACCACCACTAATCATTCCTATTGAATACACACTAATGACCATTTAATTACCACCACAATCACACCACTAATCCTATTAATATCTCAACTAATTTGAAATTAAACCCTCTAACCTTTGAGCTTCTATCATCAGTAACAACTTATTATTCTCTCCTCTATATATTCAGTTAAGCAAAACTAACAACATCGACATCTTAATCAAGGCTTCCTTAGAGGTTACCATCGCCTACATCAGCGAGACCGCCAACCAATCCAATATCTTCCACGCCGTCATGAGGACCATCTTCCACTATGTATTTTGGGACCTCAAAGATGTCATCGATCATGTCGTTAGAGTTGATGGAGATGGAGTTGAAGACGAGCACGACATCGATCGTGCATTAGGTTGGTTGATGGAGTTGATGGAGATGGAGTTGAAGACGAGCACAATATCAATCGTGCATTAGGTTGGTCGATGTTGTCAGAATTCAAGCTTCTACTAATTGGAAGGGATGATAGCGATAATAACAGTAGGAGACTGGTGTTGAAATTCTTAGTAATATATATTCTATATTATACAAAAAATTAGAATAAATATATATATAATTTTAGTACAAATTAGATCCAACACAATATACTTGTGCAAAATGAGAAACCTGATGGTGATGTGGTACTATTGACTATGAGTAACATTATATGAATATGAAATTCTCAAGGGTATGAATATAGTATGTAAGTTTGATTCTGTATGTGCCCGTGCTGTCGTCCGAACTCAAAGTATTTTGTTTGTCTGATTGATTAGATGCATGAACTATTACAAAGCAATTATGGAATTTTTTGTTGCTTTGTATGATTATTATAAGAATAGTTTTTTTTGGACCCAAATTTCGGGACAGGTCACGGGACAGGTGATGTGGAAATTTTTTTCCTTGAAATATCCGTGCTCTTTTTTATACAGGTTGGACACAAAGAGGTGTTGAACAAGGACAGTTTGGGGAATTAATTTAAAGGTCTTCCCCTTTCCTCTTCTTCCTTCTCCCCCAACTCTTTGGATCTCTAATTCTTTTCTTATCTCATGCTTTTGCTGACTGACCAGACCAAACCTTAGTAAGTATTATATCTTTTCTTTGTGATCCGGAAGAGTTTGAGAATGAGAGAGCAATCTAAGCATCTATATATTTTTTGATGAAAAAAATGTTATAATAGAGTTCTAGATAGAGATGAAGTGCAATCTTTATTATTTTGTAAAATTTAGAAGCTCGCAACATTGGATCTGAACGTTGCGTCATTGGGGGAGTCATCGTCGCCGTCGGCAGTGCAAGCAGAGTACGATTCTGACATGTCAAATTAGTTGGTGTTGAAAGTTATGATTTCGATTTGACGTCTGTGTTGAAAGTTAAGATCTCGAGCATCGCTTTTGTCGAGGATTTTTATTCTACGAGGATGCTAGGATTTGAGTTTGGGATATTGAAGAGTAATTGATAGGAGGAAGAGGTCGAGGGCTTTGTAACGAAAGAGTTGTTTCTGGTGGTTGCGGTGGAGGTGTCGCCGTCATCAAGGATGTTAGAAAATACGACAAACAACAAGACGGAATATGCATATTATGACAATTAATCGAAATTGATCAAAATTAGAAGAATATCTAGAACGCTTTCCGATCTTTCATTATCCATCTCCCAAGATTTACCTAAAAATCCATCTCCCAAGATCTATCTGAAAATTTCAAAGCTTCCTCAAGAGAAAAAGCCTCCAACTGAAATTCACCCGTCACCGAAGATGAGCAATACTGAAAGATAGGTTCTTAATTTTCTATTTTCTCTATTCTATTCTTCATCTTATCTTCATAAGATTTTTTCTGTAACTACATAAGGCTACATATGAACCCTATATATAGGATTAGACTAGCCTTATAGATTTTAATTTTCAAATAATTCATAATTATTCAAAACTTTATCCATAATAATTAAAGATAGAATAGAATTGTTCATGAGAATGCATAATAAATTAACTCATCATAATGAGCATACTGGATCCTATCTGGATATCTATCATTTCCCTAAATAAAATCTAGTAACCCAAAGTTTCAGGTTGTGTAGCGCTTGCTAAACAAGCTTAACCATCACATCAAAGCATACTAAATTATTAAATCGGAAATGACAATATCATCAAGTCAAAGGGACCATGTAACAATTTAAATTCTCTATCTCCTAGATTACTTATCCTAGAGAATTCAAATACGGTCTAGTGCTACATACATCATAATTTATGTTTATGACATACACCCGGGGAATCCCCATTCCCGGTGGTTGAGACCCACCACCATAGCTCACATGTTGGTGTCATGCATAATAACTTGTTATGATAAAGTTATCATTTACTAGTTATAAGTTAAGCACAAGTTTAAAAAATCTAAGTTAGATCACATCTCCAAGCAAGTGACCATCACAGTGCATGATCAAACAAAATAAATTTTAAGGATACTATAGCAATTATAGAAATGATACTCAAATTATATGTGCAACAATAAAATCTTTATTAATATTCAAGAATATTACATAAATTGTATTGGATGTTCAAGGGCATATTATTACTATTCCAGCAGAGAATTCATGAAGGACGTACATCCATGAACTGTTAATGACACAAGGGTGAGCTCGAGATATGAGTGAGGGATTAACGACACAAAAGTGAGCCGATGATTGATTCTGGTGATGGGTTTCGTCGAAAATTCATGGAGAAGTATTTAATAAAGAACATATTAAAAAAAATTTGGTCAAAACTGCCCTTACCTCTTTATTAATGGGCATTGGTAACACCCAGTTGTAAGTGACAACTAGATTATCCACCTCAGCTGTCCCATGAATGGGTCCCGTTTTTGAGTCTTGCTAGCACCACTCTTATTATAATTATGGGGTTTTCTAATGGGTGCCCTAGGGCACCCATTAATTTGTATCAAATATGGCTTACTTGTTCATTCCCCTTAATTAGTGCTTAATTGATCAATTTGACAATCAAGTTTCCATTAAATGATGGGTTCTTGTGCATATTAATAAGAATAAAAATAAGATTAAATGAATAAATTTCATTTTTTTCTTTATTACTTCCCTCCAAATAATATTTTCCTCCCAAAATAATTGAAGATTAAAACTGAATTTCTCTTCACTTTTACTGAAACAAATTTAAAACAAAAGAATATTCATCCATTAAAGGAAAGAGTTCAATCCCACTAGACCTTCAAGGTAAGTAAAATATAATTTTTATTTTCTACTTATTTTTTATATAAATACGCTCTTCATATGCTTTTTATTCATTTTTTCCCATTATGTGTTAATATGATAATAGATGGATTGGTTAAGCTAAACTTTAAGTAATGTAAGTATAACTGAAAAATTACAATAAGTGATATATATATATATATATATATATATATATATATATATATATATTGAAAAATAAGGGGTTATCTGAGAGACAACCAAAGTTAAGGGATTCTTATATATATATATATATATATATATATATATATATATATATATATATATATATATATATATATATATATATATATATATATATATATAGTGAAAAATAAGGGGTTATCTGAGAGACACCCAAAGTTAAGGGGTTCTTCTGAAATTTACTTTTATGTAAGTAGATCTCTATGATGATCTAACGTAGGATCATAAGCATAATGCTCCTAAGTTTCCTATTGTCCAATAATAAAATTGTTCATAAGTTTCCACTATTTATAGCTATAGGATCACAAATTCTCACTACCTTATTATAAGAGTATCATATGAATCTTAACGTTCTAGTGGTATAGCTCCTTTTAGTGTAGTTGGTTCAAAAAATGTCGTGGTAAGGAAAAAGGGGTGAAGAATTTCAGGAATAATGAGAGATAAATGTTGAAGGTTGCAGGAGATTACATAAGTTGTATAACTGAAGTTGGGTGACTGGGAAGAAACTTTGGCAATTGTGTAAGGTTTATTTTACCTCAGCCCGATGATTGACGAGAAACAGTTAGTTAATTATATTTCTTGTGACGGTTAATCTGCCTAAACGATATTTATACCAACAAGTACAATAGATTCGATGTTGCAGGATAAAATGCATGAACTTTACTAAGTTTTGTTAAATTGTTATACTCCACTTGTGTTGTGATATTTGTGCATATTTGCGACACGCATGTGATTTAGCTCTTACGAAATATGAACCATCTAAATGATACAGGAGATTAAGAGACGAAGGGCAACTAGGATAGGATTGTTATTTTGGTTATTTCCTTTTAGAATTGGAATTGTATTTTGATTAGGATTTATCTTTTATTAGGAATAGGTTTAGTTGGCTATAAATTAGCTCTTTTGTAATTCAAGAATTAATAAACTTTTCTATTACTCAATCTGAAACTTTTCTCCATTGTTTTCTTCCCTAAACTTGGGAAAATCTAGGGCTTGTGGATTCAAGCTTGTTTCTACCTAGCGTCGTCGGGGCTCGTCGACATCGAGCGATATCCGATCGACCTTCTCGTTTCTACGTCTGCGTCAAGTGGTATCGAGCCGGCTTCAACATCCTCGGCGATGGCGGTGGCGAAGGAACTTTCTCTGAGAATCTTTCGCGAGGATGTATTCTATAGACGAAGATTTTGCGTTGGAGAATCTCCTGAACCCGACAAGGCGTTGAAGGACTCACCCTTCAACTTAACAATGGGAATAATTTCGCCGGCGGTCTTCACCTAGGCGGACCCGAAGTTAGGCAACCCCGACATCGACCCCCGTACAATCCTCAACCCTCCGGTTCATCCCCCTCCATATCAAACCCATCCCCGTCCTCGAAGACTTCCCAACCAGACCTTCCCCTATGATGATTCCAGCGAAGAAGGGGCGGAATATAATAACCAATATGATGGGCCATGGTATGACAATGAGTCGAGTGAAGAAGAAGGAAGACGCCTATGGCGAGAGAGGCGAGAGGGTTTCAACCCTCGCCACAACTACCATAGGCAAGGAAGGCACCCCCACGACCAAGAATACAAGATGAAGGTCGAACTTCCTTCCTTTGGAGGAAACTTGGACATCGAGGCTTTCTTGGATTGGCTCTATGAAGTGGAGAAATTTTCGAGATGGCTAATATTCCCGAAGCAAATCAGGTGAAATTCGTGGCATATCGTCTCAAAGGAGGAGTCGCATCATGGTGGGATCAAACTCAAAACACAAAGAGCCGGCAAGGCAAGCAACCGCCGGGTTTATGAAGTAGCTAACGAAACCGATTCCTACCACCGACTATCAACGATCCTCTACAACCACCGGCAAAGCAAGCAACAAGGGTCAGGTCGGTAAGTGCTTATACCGAAGAATTTTTTCGACTGACTTCTCGTTGTGATTTGTCTATGAGTGAAGAACAACTTGCGGACAAATATATCGGTGGTTTGAAATATGCTATTCAAGAGAAGGTGGCCAACCACAACGTGTATTCGGTTGATGAAGCCCATAATATGGCACTAAAGGCGGAGAGGTTAGCATCAAAACAATAACTTTCGGTAATGATCGAGGAATTTCATTGAGAATTCAAGAGTCGAGCCACCGACCGTAATCAACCGGCGGCCTAACCTACCTCGGTCAGCCGAGCGATCATCCAATCAACCGCTTCCCCCGACAACTCAGTCGAATCAATATGCCAAGCCGACCGTGGGAAAGTGTTTTCGATGCTTTCAACCAGGGCACAAGTCCAATGAATGTCCACAACGGCGAAAGGTCAATCTTGCGGATTATGAAGAGGCTGAGGAGAAACGAGCAACATCGGAAGAAGAGTATGAGGAAGAGGTTGCCGAAGTTGAGGGCGACAACGTATCATGTGTTGTTCAGCGACTACTTTGTGCCCAGAAAACACCCGATTCATCACAGCGGCATCAGATCTTCTTTTCTAGGTGTTCCATCAACAATAAGGTGTGCACCCTCATCATTGACAACGGAGGTTGTGAGAATATTGTATCAAAAGCGTTGGTAGATCATTTAAAGCTTCCGATGGAGACAAAGCCCGTGCCTTACACTATCGGTTGGATCAAGAAAGACCCCTCTGTTAAGGTGACCGAGTTATGTCGCATACCACTATCGCTAGGGAAGACATATCATGAGTCTGTTGCGTGTGATGTTGTGGATATGGATGCATGTCATGTTTTGTTAGGGCGGCCGTGGCAATATGATGTTGATGCTAAGCATGGCGGCAAGAAGAATGAGTACTCCTTTGTATGGAAGAATAAGAAGATCATCCTCCCACCAATTCCACCTTCCCCGAAGAACCCCAAGGAGCGAAAACCCAAGCGTATATCCCTTTGCAACAAGGGCGAATTCCTGACCGAGTCGAAGGAGTTAAATCAAAGGTTTGCGTTAGTTATGAAAGAGGAAGTGAAGGAGGTCCTTGAGATCCCAGAGAAGATGAAACCGCTGCTCAAGGACTTCGAAGACTTGGTTCCTGAAGAACTACCAGAGGGACTGCCTCCTATGAGGGATATTCAGCACCATATTGACTTTATCCCGGGTTCGGTACTTCCTAATCTTCCCCATTATCGTATGAACCCACAAGAGAAGAAGATCCTACAAGATACCATCGAAGAACTTATTAAAAAGGGTCACGTCCGAGAAAGTATGAGTCCATGCGCAGTTCTGGCCTTATTGACACCGAAGAAGGATGGAAGTTGGCAGATGTGTGTGGATAGTAGGGCCATTAACAAGATTACTATTCGCTACCGGTTCCCAATTCCTCGGCTCGACGACATGTTAGATCAGTTGGGAGGCGCAAGCATCTTTTCGAAGATTGATTTGAGGAGTGGATAACATCGATCCGATCGCATCTGTGACGAGTGGAAGACTGCATTCAAGAGTAGTGAGGGCCTCTACGAATGGTTGGTAATGCCTTTTGGGTTGTTGAACGCTCCAAGCACGTTTATGCGTTTGATGAACCAAGTTTTGAAGCCTTTCTTGTGCCGATTTGTAGTGGTTTACTTTGACGACATTCTCATCTATAGTCGGGATGAGAGGGAGCACATGTCGCATCTTCGAGAGGTGTTCCAAGTACTCAAGGAGAACGAGCTTTACATTAATCTTAAGAAGTGTGTGTTTTTGACGACTCGACTTGTGTTCTTGGGATTTGTAGTGAGCTCGCATGGGAGCCAGGTCGATGAAGATAAAGTTAAGGCAATCAAGGATTGGCCAAATCCTAAAAGTGCAACTGAAGTTAGAAGCTTTCATGGATTAACATCTTTTTATAGGCGTTTCATTCGCAACTTCAGCTCTATAGTTGCGCCCATGACGGATTGCTTGAAGAAGAAGGGTACTTTTGAGTGGACTGATGAGGCAAGTGCTGCTTTTGCCACTATTAAGGAGAAAATTACTACTGCACCTATATTGGCGTTTTCAGATTTCGGCAAGCTCTTTGAGCTTGAGTGTGACGCGTGTGGTGTAGGTATTGGAGCAGTCCTCTCTCAAGAGAAGCGCCCCATTGCTTTCTTGAGCGAGAAATTGAATGAAGCCCGGCAAAAGTGGAGTACTTATGAGCAGGAATTGTACGCTGTTTATCGATCTTTGAAGACTTGGGAGAGTTATCTCATTGCAAACGACTTCGTAATTTACTCCGATCATCAGTCTCTTCAACACTTTAAGAATCAAAAACATATCAACAAAATGCATGGAAGATGGACTTCGTATTTTGAGCAGTTTAATTTTACTTTGCAACACAGTGGAGTCGACAACAAAGTGCCCATGGTTTGAGGCCGTATCTTTATTGAGTGTATTGCGTGGTGAGGTTGTTGCATTCGATTGTTTGAAAGACCTTTATGTTGATGATGAGGACTTTCAAGAGGTTTGGACAAAGTGCTTGGCAAGGCAAACACGGGAGACTTTCTAATTATGGACGGATTGCTCAAGGGAAATCGGCTCAGATTCCAAGGACGCCGCTGAGAGAGAAAGTGATTCGAGATTTTCATGGAGGCGGACTGGGTGGACATTTTAGGCGAGACAAGACTGTTTTGAGTCTTGAGGAGAGGTACTATTAGCCAAGTTTGAGAAAAGATGTGGCGACCCTTGTGAAGAGTTGTCAAGTGTGCGCTGCCGCGGGGCCAGTGCGTAACACCGGTATGTACACCCCTTTACCAGGCCTAAGGATATATGGGAAGATTTAAGCATGGATTTTGTATTGGGACTTCGTCGTACACAAAGGGGTGTGGACTCGGTCTTTGTAGTGGTGGATCATTTTTCTAAGATGGCTCACTTCATTCCATGCCGCAAGACCTCGGATGTGCCGCATGTTGCAAGGCTATTCTTTCAAGAGGTGGTTTGGCTACATGGTGTTCCTAGTTCGATTGTTTCGGATAGGGATACTAGGTTCTTGGCGACTTTTTGGACTACTTTATGGCGGCGATTTGACACTTTATTGAAGAATTCTAGTACGACCCACCCTCAAGCGGATGGACAAGCGGAGTAGTCAATCGGACTTTGGGCAATTTGATTCGATGCATATGGAGAGAAGCCAAAGATATGGGATCAAGCTATACCGCAAGTGAATTCGCCTACAACATGACTATTCATAGTTCCACTAGTATGTCTCCTTTTTCTATTGTTTACAGGAGGACACCTCGACATCTCCAAGACTTGAAGAAGCTTCCAACAAATAGTAAAATTAGCGAGGCAGCGAGTTCAATGGCGGAAAATGCTCTCAACATTCAAGAAGAAGTGCTGCACGGCTTGAGAAGGCAAATGCAAAATTCAAGGCACGAAAGCAGATAAAAAGAGGCTATCAAGGTGTTCAATGAAGGAGATATGGTGATGGTTTACTTGAGGAAGGAACGGATGCCACCGAACATATAGCAAGCTTAAGCGAGAAAACATGGACCGTTTAAGATTCTAAAGAAGATCAATGATAACGCTTATGTGGTGGATCTTCCAGAGGAGTTGGCTATGTCAAAGACATTCAATATGGCGGATCTTTCTGAGTATCATCCTTCAATCGAGCTGTATTCAAGTGACGCGAACTCGGGGACGAGTTCTTCTGAAGAGGGAGGGACTGATACAGGAGATTAAGAGACGAAGGGCAACCAGGATAGGATTGTTATTTTGGTTATTTTCTTTTTAGAATTGGAATTATATTTTGATTAGGATTTATCTTTTATTAGGAATAGGTTTAGTTGGCTATAAATTAGCGCTTTTGTAATTCAAGAATTAATAAACTTTTCTATTACTCAATCTGAGAAACTTTTCTCCATTGTTTTCTTCCCTAAACTTGGAAAAATCTAGGGCTTGTGGATGCAAGCTTTTTTCTACCTGCTATTGTCAGGGCTCGTCGGCATCGGAACGATATCCGATCAGCCTCCTCGTTTCTACGTCTGCGTCACTAAATCTAATGTAGTAACTCATGGGTGCCTGTTCGTGGCTTCACTGTTTGTTGCTCCCCCATATTACAACATTCAAGATTATAAGCCGGACTCCAGGACGACTGTAATATCCCTGAATTATTTTTTTGAAGCTTAATTAAGTAACAAATAAAATTTTACGATAAATTAGAATATTGTTAAGAGTACTAGAGAATGTGGTGACAAGATGTAGATAGTTGGATAATATAGAGTAGCCACGTAGAACGTTCCAGATTCTTATTAGTAGACAAAGCAAGCTAGCTTGGATAAGCATACAACCGGTGGATTCACTGTTTGTTGCTCCCCCATATTTCATTTTTGGATAAGCATACAACCGGTTTAAAAAGAGAACACATGTATGTATAGATGCAATGGATGGATATATTTGAATTAAACAAGTTGAGGAATGAAGTGGATAGGTATCCATGCAAATGAAATAAGGGCCATCATAATAATTTGTAAATGGCTAAGTTGCTTAGTAGTCATCAAGAGCTGATGCTAAAGATAGTACAAAAGTGCCACGTATCACTCTTCCAAAGACATCATTATCATTTCATTAACTTATATAAAAAGCCCTAATAGCTTGATTGTTATGCGGAAAGTGTTTGCGTAAAAATTGTGAAGACAAATTTGCCCTTGTCATTTTATCCAATTGTAGTCCAGCATGTGGAAAGTTTCGAGTATTTACTTGCTAATGTGGCAACTCCCGAATGCTCATCACGTGATTCCCCTCTGCCTGCAATTCAACGAGTACGTCTCTCTTCAATTGATAGCTTAATTGCACTACAACATCTTATAGTTTTTCCTACTTATATACCCTTATTTGTTTACTTTAAAGTTTTTAAAACTCGTACTTATATATCCTGATAAATATTTTTGCAGCATGCACTTATATACTCTAAATTTTTATAGCTTCAACTTGGATACCCTAAAGTTTTAAAACTTGCACTTAGATACCCTCTAATTGTTATTTCTACTCTTGATTGGAGAGATTAATTTTGAAATAACTTAAGAATTGAGGACCTAATAGCAATTTCAATTCTTCGAATGACTAATTTCAAAATAATTTAAGATTTGAGGGACCTTATAACAATTTTAAAGATTTAGGGACTAATTTCAAATATGAAAGATTTAAGGGGGGAATAACAAAAAATACCTTCAATTTTTTATATAACTATACAAAGCATGCACGTGCATCGCATGTGCGTTCCACACTAGTAATTAAAAATACCGACTTGAAGGGCTAGCTATATATAAAAAGGGTGAAGTCACTATCTCATTTATCCTCCATGTTTCTCTACAACCGGCTAACCTCTTCAAATAAAACCCACATAAAAACTTAGGGGGGTTATTGGTTGGGACAAGTTGGGGTCAAATGTGATAATTGTTTCAATGGAACAATTTTATCTTTTTGGGATATTTTAAGTTGGTTAAAGTGGGACAAGTTGGTATAATGGGATAATTTGAAGCTTTGATTTGATAATTCGTGTGGGATAATTGATAATATGGCACATTATTAAAGTATATTATTTATTTATCAATTAAGTCTAAATTAATTTATCCAATTGGTTTAGTATATTATTTAGTATGTTATTATAATGTAATACATTATTTTACTTTATACTAAAATATTATATTATAATTACTAATTAATTATAACTATGTTTAATGTTATTATTAATTTATTATATTATATTATAATAATATGATATATTATATAATAATTGATATAATATAGGAACAATATATTTAATATACTATTTTAATAATATAATATTTAATTTAATATAAATATAAATATAAATATTATAATATTTTGTTTTATTCAATATAATATTATTTAAAATTTTATATTATTAAAATATTATATTATATTTTATGTTAATTACTATAATTTAAATGAGATAACTGATGACATCTCTCCTTATTAAAATATAATATTTATAATAACCATAATATACTATTAATATATTCAGTATTATTAATTAAAAATATTATTAATTAATATATTATATTATATTAATTTTATGCATAATATTGTATATAATATCATACTTTAATATACAGTAGATTATTACTATTTTTATTGTAGTAATAAAATATTATTTAATATTATAACTACCACAATATTGACAATATATTTTAAGACTATTAATATAATAAAGTGTAATAGAAAATAGTAAATTATTATATAAATTAAAATATTCTATATAATAGAATATATTATCATATTAAATTATATTATAATATAATTAATATATTACTATATTAAATATGTAAACACTAAATTATAATACAATTTTTTATCATAAAAATACTACAATAATATTTTTATTCTAACTAATAAAATATATAGTAAATAATATAAAGTAATATTATAATAATATAATACTAATATTATAATATATGAAGTATTATTAACTAATATGTAATAATGATATATAATAATGTTATATTAGATAATATTATATAATATTTTATTATCTTAAGTTATAGCAGAATTTTATAATATAATATAATTAAGATATATTATATATTATAATACAATTAACATATATTAGATATTTAATAAATTAATGCTTCAAAATTATCCCACTTTCCCCATGATTGTCCTAAAGAATGAGATAAAATTTAGAGGTTCGGACAAAAATTTGTATAGAAGTGGAATAATTTTGAAAAAGTGGGGTAATTGTCCCAAAGGTTATTTCGGTGTTAGTCCCTCAAATCATCACTATTTCCAAATTAGTCCCCGGATCATGGATATTCCCATTAGTTCCCTCAAATCATCACATTGCTTACAATTAAGTCCCCTGTCTAAGTAAATATTTATTTAGATAATTTGGGTTAAGTTAAGCCTTAATTCATATGGTTAATTACAATAATGCCCTTAGGTTAAACTTTCCCCTCCAAAACCCCTAATCCCCTCTCCCTTTGCCCTCTTTTATCACAATAGATGACAGGAAAAAAATTTCTTCTAATTTCATTTCATTCAAATTGCATTCATAATGCTACATTACCATTGATATTTTCTCAAATTACAACTAAAATGCATTAAAAAACCTAAAATGAATAGACATTCCTAACAGAATATTAAAATTCAAGGGTATAATGGGAAAGTCATCACTCAAAGTTAGATTTTAAGCAATAATCTTTTAGATCTAATTGTGTAAACCAGGGGGACCTAATTGTAAGCAGTGTGATGATTTGTGGGACCTAATAGGAATTTCCACGATTTGGGGGACTAATTTGAAAATATTGAAGATTTGAGGGACTAAGATTGAAATAACCATTGTCCCAATCTCATTGTCCCAATGAATAACACTTTAAAGTGAAATCTCAATCCCATTGTCCCAATGAATAACACCATAAAGTAAACTCCAAAAAATTATCCCACTTACCCCAAATTACACCAACTAATAAGCCCCCTAGTGAAATTAAGGCTTTACAGCAAATCAAATTCCCATTGCTAGGAGGCTCGGTCACAAAATATTGAGAAGAATTTGGAAGACACGGGAGCTGCTTTACAAGGAACAAGAGTGATTTCGAATGGTGAAAGAAAGAAGGGGCACCAAGAACAGAGTTGAGTTCATTAGCTTACAAGAAACAATACGGAGGTTGTTTTATACATACTGTAGCGATTATTTTGAGTGGTGGATAATTGGCTATACAGAGACGGCCTATATGGTTTGGGGTGATTTTGACGGGTAATAATCGATGTTGATAGGATTATGGAGAGAATAAAGAGAAAGACTGTAAGTGCTCCATCTTTTCTTGGATTATAGGATAATTTAAAATATTTAATATTTTGGTGATATTGTATAAATACGTAACGTTGCTTTAAAGTTCCAATTTGGGTTCGAATATGATCCAATTATTCACTGATTCATATGATCTTGGGGAGAGCATTCGGTCGGTTCGGCCGATTTCAATTCTTTTTCATCAAACCGAGACCGAACCGCAGTGTCATTAAACCGAAACCAGACCGAACCGAAAAAACTCGGTTCGCTCGGTCTATTTCGGCCGTATGAGCTTCAAGAAATAGCAATAAGCGAGATGATCAGAAGGCGAAAAATACTTACAAGATCCCCGCCAACTCGTGACGGGAGTCGCGAATGACAACCCATCGAATGACACTCGACGCCGAATCTAAGACGCTTAACTCGACGAACCCACGGCCACAAGCATGGGTTAAACCGACTTGAACGGACGATCGGATTTCGAGATCGCTGAACCGAACAAACCAAGAATTAGTCCCTAATCAAGTATAGACGAACCCAAGTCCGAAGACGAAAACGGAAGACGACGAAAACGACGCTAAACGGCGAGAGGCGGCACTACCCAACTTGGTCGAGGTACCTACCATGGGAAATGATGCGGTTTCCACTTTGGTCGAGCACCTCGCCAACTTGGTCGAGGAACCTCGCCAGTGGTCGAGGCTGCTCTACCACCATGGCCGAAAGACAAACACTCGAAGCTATAAATGGGGGTGTCATCTTCGGCGGGGATTTTGCCGATCCGAGAGGATTTTGGGAGAGCTCGGACTTCAAGAATTCTTGCGAGATCTACGAGTAATCGGGCGACGGCCCCGAAAGCAAATAGTACAAGTCCAACGACATCGGATCTACAAGCCGCCGACGATAGTTCCGAAAGCACCGGCGAGCATAAACCCAACGACGCCGATCTACAAGCGAAGGTAATCAATTCGTCGAACTACAGATACCCTCTAGATTAAGCTTCGCCTTAATCTCGTGGATAGCGCCGTGATTTCTCCTAGTAGATCTCACCCGCCAGCGATCCTCTCCTTCGTGAGTGTGATCCCCTCAGCGCTTAGTTTCCTTCGCGGAACGAGCCCCTTTACATCTCAGAGTTCCGCAACCCTGTCTCCACTCCTGGATGGAATGCGTGGTCCACTACACAATAAGTCCCCAAGACGTGCAAAGAACCTCCACGCAAGCGATCCGATATAACAGATCCTCGTGGTTTGTTCACTAAGGATAAAGTTGTAATCTTTTTGATTTTCATTGTATGCCTTAAAATAAAAGGCATTTCTTTTGAATTTCTGTAGGCCAAAGAAGTCGTAGCAAAATTCAAATCAATGACAATCATCCCGACTTTTACCGCCAACAAGCCGGGCGAATTACAGTGGGGAGCCACCGCCTCGATCGGAGGTCGCTGTACGCAACCGCTGATCCTTATCCCGGAGGAAGAGGTCGAAGTTCGAAGTTCGACCAAGAGAAGTTCGAGGAGTACTTGTCCTCACCTCTTCCGATCCAGCCTCCCCGCCCAAGAAGGTCTCCGCCGCAAGGAGAACCCGATGGGCCTCCGATGTAGAGCCCCGTGACGGCGAGTCCAACCTCGCCGCAGTAGCGAAATCCCTTCGGCCAAGTCCAAATGGTGCCCGAGATGAACGCCGACGATGCGCCGCGACTTCAAGCGAAGCCGCCAAAGGCGACGACAAAGCATGGCGCAAGCTTGCCAAGGCCATGCAATCCATGGATGGGGTCCGCTACGGCGGATCTAAGATCCAACTCACGCAGAGGCTTCAATTTCGTGATCGACGGTTTATCCAAGCCGCCAACCGACGAGTGGGTCCGCGGTCAAACGAAACCGCTTCCACACTTCAGAGCGATCCGAAGCGCCAGCGACTCCTTAGCAAGCACGAAGCTTTGGTGCAACAGCTCGCGGAGTTAAAGAAGGAAGTGGCAAAGAAGCCACCAACGCATCGCCGTGTTTGAGGCCCAAGTCTAATGGTGCCCCAACCTCGCCGCCCACACTCCCGCCTCGGCGCTTAAGCCGAAGGATACAAAGCGCTGTAAATCCAACGCCAAAGTCCAAGACCGACGACGCCAAAGACAAAGGCGCTCTCAGATTCAACCGGTGAAGCCAACTCCGCCACCACCACCAAACCGACTATCAAGGATCGCCTCGTCCTCGAAGAGAATCACGTCACCTCATGCGAGGTCGCACCTGCTCCAACAAGGACAAGAAGATTCCCGCAGCCTCCTATCGGATTGAAAATCGAAGTCCGAGTCCGCCGAGACTTCATACCACATCGGCGAAAGTCTAGGCGAAGTCACTTTCGAAGTTTCGATGGATTGACCCGCCCTCGAAGGAGACGCTTTCATCCGACGATGAGGACGTTATACCGAAAGATCACCGACATACGGCAGTTGCTCCGGCATACACACCGATGAGCCGTACTACCGCGGTAAGAGGTAACGAAAATCTCGGGATTCCCCAAATTGACGCAGCCATGCTTGTGCTCCAAGCTCATTAAGACGATGCTCTCGAGTGCAATTGCCATCAAGAAGCTCCGCAAAGGGTGTCGGTCCAGACTCACCACGGAGATGCCGAGACCTAGGTCAAGGCGATTCCGCAAAGGATGATCTCCCAAGAGGGTGAGTTGCCGAGGTCACTAATAATATGACCAAAGAAGAACCATCATCACGGGCTATTCCCAACAAGATCGCAACGGCTAACTCGCTTGCGGTCCGAACTATCCGACGGTCCGTGATAATGATAAACTTCAAGGGATACCCACGGAGGATGATGCGCCGATATTGCCTCCGCAATCGCGATCCGATCATACCGTATCTAGCTAAGGAGCCCCTAAGAAACGCTTTATGATCGCATGCATCAAGTGGCCAAAATGCTAGACGGCGCTGAATAAACAACGGAAAACTTCGTTAGAAATGGAGTTGGCCATGCACGATGAGAGAAATGCACGACCAACAGATCCAAGCCCCGACAAAACATCAAGGTGAATCGAGTCACAACAACGCCGATGAAGATGATAGCGATTCGGATCGAGGAAGCACAAGAAGATGATAACCTCCCAACTCAAGAACGCCGGGCAAAACATAGATGTTGTTGCTCAGAAAGAGAGAAGATCAAAGACTTGGAGAGCAAAATCAACTCATTGATTTCCGCCAAGAAGTAAAAAGACAGTATTCCTTGCCCATACCCGAGGGAGTGGAATCAATCCTCAGCCAGTTTAACTTAATAAACTTCACACCATTTGACGAAAGGTTCCCCACGCAAAGACTTGATTTATTTCAAGTCACACCTCGAGTTATTTCGCAACGAACCCCGATGGTTGTTATTCGCCTAGACCCTTCGCGGGGTCCGCCGACGGTACCGCCTCGCTGCCGGAGCATTCACAACCGGACGACATGGAGTCTAGCTTCCTTACCAATTTCTTTGATGACGATAATCGAGGTATCGATCGACATTGCTCGACGAAGCGTAAAGACGAGAAACCGTGGATATCTTTGTCAAACGATTCTAACAAGGCAATGAACTGCCGGATCCAATAACGGAGGAGTTCATCCTCCAAACTCACAAAGAACTTATCGATAGATGTGCTTGAAGCAATGGGTACAGCACCATCGATAACGTGGAAGGACCAAGGTTCGTGGAGAGCAAGCCGAGGTTCCTCAAAAGGAAAAAGGCGAGAGAGGTCACCGACAACGAAGCTCCGCTTAACTTTGTCCCGCGCAAAGGGAAAGAGCAAGCCAAGACGGCGGTTATGAACCAAACGCTCCAACTCCAACCCCAAAGAAGAAGAAGAAGAAGAAGAACGGCCGCGAACAGCACAATCAACGGGCAACCGGGCCACAAAACGTAAGGCCTTAGAGCCGAGATTCTCGAAGTCCTATTCCTTTAGGGACGACGAGATTCTTGGTCTCTTCAAATATCTTGTGGAAAATAACAAGATCAAGCTCCCTCCGATTCAGAATCAAGAGGAGGCGATGAAGACGAATGACCCAAGATATCGCGGGCATATGCGCTTCATCACCCCACTAACTCGCTTCACCTTAAGGACAAAATCCGTGCTTTAATTGATGTAGGGTCATTACTATGAAGCCGCCCAAAGAAAAGAAGGTCTGAGCTAATGTGTATCCATAAGTTTCGGGTCGGTGCCGTTGACATGGTTTGAACCTGAACCAGTGGTCAAAGTTGCAGTGAAGACGGTGAATGACGACCCACACAAGCAACGCCAGAAAGGACTTGTATCGTATACAGCCCCGAATGGCGAAGTCTTGTGGGTCCACCCAGACTTACTGGAAGATGAGCAATGGGTAGCCTCTTCTTCGAAAAAAGCCGAAGCAGAAGGGAAAGGCATGCCATGCTACTCCGCAAGTCCGAGGGAGACGATGAACAGTGGTAACATTCCACCGTCCGGCGGGGAACTCAAGCCCACGCCACCGTGAGTGGACACAGTACAAGTACAAGTACCCTAAGTCCCCGAATTTAATGCCAAGACGCCTCGAGCTGGGGTACCAACAAACCTCACTGCATTGCAGAAAGCGAACAAATGGTGGCCAAAGAAGCTACAAAGAAAGCAACCGAAGAAGTTCAACTCCGGCACTCGATTCACGCCCGACGGAAGAGATAAACCGAACTTCGAACTCTCCATACCGCCACGCCATGGCCCAATTAGCCAATATCCCGCAAGGATCACTCTCTATGAGTTCTGCGCTTATCAAAAGAGACGAGAGAAGCTCTTCAAGAAGCCCTCACGATTCGTAAGTCTTCACCCGCATTAGGCCGAGTCCGTAAGAGTCGGCCCAAAGAATGCAACCTTGCGACTAAACACTTCCCGCATCACTTTTACAAAGGAGGATATGCACGAGGAATTCCAAGCACGATAGGCCGCTATACTTCACCGTATATTGGCTCTAGTGAAGTTAACCTGATCCAAGTCGATCCGTTCCACAGGAGCATCATGCCCTCCGCTACATGTATCATTCGAATTCCCGCCAAGAAGTTAGCATCAATCGGCACAATGATCTATGGATTTAACACTGGGTCCGCCCACTTGGTAAAATCCGATTAAGTGCCAAATGGGGACTTAAAGTCCAAGTCACTTGCTATGTGATTGACGCAGAGACTTCCTATAACTTATTGTTGGGTGGACCTTGGATCCACAATAATAACGTTATAGTCCCGCCTACTCTTCATCGTCTCAAATATGTAGACACGAATAATGAGGTCAAGACGGTGGTCGCGACAAACAACCGCTTAAGGGATGGAGAATTATTTCACCGATTCTCTCCTCTACGGTAATGAGTCCAAATCAATCATCGCCCAAGGACGGACAGGTGAAGAAGCCGACACCAAACCGGCTTGGTTATAGTGGAGGTTTTGTTTTAAATGACATTGTACCCCTTGTAATCAATCTTGACGATGAAGAATCGCCGATGAACATTGTAATTGGCAAATTGCCATGAATCAATGACGCATTTAGAGTATCCTCGCTTTTGAATGATGTGATGACAAGTTTATACAACGATCCGAGTTGCACCCGCCAACTCTGGCCATATTGCTTTACACAAAAGCAGCCCAGACTCCTTGGGACAAGACTCCATCCCACTAAGATCAAGTAGTGAGAAAGACTTGGTTTACGGAAAAGGAGATGCGCCCAACGCCAATCATTTCTTTGAAGAAGATGAAGATGACAATGGGCCTATCCTCCACACATTCGATATAGTCCGTAAACACCGGGTATCATGAAGAGATGGGGTATGACTTGACACGAGGGAAGGTCTATGTTTTGGGCGAGGTCCTCGAGTCCTCCCAAAGCTGCATATGTCCCAAAAGGGAAGCCTGATAATTACTATGCATTTAGAAGGGGATTGGGATACTAATCCTCCTCGAAGATGAATGCTCATGGTCGATTGATAATAATCCACCCGGTGAGGGAGACGACATTCGCCCGACTCTTCTTTGGGATTCTCGACACCACTTCTGAGAAGCTTTCAAGGCTTTAATGTCAAATATGGCTACGACGATCCCGCTATGCTGAGAGTGATGAAGACATGCCAACATGGGAAGACCCATGGATCCATCAACTCCAAGAGCTTGGGGATAGGTTGAACAAAGAGAACCCCCACCAAGGACGAGGTAGTCCAGATTAATATGGGTGATGAAGAGCATCCTAAACTCATAAACATCAGCAATACTCTCCCTTGGAAGAAAAGGAAGAGTTGATTGCCCTAATCGGGAGTATATCGATGTATTCGCCGAGTTACGAGGACATGCCAGATTCGACCCTAATGTGGCAACACATCGCCAACATCAAGGCGGATGTCAAACCCGCCAAGCAACAAAGAAGACGGTTTCGCCCACAAATATTGGAGGCAATTGTTGACGGTGAAGAAACTCATAGAATCGGATTCATCAAGGAAATTCAACATCCTGATTGGGTGGCTAATATAGTCCCTGGCCATGAAGAAAAATAGGTCGATTAGGATCTCGTGGTCCACTACGAGACCTCAACGCCGCTTGCCCAAAAGATGACTTCCTCTTCCAATCACCGATGTCATAGTTGACAACACGGTGGATTTGAAAGAATGTCCTTTATGGATGGCTTTTCGGTATAATCAAATCAAGATGTACCCGATGACCAAACACACATAGCTCGA
Source organism: Asparagus setaceus (assembly GCA_012295165.1). Classification (NCBI taxonomy): domain Eukaryota; kingdom Viridiplantae; phylum Streptophyta; class Magnoliopsida; order Asparagales; family Asparagaceae; genus Asparagus; species Asparagus setaceus. The sequence goes on along the minus strand of CM022703.1, from coordinate 71,552,903 downwards.
ACGCCTATCGGCATATATTGCTACACGGTCATGCCGCTCGCCTCAAAATGCCGCAACATACAGAGAGCAATGACGGAGATTTTCCAGATCATCTTCGAAAACGATCGAATGCTACGCCGACGATTTGGTCGCGGAAAAGCCGCGACAAAGGAGATCACATCAAAGATCTTAGAACGGTATTCGAACTCATGCGACTCATCGCCTAAAGATGAACCCCGCCAAATCCTTCCTTGGGATGTCCAAAGGGCAGTTCCTCGGCCATTGCCACCGACAAAGGAATCCACGCCGATCCCGACAAAGTGAAGGCAATTCAAGAGTTGCAACCTCCGAAATCAGAGAACTCGGGGTTACAAGGACGACATGACATCCGACGGTTCATATCGAACCTATCCGAAGTGCCACCGCTCTCCAAGTTGAACAAGAAGGGCGGTCATATATTTGGGACGACGCCGCCGTAAGGCATTCAAGAGATCAAGTCAGATCTCGCTAAACCTCGCTCTTGTTGCACCGCTGTCGGAAAACCGCTTTTGATCTACGCCAAGGCAACGGATCACTCGTTAAAGCGCTTTACTCGCGCAAGACGACGACGGCGTCACATCAAAGCAAGCAGGTATTACCCGGTTTAACATTAGTCGGTACGAAGTCTCGATATCCAATGGTCGGAAGCAAGGCCTTGCATTAGTGTTCGCGATTCGTAAAATGCGCACTATTTAGCCTGGATGACGATTTATGTTATCTCTAATGTAACCGTCCGAATATTTATGACCCACCTCCAATGAGTTGGCCCGCGAATGGGCCTTACTTTGTCCCAATATGACTTGCACTTCAAACAAATGTAAGTCACCAAAGGACAAGCGATGATCTCTCACGTACCACAACGGATGCGCTTGAGCTATATGATGATCTTCCTGATGAAGTTCAAGAAGTCAACACTACATCGCACCAACAAATATGGCGATTGTATTTTGGCCAGACCTCTCGAGCTACCAATGTGGCAAGTGCCCCTGATGTTCTAAGATTTCCGCCGAGTCGGGTTGTCTTAGTTTCGGGAATCATGTCATGCCCGTGCTTATTCACTCACCGAACCTCGCTCCAATAACGTAGTCAATACAACGCTACTTATTGGACTTAGTTCGCCAAAGTTGGGGTCGAATATCTCGGCTGGCGATTCGCAATTGATAGTTAAGTAGGTTCGTGGTGACTACGAAGTCGAGGAATCGGATCTAATCCCCTATCATCGATAGTCGTTGAAATAGCGGACTCATTGAAGAGTTTTTCATCGAATATCCAGCGCCTCCAAGCGCTTATGCGGATGCCTTTGGCGTTAGGCGTGTCGTGCACAACCTTAGAGACCGAGCAACTAGTTCACGGTCGGGACTCACCAACTCTTTGTACCATTATCACGAAGAGACACAAGAAGATAAGGGGTAGTTACCAAAGAAGTATATACAACCCAAACCAAGTTGGAGCCGAGATTGGCTTTCCTATCATCGATTCGTCTTACATGGTATTCTACGAGGAAGGCGTGAAGAAGAGAAGTCAATCGTGAAGAGCTCAAGATTCTTTACAACACGTAGACCCGTGATGTTATATCGCCGGGTACGATGGTCTTTATTACGATGCCTCTCAAACAAAGCGAAGAAGTCCCGGGGAAGCACGAAGGTGAATGTGGTGCGCACCACCGGTCCCAAGCTCTGATCGAATCGGGAGAATGGGCTACTTTTGGCCCACGATGATTAATGGCGGTCGATGCGGCTCGGAAATGCCCGCGTGTGTCAAATTCCGCGAATTAATTATCGGCCTCGGCGGTTGCATCCTTCGGCCACATCACGCCATTCGAGACATGGGGAATGGGCGTTGTAGGTCCCATTTTTCCTCCGTCGGTCAAAGGCGTCGGTTTATTCTAGCAATCACCGACTACTTCTCCAAGTGGCGAAGCAATCCGCTAAAAGAAGTAAAGGCAGTACCGTCGTCAAATTTATCAAACACCATGTCATTTACCGACACGGTGTTCCAAGGCGGATCGTGCATGACAACGGTCCCCAATTCATCGCCAATTCCTTCATCGGGTTTTGCGAAAGTTCAAGATACAAGATGTCGTCAACGGCTTATAATCCAAAGAAGAAATGGATTAGCCGAGGCATTCAACAAGACCATCGTTAAAATTACATCGAGCTTGTGAAGAGTAACAAGCGAGGCTGGGATGATAAACTTCGGGAAGCACGGGCATGTATCGCGGTATACGCCACGCCAAGCTGGAGAGACCCGTACTCCACGGTTTCACAGTGCGGCGATTCTCCGTTAAATTCAGATTCCGTCGCCGCGCCCTTTCAGCAGAGATGGCGGCAGAACAACATCGAAGCGTCTCGAAGAGCTTGAGATGTTAGATGAGAAGCTCGAGGCTCAACAATGCATTGAGTTTTACCAAGCTAGGATGTCGAGGGCTTTCAACAAGAAAGTTCGACGAGAGAACCTTTAGAGAAGGAGATTTGGTCCCATTTGCTCGGCGACCGATAATCCTCACTTCCAAAAGAAAGGTAAATTCGAACCTAAATGGGAGGTCCGTTTGTAATAGAAGCGGTTTACTCAATAGTGCGTATCGCCTAATTACCCAAAGTGGCGACGGCAATTAATCTTAGATAAATGGGAAGTTCTGAAAAATACTACCCTTAGTATCTTCGGGATAACCCGTTCGACGGAAGTTCTTAGTGGGATATTTCACCCACTTTCCTTGAGGATAACCCTAGATTTGTCCTCCATCATAATTTCCCCCGATCAAATTCCTTGTGGTGAGTCTACAAATTTTCGTACATTACCACAATCTCCTCTTGATTCCTTCTATGAAGAGGCCCAATCAAAATCCTTTTACGTAGAATAGAATATAAAATTCTTCCTCTCCAGCATTTATCCCTAGGTAAAGCGGAGGGTTCTTTCCATCTTCATCTTAGGTGGCCTTGAAGGTATCTTGGGATTTTCGAACCGGGTTGTCCGTGAAGGTCGCTGAGTCTCTTCGGTTCTCGGTGGAGATCCCTCTTAGTTCCATCTTCATCTTAGGTAGCGCCGGTGAAGGTATCTTGTAGGGATTTTGAACCGGGTTGTCCGTGAAGGTCGCTGAGTCTCTTCGGTTCTCGGAGTGGAGATCCCACTCTTAGTTCCATCTTCATCTTAGGTGGCCATTGAAGGTATCTTGTGGGATTTTGAACCGGGTTGTCCGTGAAGGTGCTGAGTCTCTTCGGTTCTCGGAGTGGAGATCCACTCTTAGTTCCATCTTCATCTTAGGTAGCGCCGGTGAAGGTATCTTGTGGGATTTTCGAACCGGGTTGTCCGTGAAGGTGCTGAGTCTCTTCGGTTCGGTGGAGATCCTCTTAGTTCCATCTTCATCTTAGGTAGCGCCGGTGAAGGTATCTTGGGATTTTCGAACCGGGTTGTCCGTGAAGGTCGCTGAGTCTTCGGTTCTCGGAGTGGAGATCCACTCTTAGTTCCATCTTCATCTTAGGTAGCGCCGGTGAAGGTATCTTGTAGGGATTTTCAGACCGGGTTGTCCGTGAAGGTCGCTGAGTCTTCGGTTCTCGGTGGAGATCCACTCTTGGTTCCATCTTCATCTTAGGTAGCGCCGGTGAAGGTATCTTGTAGGGATTTTCGAACGGGTTGTCCGTGAAGGTGCTGAGTCTTTCGGTTCTCGGAGTGGAGATCCACTCTTAGTTCCATCTTCATCTTAGGTAGCGCCGGTGAAGGTATCTTGTAGGGATTTTCGATTGAGTTGTCCGGTGAAGGTCGCTGAGTCTCTTCGGTTCTCGGTGGAGATCCCTCTTAGTTCCATCTTCATCTTAGGTAGCGCCGGTGAAGGTATCTTGTGGGATTTTCGAACCGGGTTGTCCGTGAAGGTCGCTGAGTCTTCGGTTCGGTGGAGATCCACTCTTAGTTCCATCTTCATCTTAGGTAGCGCCGGTGAAGGTATCTTGTAGGGATTTTCGAACCGGGTTGTCCGTGAAGGTGCTGAGTCTCTTCGGTTCTCGGTGGAGATCCCTCTTAGTTCCCCTCTTATCTTAGGTAGCGCCGGTGAAGGTATCTTGTAGGGATTTTCGAACCGGGTTGTCGGTGAAGGTCACGAGTCTTTTCGATTCCTGACAAGGAATCTGTTGCCTCATCAGGAAATAGAACACATTCTTCCTTTCCCACCTCAATCAATCTTAATCGGTTCAGTCATTCTCGGTCAAAGAGGACACCAAGGTTCATTCTGGGGCATTTTATCGAAGCCTAAGAAGGGATAAAGCCAGCGCCTCACCGCAGCGTTGCGGTTTAGTCTTTCTCCAATTGAAGAAGACACGAGTTCGATTACGGGGCATTTTATCGAAGCCTAAGAAGGGATAAAGCCAGCGCCTCACCGCAGCGTTGCGGTTTAGTCTTTCTCCGATTGAAGAGACACGAGTTGATTAAGGGCATTTTATCCGAAGCCTAAGAAGGGATAAAGCCAGCGCCTCACCGCGTTGCGGTTTAGTCTTTCTCAGATTGAAGAGACACGAGTTGATTACGGGGTATTTTATCCCAAAGCCTAAGAGGGATAAAGCCAGCGCCTCACCGCAGCGTTGCGGTTTAGTCTTTCTCCGATTGAAGAAGACACGAGTTGATTAAGGGCATTTTATCCAGAAGCCTAAGAAGGATAAAGCCAGCGCCTCACCGCAGCGTTGCGGTTTAGTCTTTCTCCGATTGAAGAAGACACGAGTTGATTAAGGGCATTTTATCGAAGCCTAAGAAGGGATAAAGTCAGCGCCTCACCGCGTTGCGGTTTGAATCCTTTTCGATTGAAGAAGACACGAGTTGATTACGGGGCATTTTATCGAAGCCTAAGAAGGGATAGTCGTGTAACTGCAGCGTTCGGGGTTAGTCTTCGAGTGAAAAGCGAAGCCTCATTATTCAACATCGTAGCATTAAGTCCGAGAGTTTCATTCTTTTAGCACAACGCTGTGTGTAGAACGGATTTAGATAATCTACATGCTAGCCCAACTCAAGCGGTAGTTGGTAAGGCTCATCAAACCCGTTGAGGGTGGGGGTTGGATAACCCTAAAGTCAACGCTCACATGCATTGCGGTTTAGTCTTTCTCGATTGAAGAAGACACGAGTTCGATTACGGGGTATTTTATCCGAAGCCTAAGAAGGGATAAAGCCAGCGCCTCACCGCAGCGTTGCGGTTTAGTCTTTCTCAGATTGAAGAAGACACGAGTTCGATTACGGGGCATTTTATCCGAAGCCTAAGAAGGGATGAGTCTCGCGTAACAGCGTTAGGGTGGTCTCTTGCGGTAAAAGTACTGAAGCCTATGTATTCAATATCATAGCAACAAGTCTAGAAGAGTTTCATTCTTTTAGCACAGCGTCCGTCGCGGAGCGGATCGATAATCCACGCTAGCCCAACTCAAGCGGTGGTTGGTAAAGGCTAATCAAACCCGTTGATGGTGAGAGTTTGCCAAAAATCCTATAAGTATTATGGTTAATTATTTCTGACGAAGTAAAAGAATCATAATAAATAGTGAAAGAGATGGATCTTATTCATTTGAAGCAAATATAGAAGGAGCTACAATTGTCGAGACAATTGATTCAAGCAAAGTTATGATAATACATCTAAATAAAAATCGTAACGACCTGGCTGAACAAAGAAGTCTCGCAGCACATCAGACTTCATTGGCGCAATCCAGTAATGTGAAGGAAGCAAGGTCAGCCTTGACAGCGGCTAATTTTTCCTCTGGATGCTTCGAACCGAGCCTTGGCTTCCTTCTCAAGTTCCTCTTGAGTTAGCGGCAATAGCGGCCGGCGTGTTCGACGCGTCGCCTCGAGGACTTGCTTCTCCGTTCGGTGACATCACGGACTCTGGTGCACTCCGCGTGTGAAATTCTTCAACGTCTTCTCCCCTTGAGCAGTCGATTCACATGCGTTCGACATGGGTGTGGTACAAGTTTATCTTCTGCAAGCGGCAATGCGCTCATATGAGTTCAAAAAATGATCTCTTGCTCGATATTTTCCTCTCGCAGCGTTCACGAAAGCCTTGATCAGAGCCGTCGATGAGTCGTATCACCTCATCGCATGATTCAAAAGGCTAAATCCTCCCACGCGTCGCAAGAGTTAGCCGGCTAGTGAGCTTTGCTCTAGCGATTAACTGGTGAGGGCCACCAACCATGAATTTCCTCCAAGATACTCAATATGAATGGGCGGAAGACCATAAAATTAAGCCCATCTAACCTCGATAATAGAGATCGCTGTTTCAAACCATTCTCCAACGGTGAAGGAGACCCATCCGAGCAGGGTCGGGGCAGTGATTTTGGCGGGGGCAATCTCGGATAGGTTGAATCGTGGAAGTGGTCGTCAAGATTAACACAGGGCCTCCACCCGCCCTATACTCGAAGAGGTCGAAATCACAGTTTCGCCAAGAGGCTGTAAGGGAGGCGGTGGGCGGATGATGGAAGCGATCCCTCAAACTTCGTCATCGAAATTATGATAGTAGGCTCGAGGCTTGGCGGGTTTCTTCATGCAGTGTTTACCTTTGCGGTTAACTTCCTCGGTGGAAAAAGGCCTTCTCGGAGGATGACCTTAAGAATCGAGACTTGACATTGGGAGCCTTCAAGCAGACTAATAATCATCGAGCATCCGCCTACCACAAGAGAACAAAGGGTTAACAGATCATTTAGGAGAATATCTTAAAAAGGAAACAAAGATGAGGCGTAGAACTCTTCGTAAACCCATGAGATTGAGTCACGACCTTATATTCGCATGACGATTTCACCCGCATTTACCCGAGAACGATAAATATAGTCGCATGAACAAAGCAACAATATATATCCCGCTTCTACGGCTAAGGGTACGGTATGAAATCGCCTCGCTAAAGACGGGTGATGACCAAGCAAAACCAATCAGGTAGCTTCCATCCCCACAAAGGAGAATTCGGCTCTTCCCAATCGCCACAAAGGAGAACGGCTGGGTCATAACGAGTACACAATCGAAGCGCCGGTCCCCTCAAAGGAGGATTTCGCTCTTCCCAATCGCTTCACAAAGGAGAGCCGGCTGATAATGATGTATGTATGCACGAAGATGATAATACACGCGACCACCAAAAGAAGGAGGCGGCATTCACGCGCCGCGGCGAAGTTGATCGACTTAACATGGGATTCGCCACGACATTGAAAACGCAAAAGAAGACAAATAGAGTCGACATACGCTTGAAGATCGCAAATAAAGTCTCAAAAGCTACAAATCCGACGCCGAAAGCATTCGGATTTAACGCCGGCGACGCCGCCACCGGGCGCTCGAAGGCCGGCCATGACGCCGCCACCGCTGGCGCCGCAAAGAAGCGCTGGCGCTGGGCGCTTCACAAGCCAAGAAGCCGGCGCTGGCGCTTTGCCGCCGCTGGCGCCAGTGCCGCTGGCGCTGGCGTACTGGGCCGGCTGGCGCTTCTGCTGGCGTAGCGCTGTGCCTCTGGCTACGCTGCTACCGGCCAGCCACGTCAGCCACAATTCCACGCCTCGCCCTTCTCCCTCGTGGTTTTCATCACCCATACACAAAGAAAAGAAAGAAAAAGAATTTACAAAACCCTCGTGCACATACCTCGTTGATCGAAGGAGACAAGGCGGCGAGAGAGCGAGGCGAAAACAAAACAAGAAAGAGAGCACTGTGAGGGGCCGCCTAGGTCAAGAAAAGGAGGGATTATGGGTATTTATAACAACCCCATATGGACCCAATCCTCTTGGAACAAGGACTCTATTTGGCAAGAAGTAGGAATTCTAATTGGGGCCCAAATCAATTCTAATTAGGACTCTAATCAGCCCTAATTAGGAGTCCTAATTGGAACCTTATCCCGATATCAAAACAATGCCAAATCGTCCGCTAATTGGCTCTACCCTCCGCTATATTTGGAAAAATTCAAGATTTATTCGCAGATAACACCCTCGATTGCATCGACGCCAATCAACTACCACCTAATCCTACTCCAACTAGGATTACGAGTATAAACCGCTTCCTAATTTGTCGAGAAGTTCCTAAGAATATTCTCACAAGAAATATTCTTAGGATAACTCGATCGTGCGGATTGCACCACGCAAATCAACTACGCCTAATCCTACTCCAACTAGGATTACGAGTATAAACTATTTCCAAATTTGTCGAGAAGTTCCTAAGAATATTCTCACAAGAAATATTCTTAGGGATAACTCGATCGTATGGATTGCATCGACGCATCAACGCTACGCCTAATCCTACTCCAACTAGGATTACGGTATAAACTATTTCCTAATTTGTCGAGAAGTTCCTAAGAATATTCTCACAAGAAATATTCTTAGGGATAACTCGATCGTATGGATTGCATCGACGCCGTCAACGCCTAATCCTACTCCAACTAGGATTACGAGTATAAACTATTTCCTAATTTGTCGAGAAGTTCCTAAGAATATTCTCACAAGAAATATTCTTAGGATAACTCGATCATGCGAATTGCATCGACATCAACGCCGCCCAATCCTACTCCAACTAGGATTACGAGTATAAACCGCTTCCAAAATTTCAACGAGGAGTTCCTGGAGAATAAATCCATATTCTTAAGGATAACTCTAGAATCCCTTAATTTCTCCCACCATAATCTCCAAGAGAGGGATAACTGATGAGGAGGAAAGTCATGTTGACATCGGATAATCATATCCTCCGCCAGAAGTTAAACCAACAACACACGGATGATGAAGGAATTAGCCAGTAAGGGTTATGAAGTTCCATGTATTCGATTACGCCAACGCTGGCCAACAAGGAGTTCGCCGACATACGGAGAAGTCCAAAATCGATGGTTAGTCAAACAACGACCAACCGACACGAAGTTACAAACAAAACTCACCCACCGCCTTCAGTCAAGATGCAATCCGACAATAAATGCAGCACCGCGATCTTATCGTAAATCCCGCAAAGAACCGATGGTCCAAAGAATTGAAGACTTGAAGCTATCTTGTGGACCTCACCGATCAAGGTCGAACTATCATGTTCAAAGCATCCTGCACTCATCAAGAATCGGATCAGACGCTTTTGAGGGGTATCTCAGAGGCGCTGGAAAAATACTTACAAGATCCCCCGGCCAACTCGGATCGAGCTTCCGAATGACAACCCATCGAATGACACCTGACGCCGAATCGCTAAGACGCCGAACTCGACGGGCGAACCCACAGCCACACAAGCATGGGTTAAACCGACTTGAACGGACGATCGATTAGACCGCTGAACCGAACAAACCAAGAATTAGTCCCTAATCAAGGACGAACCCAAGTCCGAAGATCTAAAAACGCCTAAGACGACTAAAAACGACGCCAAAGCCGAGGAAAGCGCGACTTCTACCAACTTGGTCGAGGTGACTCTACTGGCGTTTAGCCTGGCCACCATGGCCGAGCCACCTCTACTAATTTGTAGGTGTGTTCTACCAAGTGGCCGAGTCAAACACCCCCGAGTTGTATAAATGGGGTGTCATCTTCGAAGGGGATTTTGCCGATCCGAGGATTTTTGGGGAGAGCTCTGACCAAGAATTCTTGAGATCTAATAGTAATCGGGCGACGGTCCCGAAAGCAACAGCCAGTACAAGTCCAAATGACATCGGATCTACAAGCCGCCGACGATAGTTCCGGAGCACCGGCGAGCATAAACCCAACCGACGCCGATCTACAAGCTAAGGTAATCAATTCGGTCGAACTACGATACCCTCTAGATTAAGCTTCGCCTTAATCTCGTGGATAGCCAGATTTCTCCTAGTAGATCTCACCCGCCAGCGATCCTCCTTCGTGAGTGTGATCCTCAGCGCTTCGCTTCTTCGTGGAAACGAGCCCCTTTACATCCGTAGTTCCTGAACCCGCTCCCCCACTGATTGAATTGCGCGGTCCACCTGACACAATAAGTCCCCAAGACAGCAAAGAACTCACGCAAGCGGTGATCCGATATAACAGATCCTCGCGGTTTGTTTACTAAGGATAAAAGTTGTAATCTTTTTGATTTTCATTGTACTTTAAAATAAAAGGCATTTCTTTTGAATTTCGCAGAAGCCAAAGAAGTGAAGCAAAATTCAAATCAATGACAATCATCCCGACTTTTACCGCGAACAATGACCACTGCACAGGTCCAAACGCTAAAAGAAAAGAACTGAGATAACATCACTCCAAGTGGAGAAGAAAGAAAGAACAGAGAGACCACTCCAAGCGGAGAAGAAAGAAAGAAAATAGAGATGAAGTTCTTCAGAGTTAACCTGTCCTAATAACTCACCTCGTAATTCGTAATGAAAAAGAAGTGCCTTTTACTTTTTGTGTACTAGAGTCTAGAGAGAAGTCGAAAGACCAGCCTACCTATCCCCTATTCTTTCTAATATTTAGGTGAGCCAGCTGTTATTGTGCTGGGACTTAAAAAATCACATGAATACATTGTGTGGGCCCCATAAAGAGTGTGAGAGAGGCTATTAGGTGTGTTAACTGGGTGCACTTGAAACAGGTATTCGATCGGTTCGGTAAATTCGGGTTCAATAGAACCCGATCCGACCCGAATTCAATGCAGAACCGAACCAAACTGTAAAATAACGGGCGGTTCGGTCGGTTAGTTCGGTTTGACCCGAATTTTGCTCATATGATCTAACTAAGGTGTTGTAAAAATTCATGTCACATAGTCCATGCGTACAAGATGGTTCTAAACATCTGTTCTATATAAAGGATTTATTAATGTTCTACTATCACATAATATAATGTCATAAATACTTGTGTACGTGGCTGATTAAGTTTGATCACAGTGTAATATTTGTTGAATAAAATAAGTTTGACCACAGTGTACGTGGCTGATTAAGTTTGATCACAGTGTAATATTTGTTGAATAAAATAAGTTTCCTAGTATTGAACCTCGGTAGAATTTCCTTGGGTACTAAGGAATTGATTTCTATATTTCGTATCATCACATGAAAATAATTAGGTGATGTGGTGAGTTTATTAATAGGAGATGCACTAAATGGTCCTCTTCTCTAAGGGCGTGTTTATTTTGAAAAAAAAAAGATGGAAAGACATGGAAAGAGACTATTTGTGTCAGAGTAGAAAAAAGTGGGGAGCAAATTTTCCTCTTTTCATGTTTGTTTCAAAAAACAAAAGATGAAAAGTTTTTCTTAGAAATAGGGAAATGGAGCAAATTTTGGTGGAAAGTAATTCCATGCTATTTGGAGGGAATTAGGAGAGAAAAAGGTGGAATGAGAGGAAGATATTAATTAAATATTAGAATTTGATGGGATTGAAGTAGTGGGTGTATTTGTAAATAGGGTAACTTACACTAAACCCCCATAACTTTCAACCTTTTGCACTAAACCCCAACAAACTTTCAAAATCACACTATCCACAACGGACTTTTGGGACTTGTAGAAAACCCCCCACGAACTTTCAGACTTGTGTATATAACCCCCAAATAGTGTTAGTTTACTTTTTGTGTAAAATCCCCCATGAACTTTCAGACTTTTGTATATAACCCACCACCTAACTTTCAACCTTTTGCATTTTGTCTTTTAGTCACGCATTGCAGCGCAAGTAGGCTTAACTGTTAGTACGTTTTTTGCAAAAGTTCATTGGGGTTTAGTGTGATTTTGAAAGTTATTTGGGGTTTAGTGCAAAAGGCTAAAAGTTTAGGGGGTTTAGTGTAATTTACCCTTGTAAATATATATGGATGCTTTTGTTGTCTTTCCTTGTTTTTTCTTTTTGATCTAAACTAAGAATTGACATGGAAATCATTTCCAACAATATTTTTGTGTGAAATAAACAAAATAAACAGTTTCCAAGCAAATCATGGAAAAGCATGAAAATACTCTTCCACTACTATATTTGTTTTCTAGCTTTTTTGAGATTTGAAACAAACACACCCTAAATGACAAGAAGCCAATATGAGCAGGGACATGAGCAAGGATAGCTCAACTATGATATGTCCAAGCTAATGGACAAAAATTGAAAAGAGAAAGAACAGCAAATAATTGCCGGAGCATGAAAAAAATAATCAAGTAAGGAAAAAGGATGGTATATGAATTTTGTAGTGAAATAATCAATTAGATAGTATCTAGACCTCGTAGTTGTCTAAGTTGATAGTCGAAAGTAGTCCATGCAAAAGTCCGGTCATATATGATGATCTAACATGTGTATATGATGTGAACTTGTAGGACTTACATCCTTGGACTTGATGTTGAGCTCTATAATTTGACCCGGACATCCGATTGGTAACAACTCCCTTGTTTTGCATCATTCTGTTGGATTTTCATGTCATGTGAATTTCCATATCCAAAGCTCTATTGATTGATACTTTGTGCTTGTTGATTGGTGTCATTAGACACAGTTCCTTTTAAATGATGAATAATGTTTGACAGTAACATTTGATGAGATCTCGCGGAGAAATTGATGCTCATATAATTGTTGCAAATGTCTTTTTCTTTCATGCTCTATTTCGGTGGACCAGAGCCCTGTGTGAAGTAACACCTCACTGGTGGGCAAATAATTGAAGGCATGCATGTGATATAGTCCCTTGATTGGGAACAACTCAGAATCCTGTAAATAGAGCATGATTGTCGATTGATTGATACTTTTCAGATTTCGGTTGTCATATTTGAATATCTCAGTATTTCTCATATTTGATATCTCTATTGATGCATTCCTAATTTTCTTTTGAGTTACCTACTGGGCCTTTCGCTCACCACCTATTGTGTGGCTGCATTCACACACCACCTATTGTGTGGCTGCATTTGTTCGCAGGCAATGACCAGAGCCAAAATAAGGAACCTTTTAGACCAAGTGACTTTTAGATGCGAAGTGTTAAGAACAGTTCTACAGAGCATCTTGCAAGCATTAGAAACAAGGCCTCATGGATATACAGTGGTTAAGCGTTTGCCTAGCAGCTTTCCTCTATGAAGGTATTTTGCATACACTCTGTTGTCAACTTAGTAAGATTTTGGGAGTTCATATGTGGATATTAAAAATGAGTAGAATTTTGTTGAATTTTCTGATAATTTCTGAGTTGGGATGTTACAACGACAATCTATGAAGGTAGGAATCTACTTGCTAAGAACGTAATGCCTGTCTATTCTTGCACAACGATGTAATCTTATTTTATGTTTCACTTAATTCCTTAAATAGATTGTTAATAAGCTTGGCAAGATAAAGATTTTAAAACTGTTGGGCGGTACATAAGGGAGAAGATATGCTGTTCTTTATGCCTTAATATTTGTTTATGAACAACATATTTGAATTGCTTAATGTTCTATTCTGTAAGCAAAAGTGTAACATGATTTTATTCATTGTTATGTTTCTTCTTTGACGTGGGTTAGCAAGTAGACTGTGAAGAGCTCCATATGCGAAACTAGATGTTTTGTAAGATCATGATGCAAGTTTAAGGAAACACAAAGTCCAAGTGAAGAGATATATTTTATTGAAGATTAAATTAGTTTTTATTTATATTGGTCGCAGAAACTTGATTAACTACTAACATTTTCAAGGACGCAATTGTAATAAAATTTTTATCGGGAAGACCGACATGGGAGGCATGCCATTCTGCTGTGAACTCATGGGGTCTCAAGCAGGAGTTTATTATGGGCCCTTTGGATTCGAGATCGATCCTTCTCAGGTTAGAGTACACAGTGATATGCTTGCTGTATTGGCTTGTGAATCAACCTATATCAAAGGCTTTCCATATAGAGCCTACAGATGGAATCGCCTGTATAATGTGAAGGAGGATGCGGCGTTTGCCCCAGTTTGGGTGTCATTCCATCATCTCCCTATTCCATTCTATATGCCCTCCACACTGCGAGGCATAGCCAAAAGCATAGAAAATATTTTGTGTTTTGATCGAGCCACCACTCTCATGACTCGAGCGAGTGTGGCAAGAGTGTGCGTAGAAGTTGATTTGAGGAAGAAGCTGCCATCTCATGTGTGGGTGGGAGTTCATGGCAAATTCCGCCAACCAATCATTTACGAAAAGCTCCCCAAATTCTATACTTTTTGCAAGATTCAAGGACATTCAGTCGAAGAATGCAAAAAAACTCCTATCGACAAATCAAATCCTGTCAACCATGGGGTATATGAACCTTGATTCATAACGGGAACACTACTCCAATGGGAGTACCCCCAAATACTGATTTTGTGGCGGCTCTATCTGGACCTGAGGGAATCGTAGCGGTTTTGAAGTTAGCCTCCAATGCTCCCCCTACCACCTCTTACTCTAAAGAGGCCAACACAACTACTATAAGGGTATCAGAGAACTTGGTTGAGGATCACAGCAATCACGACATCCAGCAAACGCTGATTGATCCAACAAATAATGCAAGAGCTCAAGAAAACCTAGATGCCAATCAAGGTGTTTGATTTGCAGCAACCCCAGTGACCCATCCTCATCATCAAGCTCCTCCCCCCAACCATTCTGAGAAAATGCACTATAATGATCCTACAAGGATTGTCGTGGATGGTATAAATGTGTGTATGATTGATTCTATGAATCAGCACCCCCCTGCTGCCACTCCAAATCAGGTCACCCCTTCGTCGTGCATACCTAGTGTTCGACAAAATGTCACAACCACCACAAAAGTTGTAAATGCCCACCAAGCGGCGCCTGTGCAGCTGTAAGGCCTAACCTAATCCTAACCCTGCTCCCTAATCCTCTCCCTAATCCCTAATCCTCCCCATTTTCTTCCCCCCTAACTCCCTCCACCCCGTAGCTCCTAAAATTTTCCTCCTCCCATTCTTGACTTCCCCCTCTAACCATTTTGTCCTTTTCTCCACTAAAATTCTATATATACCCCCCCTTTACTCTCTCGTTCCTCACACCAGCAAGAGAAAAAAAATATATAAGAAAAGAAAGAGGCAGGGGGAGAGAGAGAGAGAGAGAGAGAGAGAGAGAGAGGAGGAATTTCTTGGGATTGGGATCGGAGGATTTTCTCGGAAAAATTCGGCAAGCATTTTTCTTGCTAAATCTTTTATTTCGTATCTTTATACATGCATATTATTTTTAGTATTTATTTTTGTACCTTTATGCAAGTATTTAGAATTTTCGTAGCTAAATTCGTATTAGAGCCTAGATTAGGGTGGTGTATCTGCTTATCGTATGCTCTGTGGCTGCTACCAAAGGTGGATTCTCCATATCAGAAATTAAGCTAGATTATCATTTACTCTATTAAAGGCACTGGGCACTATTCACATACGGTACTATTCATGTATGGTACTATTCACGAGAACGGTTACTGTTCACAAATACGGTTACTGTTCACGTAAAATAGTTTTTCAGTGAACTGGTTTAAGTTTACTCGAATCCGTTGGTGTCTAAGGCAAGGTTTTAGGGGTTGCTTACTTCAAGACTGTAGGAACGAGGTACTTAATCGGTCTTGGACCAACCTCTAGTACTCTCCTTACCTGGCTAACTGACCGAGTAAAATTCAATTGTGTCACTAAAGAAACTTTTAACAACCGTGACCGAATTTCTAAACCCGACCCAAACCCAGCCGACTAGACCGTAACCTAGTTCGACTGCACTGCCCAACCAGTCTTGAACCTAACCAAGCACAATTCAAAGTTCATCTTGTCAACAACAGTTTGAAGTCTTTTCATAAAAGCCCATGCTATTTATACTATGTAATTTAGTTATTTTCAAATGGAGTAAAGATACTGCATTGATTCACCTAGTGACACCAGTTAGGATGGACTGTACGTGAAGATGACTTCTGTCAAAAATATGATTCATAAGCGTGCTTTATAGCATGGCTATGACCTCAATATCAAATACCCGATATGAAGATTTTCCTTGGCTATTATTAATATAGCATCGAATAGACAATGCACTACTGGGTTTGACATGTTCTGGGTCACGATTATCTTTCATAGTTTTACAGAAGCCGTCCATGGTAATTCCGTGGGTAGTGCACAACATTTCATGTATAGTCATTTAATATTAATCAGAAATGGGGTTTAATAAAAGGGGGATTGAATGAATAATATCAAATGTATATAAACGGGTTAATGCACATTATTGATATACTGAAGGCCAATGGCCAATACTTGACATGTAGTCAGAAATTCTCGACTTATGGGAAACCGTTTTATATACATGAAATATTTTTCTTCAATTCAAATAACATCTAAAATAGAAATAAGGTAGACTTTATTTTGCTTAGTATTTCAGTTATAATTGAGATTTCATTTATATCTATTATTCCTTCATTTTACATGCTTGCTGGGAGTTTTCGACTTCGGGTTTGCATACCCTGCATCAGCGATCGTTATTTTCTTTGCAGGATCAAGAGTATTTCCAGGAGCAGGTCCAGCAATAGTAAATACCTTGTATCACATCCGTTCTTAGTTTCAGTGATTAGGTAGTCCTTTAGACTATGATGTACTTTATGTCTTACTCCTTTCATTGTGGAATTGTACTTGAACTCTATCTTTATAGATATTTCTTCATCTATAAAGTTCTTAATTACCTACTCTGTGGTGTAGTTTGGATGTATATCTATATACAGGATGATCTAGAGGCGTGAATGTGACCGAATGGTTGCATTGCTGGCCGAGTTACGTTCCTAATTATTACCGGGGCGTGACAGCAGCCTCGTAATGATACCAAACTTTGATGGAGTAAACACAAGAAAGCAAAGGCCATCTCGTTCATGGAAAATTTGAGCTTAGACAATGACGACCAATTCTGGTCGACGGTGCATAATCGAGCAACGACCATTGAATAGAAACGTATCCAGGAGCATGAAAAAATTATTCATGAGGGCGAAGATGAATCCTCTGAAGCTGTGCCCCCTCCCCCTCATCCCACAGCACCCAACAGAACGAGCTCAACAAACTCCTTTGCGGCATTACAGGATGGTCAAGATGACGATGATGATAGATCTATGACAACCACGTCATGCGATTCTGATACTGATGAGGGCCTCGTAGAACCTATCGATGTTGGTCACCACTCAGCTGATGATAGGTTTCCTTCCCTGGGGAAAAAAAAATCAAATTTCCACTCAACTCCTTGCCTTGCTCCAAGAAGACCAAGAGACACCCCAACGTGCCTCTGAATGTTCAACTCAGAGTAAGGAAAGGATCCTCCCACCCCCTCCCATAAATATCATGTCAAGTGTAAATAGCAATGTAAATATATTATTTTGGAACACTCGAGGCGTCGGTAATCCCAACACTCTTGGCTTTTGTAGACAAAGCATCTCAACTTACAGACCTGCAATGTTTATCATCTCGGAGCCCATAGTGAAAGACAAATTCATTAGGAAATTTCAATTCTTCTGCAATGAGAATAGCTGGATTTCAAATGAAGACATAGGCGGAAAAATATGGATTCTATGGAAGGAAGGCATCTCAGTCTCTTTGCTTCACAAAACTGTGCAGTGTATCACTGTGCAGAAACTTATAGCAGGCTCAATTTTGACTATATCAGCAGTTTATGGGAAATATATAATTAAGCGCAGACAGGAATTATGGGATCATCTCCGTCATATTTCATCCTCAGTCTCAGGTGATTGGATTTGGGGAGGAGATTTTAACACCATCAGGTACTTGTATGAACGAGTTGGGGGTGCACTTCCTCAACCCCTAGCAATGGATGAGTTCAATTCATGTATCAACGACTGTAACATGGCTCCTGTTCTAACTGCTGGTGGCCGTTTCACTTGGTGTAACAATTTTGAGGGCCCGAGAAGAATGTGGTAGATGCTTGACCGTATCCTCCAATCACCAAGCCTTCTTATGACTGGAAGACTGTCGGCACAACTCCTCACAAGGGAGTTTTTTGATCATAACCCCATCCTTCTAACATGGGTTATTGGTACATATAATGGCCCTCGTATGTGGCGGTTTCAAAGAATGTGGGTGTATGAGCAAGAGTTTAAAAATCTAACACTTCAAACTTGGTCCCTCAAGCTGGCCACTTCTCCCTTGTCTGACCTTCATTTGAAGCTAAAATAAAACTTGATGGGAAATAAATAATTACCTCCTAAGTTGTAAGTATACAACTTATCAAGTTATAGTATATAAGATTGTCGAATCTCACGAGGAAGGAGTTTGTAAGTTTAATCAAATTTGGCTCTCTTATTATGTGCAAGACAATTAGAATTGAAGGTGAGAAAGTGGTTGTGAGAGGTTAGAGAGTGGATGTGGATTATGCGCAAATAAAAGAAAAACGAGGAAGAAAATGTGCTGTGGAGAGATTAAGAGTGTGATTGTGACAAAGTGTAAATAAAAGCAAAATGAAAGTGAGAGTGAGGAGATTAGAGAATGAAAACAGATGTATGCAAATAAACCAAAATGAGAATGAGAGAGTGTGAGAAGTAAAAAGGAAATGAAATCAAGAAATCAAAATCAAGAAAGTAAAAGATGGAAGATTCAATTAGAGATATGAAGGAATCTAGAATTGAATCTACTAGCTAATCCCACTTATAAGATATGGGCCATTCTTTTTATCACATTCCACTTTAGATTTATTAAGCATAGGATATCAAACCACTTAAGAAAAGTATAACCTATCAAATTATCACCTAAGCAAAATCAATACTCATGAGAAGAATAATAACAAGATAGTAATCCTAGAATTCATAAGCATAACCTATCAAACCACTTAAGGAAAGTATAGACTATCAAATTCTTCTTCTACCGATTAGTTCTCTAGTTGATTAATCTAAACATGATCATTTTAAGCATAAGAGAGTGATTCACAAATATGAGAGAATTAGACTAGTTTCATGCAAAACTAGATCCCCACAAGAGGTTAGTTCAACATCTTTGAAAAATTAAAGAAATCAAGAGAGGGAGGAGGGAAAGAGGAGGGAAAGAAAACTAAGTACAAAAAGGAAAATAAGAGCAAAGAAATAAAGAAAAAGAAAAGAAAATGAGAAGAAAAGAAATAAAGACAATTTAACTAATTGCAAGGAAATAAATTTATACTATAAATTAAAGACAAGACATGAAAGTAAATTGCATGAAAGTAAATCTAAACTACAAAGTAATTAAATGAACAAGAAAGAAAAAGAAATGCAAAAAAAATAAAATAGAAACCTACAACTTCTGATCTTCATCTCATCCTCCTATTGGTCCTTGGATAAGAAGAGGAGAAAGGAAATTGAAGGGGTGAAAATTTTATTTATTGTGTAATAAAAGTTATAATTTTTGGAAGGTCTTCTCAATTAAGAGTAACCCTCATCTCCAAATAGAGTTTTTATAAAATATTTCACACTCAAACCTCTCCCCCTCAATCCCTATTTATAGCCCAACGAAGTGAACATAAACCATTGGATCAAACTTGGCCACTAAGGAGTTGAAATCAGCCCTTAATTCGGAATCAGTTGAAATCCAATCGGTTGGCCAATCGGTCGACCGATTGGTTTCCAACTGATTTTATCTTTTCTTGATATTTTTGCACGAATTCTTCTTGGATTCATTGGGTGTCTTGGGCCTTCGTTTGTCTTCAGATTTGGGCTTTAAAAATTGGTAGAAATTCAGAGGATTTAAGTCATATGGGCTCTTATTCATTAATACTCCATTAGCCTGTAAATTAAGATAAAAACAATTATTAGCAGGATATTTATTCATATAAAATAGGGAATGAGGATATAAAATTGTAATTAAATTGTGATTATCAAATATCTCAGAGGAAAATTAAAGAGTTGGAACAAACTCTGTTTTGGCAATATTTTCCATCGGATGGCCTCTCTTGAAAATGAAATCAATAGTTTGGACTCTCAACTCCAAGTGGCTTGGGACTCAACAGTGAATGAGCTGCTGAAAGAGAAACGAAATAAATGGCGACAAGCGTGTATACAAGAAGAAATTTTTTGGAAGGAAAAAATCACGCATCAGATGGCTAAAAGAGGGAGATGCAAACTCTAAGTTTTTTCATGGCATTGTGAAGAGCAAAATTGTCCAATCTGCTATATCTTCTATCAAAGACTCCCAAGGAAATCTCATTCAAGGCCACGAGGCCATTCATGAAGCGGCAATATCATTCTTATCCAATTTACTCACTTCAGAGTCACATACTGTTGATAGTGATTATATGCACCTCATCCCAAGTGTTATCACTGAAGAAATGAACTCAATGTTGGTGAAGCCTTTTGTTATGGAGGAAATAAAAAATGCAACATTCTCCATCCCCCAGGATAGCGACGGGTATTGATGGGTTCTCATCTGCCTTCTTTGTTGCCATGTGGGACATAGTGGCTCCATCCTTACTAGCAGCGCAAATGAATTCATACAGCACAAGTCCCTCCCCTCATCCTTTTCACATACTGTTCTGGTACTCATCCCTAAATTGAGGACACCCCAGTCCTTAAAAGAGTTCAGACCAATTAGTTTGTGCACCACGGTGTACAAGATTTTTGCAAAGGCCATTGGATCCAGATTGGCAGAACTACTTCCGCTACTCATCTCCCCTAATCAAGGAGCATTTATCAAAGACAGATGCATATCTGATAATATTGGCCTTGCACAAGAAATCTGTAGGGAAATTGATAAGTTCAAAAATCCTCCCAATATCATCCTGAACTTGGATATGCAAAAAGCATATGACCGGCTTGAATGGGACTTCTTGTTTGCTGTTCTTCAGAAATTTGGCTTTGCAGAACAATGGATAAAAATCATTTAGGCATGCATCTACAACTGCTCTTTCTCTGTGGTCTTTTAGGGAGTATACAAAGGCATTTTTTCTTCTTCCAGAGGGCTTCGTCAAGGTGATCCACTTTCACCAAGTTTATTCATCATAGCGGAGGGAATTCTGTCGAGGAGATTTGCGGCTAACCTAAAGGAGTCAGCTCTATACTCCACAATAGGGGTGGGTGTGGGTCGGCCAATTGCCTGACGGGCCACGTTCAAGCTCTGGCGGGTCCGACCCGGGCCCGCCCGGGTTAGAGTAGGCCGTGTCTATTTCTCTCGTCCCGAAGGCTCGATCGGGACCTACCACTCACCCCAGGGTGGATCGGGCCTGCCCTGCCCCATGACCCACCGGGTCGTGGGTCAGCCTGGGTTTTAATTTTTTCTTTTTAAATTTTAATTTATAAACTATACTAACTTTGTACTTGTATCTATTAAATTATATTTAAATTATTTCTTTTCTATTTTACTCTTTGTTTAAAATAATTGATTATCACATTTTAATTACATTTTTATACCCTCATTACCTATGTTATATGAATAAATATCCCGCTAATAACTATTTTTATCTTAATTTGCAGGCTAATGGAGTATTATTGAATAAGAGCCCAAATGAAGATTATTTCAAGCCCAAAAGATCTCTAATGAAGCCAGAATGCCTAAATCCAAAGCCTACGACTAAGTTTAGAAGAAAAATCTCAACACACATTACTTTTTTGGTCAGAATTATTAATAACTTGGCTTACAATTGAGAATCAAATCAAATATGAAAAAAATAAAGTCAAATTCGTGCTCAAGATGGTCAACCGCAAAGAAAAGGCGATATCTCTCAATTCGGGAAGCAGAATTTAACATATTATATATGAAAATCGCCTATCTCGACGAGACGGAGCCATACAAATTACCAGATTCTCAAAATTCCATCAGCAGCAGTGGGTTATGACAGAAATCCGAATTTAAGTGATGTATATTCAATTATTTGAAGGCCAAATTAAATTCTAAGAAGCCCAAGAGCATTTAAGAGAAGCCCAAGAGTCTTAAAGGAATTAAATATAAAAGAAATAAAGCCCACAAAGCCCATCTCTCAAGGATTAAATCAATGGTCTAGATTATTTGGAGAGATCCTATGGCTATGAGGGTTGTTTAGGGGCTAACCTAAATTCTATGGTTGTGAGTATTACTTGGGGGCCAAGGCAAATCCAAAGGTTGTGAGAGATTCTTGTTATCTATAAATAGAGGGGTAGAGTGAGGGCTTGAGATTGTGAAATATTTTGTAAAAACTCCATTTGGAGAGGAGGGTTACTCTTAATTGAGAAGACCTTCCAAAAATTATAACTTTTATTACACAATAAATAAAATTTTTCACCCCTTCAATTTCCTTTCTCTTCTTCTAATTCAAGGACCAAAAGGAGGATTAGATTAAGATCAGGAGTTGTTGGTTTTCCTTTTATTTCTTCTTTTTCTTTCTTGTTCATTTAATTGCTTTGTAGCTTAGATTTACTTTCATGCAATTTACTTTCATGCAATTTACTTTCATGCAATGTATTTAATTCTTGTATTTACTTTCTAGAATAGATTTTTTCTTTTCTTTAATTCACCTTGAGGCTAGAACCCTCTAGGAAATTACCCTTTTCTAAGTGTGGAGCTAATATTTGTGGGATCCCTAGAGATTGTTTGAAACTAGCTAACAAATCCAACTCATTCTTGTGAGATTGAGATAAGCTAAGTGGATCTACTCTAAATTCCTCATATCTTTAATTAATCGTCCATACTTTACCTTCTTTATTTTCCTCTTATCCTTGCTTTTCATTTGTTTGTTATTTTCCTTTATTCTTGATTCTTGATTTCATTGATTTTTACTTCTCTCTCAATCTCATATTCCCTCCATGTGCATATAATCTCAAACCTAGTTTTGTTATTATGTGCATATAACCACAACCACATTCTCAACTTTATTTTCTCCTCTTTTGCACATAATCCACAACCACTCTCTCTAGCCTCATCATGATCACTTTCACCATGTACATAAACTCCTAATTGTCTTGCGCATAATTTGAGAACCAAAACTTAAACAAAACTCTTCCTACTTCCCGTTCCTCGTGGGATCGATAATCTTTTATACTATAACTTGATAAAGGTTGTATACTTGCAACTAAGGTAATCACTCAAAATTTACCCATCAATAATACACACACACACGATGACATACATTGTATAAAGATAAAACATCACGAACACAAAGATATATGTGATTCGGACTTCGATGAAAGACCTACATCCACGGGAAGTTAATAACTTTCATATAGTTTAAATTTAAATTACAAATATAAAAGGAAAAAGGAAAAAAAAGTTTTATATTTGTTAAAACCGCCAAGAGAATTGGCCCGCAAACCGCCAACAGACCGGCTCGGCCGCAGCCGTAAACCGGCTCTACGTGCTAAAAAATAGAGTAAAATTTAAATACCCTGCCTGCCGGGCCGCTCGGTCGGCCAGCGGGTCAAGCACGGTGGGCGGGTCAAGTTCTTCGCCCCGTTCGAAGTCGGACCCGGCCGACCCGCGGACTCGCCTATATCACGGTCGGGTCGCCCTACCACTCTGCCGGCCGAAGTCGGACTCCATGCCGGGTGGGCCGCATCAACCCATCGGTCGACCCGGCCCGTGCCCAACCCTACTCCACAACAATTGCTCGATGTCCATCCCATCTCTTATTTGCTGATGACATCATCATTTTTGCTAATGCAGCAAGATCCTCATTACTCCAAGTGAAGGGAATTTTGCAAACATATGAGTGCAATTCTAGGCAGAAACTGAACCTGGCCAAGTGCAAGTTCTACCTGACTCATAAGGCAACCCCATCTAGAGTGAGATTAGTGTCAAAAACTACTCAGTTCTCTCGAGGTTTTTTCCCCATCAAATACTTGGGAGCGCCGATAGGGCCTAGCCAGAAAAGGATGTGCCTTTTCCAACCGCTCATTGATAACATTGCTCAAAGAACCCAAGGATGGCAATCAAAATGTTTAAGCTCTACGGGTAAACTCATCTTAGTCAAACATGTTCTCTATAACATGCCAATACACATTCTCTCATGTACATCAGTTCCAAAAGGGGTTTTCAAAGTTATCGAGGCAATTTTGGCAAGATTCTTTTGGGGTTCATCAGAATTTAGGCCGAGAAGACATTGGTTGGCATGGCAAAAACTATGCTTCCCTATTAATGAAGGTGGATTGGGTATTCGTCGCATGGAGGACATCAAAAAAGCTTTTTGCCTAAAGCAATGTTGGCAACTGTGCAATTCTAATTCTATTTGGTCAAAATTCATGAGGGAGAAATACAAAGTCTCTGCACCTCCTGCAGCTTGGAGGGGCCCTCTCAGATGCTCTCTTGAATGGAAAGACATCCTTCAGATGAAACTCATCTTCTCGGGACTTTGTGCATGGTCAATTGGCAGGGGAAACATCTCATTTTGTTGTGAAAAATGGGACCAGTCCCTTGGCATTCTGGATTTCAATGAAAACCCATTGGTGAAACTCAAAAAAAAATTTTCGAAGGGAATGGGATTTCAACCCCCTCATGCCCATCCTGGGAACAGAAATGGTCCAGTCCCTATACAACTCTGCCCCTCATATCAAGGAAGAGGATGATAGACGACATTGGGCTCCTGAGAGGGCGGGTAATTTCTCCATTAGATCAGCTTGGGAATCGGTCAGACCAAAGAAATCCCCATGTTCCATACTGAACTCTATTGGGACCTCAGCTATGCCGATGACAGCAAAGATGGTATGCTGGAGAATCTTGAATAATATCCTCCCAGTAGACACATCAGCAAAGAAAAGGGGTTTCTCTATGGCCTCAAAATGTATATGCTGCAAATCTCCCCAAGAAGAGTCGCTTGACCATCTCTTCATTGCTAGTGAGTTAGCCATCTCACTCTGGACCTATTTCAGCGCCGTTTTTGCAGTTCCTTACTTCCCACAGCAATCCATTAAAATAAGAATGCGATGGTGGTTCCTAAAATGCAAATGGAGGTCTCACTTCTCTATGGTGGGAAGACTGGCATGCATAGCCATTTGTCGGCAAATTTGGAGCTTCAGAAATAATCGCGTATATGGTGGTATGGTCAAAGACTTCTCCCATGCTCGCCTAGTGATTATTGATTCTCTTCAGCATATAGAAGGGATGCTGAAGCCCTCGATGATGTCTTGCAAATTTAGGAGGGATTCTCTCCAGATGATAGGTATTACTCCCCGATCCCCCCTGTCAAGAAGCTTTTTAAATGCTCATGGCAACCCCCTCCTCGTGATTCTTTCTCTCTCAATGTTGATGGATCATGCATAGCCACTAGGCTGTCGATCGGTGGTATCATCAGAGATCATAGGGGGAATTTTGTTTGCGCCTTTGCTGGTCCTGTAGGGAAAGGCTCCAGCCTACACGGGGAGATATTAGCCCTTCATACTGAGTTGAGTTGGTTTCCTCCATGGGAATTCACACCCAGGCACTATCTGATTCCAAGACTTTGGTGAAACTGATTGGGAAAAGGTCCCCCTTTTGGCAATTATCTAACATTTGGCGAGAGTTACACTATTACATCAGGGAATCATCAATTCAGATTTCTCATTGCTATAGAGAAAGCAACCAAGTGGCGGACTTCTTATCAAAGTTTGGCCACTCCCTATTGGAACTGTGATTTTTCTTCGATGCATCTGATCTCCCTCTCCAAGCACGCAAGCTCATTTGGCTTGACAAGCAGGGGGAGGAATATACTAGGGGTTCTTAGTTTTATTTTTTGGTTGTTGATAGTTTGTAACTTGTATTTTGTAGGCTTTTGTAAATTTTGTTTTACTCAGCTTCGTCTGGGTAACTTTTGTAATCATATTTAATATATATGATCTGATGCCAGTGGATGGCCCCTCCAATCTTGGAGGCTTTTGAGGAAAAAAAACTACTAACATTTTACTATTGAAGAGTTTTTCTTGTGAATGTTCTTAATTTTTTGTGTACTTTCCTAACTAAAATTATTATTTTTAGTTGGGAAATTGTGAAACTTTTTTACTTTGAAAAAATTTAGAAACTAAACAAAACCATGCACTGCACTGGGGCTGAAAATAGTAGATAACTAAGCACATCATCGAGCCTATTGAGATACTTGTTGTGAACCATGTATAAAAATAACTCTTGTTTAGAGATTACCTTTCCCGAGTCTTTTGAAAGGATCGCCATGCATCTATTCTTAATCTTCGAACAACGACCGGAGGGCGACAATACCGATATGGCCAGAAGCCCCCCATATTGCCCCACGACTAATGCATAAACCCTAGGATTGATGAAGAGGAAGGAGATGACAGTAGTATGTATTTTCTCTCTGTGTCTCTATCTTTAGTCGCTACATGAGTGCATATATATAGAGTAGAGAACAAAACCCTAACCCTTTAGGATTAGGAACCGGTTTACTAAAGAACTGGTTTGAACTCACTTAGGATCCACCCACTCAATTGGCCGGACCCCATTAATTACTGACATACTCTCACTCGCACAAACGAGTAGGTACCATCTATCGCTCCCTGAGCCAACTCCCTGAGTCATTGACTCCTCGAGTCAAAATCTTCCTGAGATTCTCCTTATTTATCAATACTATGTCCATACATCATTAGTGTAGTGTGGACTGTTAAGAACCTACAAGCGGCTAGCCTTATAGCCAGATCCGTTAGGACCGACATAAGGATGTCCCTAAAGAAATAAAAATACACAAATAAAAGTGTAAGTATGCGGTATCTCGTAACCCAGATTTGATCAACCATATCTACTCAAGTACCTTCGATCCCTCGAAAAAGCGCACATGAACACTCGGGTCTGCCCTTGATTCATCGCATTCTTAAAACCTCGCCCCTGGAGTAAATAAGAGTTGCGCATGTGATGCAATTAGGAGACATATCAATCGATCTTCCTCTGGCCCTAAATAGTTGAGCGTGTTAATCACCCGCTTTCCTGACACTGTCCCATATGATATTGTCTCATCGCAGTAGGAAATAGCAGCCAAAGTAGTAGACGCTCATAACAGCCATCCGAAATGGCCCAGTGTCTCTAAGGGTACAGTGACTGCCCTCCATCACTGGTGGTTGTCTATAAGGGCTCACACAGTGAGGGAGCAGGGATCCATCCCTCGACCTCCTTATATCCGGTCCAAGCACATGTCATATGGCAACGCTACGATATTGCTTCTCTCTCCATGAGAGCATACATCATTAAATGAATATAGTACAGACCAAAGTTCTATTACTCCGTAATGAACTTGTCCAGCCATATCACCCCGCGATATGCTTGGGGATCTCCCGACAAGCCCGCACCTCGTGCGCCAAGTCAGACCCCTAGTCTGGCTAATAGTAAACAGGTAAAGTGGACGTGGGATTTTTACTTTGGTCGCTTCAACATAAAAGTATACAACAACCTCATCCTGATCCAGTCAGGGCAACCAATAGAGCACTCCCACTATCGTCCTATCTAGTAACACGATAGTGTAGTCATTGCTCCAAGCCAAACAACACCCGACACTCGGTCTCAGCTTCGACAACTGCCACAGCTCCTAAGAGGATCTCTTGTGTGATAAGAGCTCCTATCTGCTGATGTAACTTTGTAATAGTGCACCCAGTGAGTCATATCAGGACTGGACCGATGCTCCTTATTAGTCCTACTGCAGAGGATGTGTCGATCATTGTACGCATACAAGACTATCGACTACACTCCTCGCAAGGGATTCTTAGTATTATCTTCTTTTTTTACTTTCATGTTGGGACATTTCTCTATACTTAGAGCATGACTCTTAATAATTGGAGTCCCACTGGTCTCCATGTTGTACCCAGTCAGTAATTTGTCATCAACATATGACGATAGGATCTCAAACTTCTATCAGCTTAGTATATATGGACCTAACTGTCCTGATCGATCTTTTAGAAACCATGACCCAATATGGTTCAAGAGGATAAAAAATAGTACACACCGGAAAAATATTTCAAGCCATAGGGAGGATCATTTAATTTGTACACCTTGTGCTCAAGTCCCTTGGCTATGAAATATAGGCTGATCCACATAGATCACTTTTTTCAGTTCTGTATAGGTAAAAGTGAACTCGATGTCTATCTAGACTAGTTCAAGAACCATTTGTGCTACAAGAGTCATATCATGTGAATAGAGCCTATTATCACCATTGGAGAAATGTCTCTTTCAGTATTCCACCTTACTGCTTACGTGTACTCTTTCTCCATCAAGCGTGCCCTGCATCGCTTGAACATCCCATCCTTCTTGACCTTAAAAACCCATTTGTTTTTAGTGGTCTTGCATTCAGTTGAAAGACTCACCAAGTCCCAGAGTCGATTCTTCCTAATGAACTCAAGCTCCTCATCACCTTTCGCTGTAGACCCATAAATAGTGTCCCCAAATGACTTAGGCTCCGCATCAACATGCGGTGCTACCATGAACATTTTCCATAGATCTTATATATCTTTTGGGTAGTTGTTCATGGAATGATCTCCGAGGCAGTTGAGATTTCATAGATGGCTCCAAGTTATCTAAAAAATATCTCACTTCCACTGTCCCCAGCTGGTAGAGGAACCAATTCCTCCTCCATTGCTGGATCCATGACAGTCTCCTCGATCTCTTATGAACCCAAATCTCGACCTATTTCTTCTTTGTGCAAGAAATTGTCCCTGAGCAACTCAATATGCCTTAACTCTTTCGGTCACAATCTCATCATATTGCTCATATGTAAACACAACCTAGAGAGTGTCTAAAATATTGTATGAAAATACACTTCAACATTCCAGGGTCCAAACTTCTCATCCAATAAAAAGTAGTATATAAAAGCAACACTCCCTCATGGACGTAGTGATCCAACACCGACCCTCGACCATCCATGACTAATAGGGTATTGACTGTGACGATCTCAAAGGAACATGGTTCAGAAAATATATCGCTATCAATAGCACATCTCCCTAAAACCTAATGGTAGCTATTCTGAACCATATCTAGCAGAGTTATATCACTCATTTTTGCAACACCATTTTACAGCAGAATATAGGATATCGTTAACCGTATGACTTTTCATTTATCTTGACATAGCTCCTTAAACTTTCAAGATAGATACTCTCTCGCGATTAGTGTGCAAAGCCCTAATACTTTTGCTGAACTGATTATCTATCATACTAATTTAGCGCTTGAAATAAATTCAAGCACTCAACTAGGCAAGAAATCATATATACATGATCGTAAATAGAGTGATAGCCTATAAATATAAGGAATTTATGTACTCCACTTTGTACCTTCAAAATATCAGTTTGCATATATCAAAGTGAATAAATTACAATTGAGGTGCTCATAGCCTTGCCAAATGATTTTTCTAGTGATTTTACCCACGAGGCCATACTCATGGAAGGAGAATAGTATATACACCA
Source organism: Asparagus setaceus (assembly GCA_012295165.1). Taxonomy (NCBI): domain Eukaryota; kingdom Viridiplantae; phylum Streptophyta; class Magnoliopsida; order Asparagales; family Asparagaceae; genus Asparagus; species Asparagus setaceus. The sequence goes on along the minus strand of CM022703.1, from coordinate 71,523,823 downwards.
AGCAGGCCACCCTTGGCGAGCCTTCACGTGTCCTCTTATGTGACTTAGTCTACTATACCATGCGTTAGATCCAATCTTAATTCATGGCATAATATAAAATAGAAGATAACCCAGTTATCTAGTAATAAGTCACATTCTAAAATCAACTAAACAATTAGCTTGGCTTATATAATCAGAAAAATTTAAAGCAAATCTAAGTAAGTTACCCACAAAAGGGAAACTGTTATATCCTATAAATAACCTAAGTATTAATCCTTCTCCTGGAGCCGACACGTGTCCCAAGTTAACTAATCTTCAGATCGGCTTCACCCTAGCCAGGACGACTCGAGCAGCATGGGCCAAACTCTTCCCAAGAAGGGCCGAGTCCAGAGGCATTCTCACTCGAACTCCCCATTTGAGCCGACCTTACTCCTTTACTATACGAAGTTGAGTCAACAACTTTCGAGGCCAACTACAAAGGCGGTACTTATCGGCCTATTTGTAAGATCGAGATGAGAGGCATCCTCACTCAGCTCATTATTCAAGTCGACCCCACTCCCCTTTGCTCCATTAGGCTGGGTCGACAACTTGTGAGGGCGACTAAAAAGGTGGTACTTGTTGACCTCCAGGGATATGAGTTAGAAGGCGGTGTGTCCTCGGGCCCCCCGCTAACAGTCGATTGCCATCACATTAAATGCATGGCCAGAGTCATTATTTCTCTAGCCCCAAAAGCCTTTATGACTCATCAGTCTCGTCAGCACTATGCACACTGAGTCACCTTCACATTAAATACCTGGGTGACTCATCCCCCTCTGTAGCCGACACCTGGAAAGTAGACGCCGACGGAGCCGACTGCTTGGACTTGGCCAAAATTACTCATCTACCTTTTGGATCTGCTATAAAAGGGAACTGCTGTCTGCTGCCTAGGGTACGCAAGCTTCTTGCTAAAAAACTAAGCACTTAACTCTTTTTCTTCCCCACTCAAGCTCTCTACTGACTTGACCGTCGGAGGAACCACTAGAGATCCCAACTCTGACCTCTTACGTGTTCTTCATGTGCAGGATAGGACTCTCAGCCTAAGAACCAGCCGTTTGAAGAAGGCTGAGGACCCTAGCATCCTTAAAAATCCACACACAAACCGCTGTTAGATAACTGACATCAACAGAAACCAATTAGAATTCCACAAGCCTAACTACCGAGAGATGATTCCTTACTCTTAGTGAGAGCATATAGAATATTCTAAAAGATCTATTTATTCCCTGAACTCAAACGAGACCTTTATGCATTAGTGTCCAGCACTATTATATAATCCCTAGCTAGATCTTTTCACACTCATTCAAGACTCAATACTGCCTATGCTCTGTAGATGCGATCCGTGAGTCTCGAAGTTTTCTCGGTTGTGCGCCCTTATGCGCAGAATGATTGGCTTGTTTGTAGTCAAATCAATTGATCTTTCTCTTATTAGTTAGACTTTTCACCTTTTAATTGACCTTTTTTATTTCAGAACCCATTCTAAAAAATCTTCTGGTGTAACCATTGCAACTAGGCTCTTAGCCTTGTGCCTCGGGTATTCACTTCCAACGCCAAAGTAGGCATTTTAGTCTTGAACACACCATAGTGTTTAGACTCTAACTTTACTTTTATTTGCACATCCCCAGATGTTTTGCATATGCAACATGCAATAAAAGTAATAAATGTCTATGCCGGAGTTATATAGCCTAGATAATTGCCCGGATTTGCCGCTCCTAGCTCGACGCAGTTCTAGCTTTCTCATGATCCTTGATCATAGAGGTCATCATCCAAAGGTGAATTTGATATTCTGCCTAACAGTCATCTCCATTGAATCCAACTTAATAATAAGACTCGGATCCTCATTGAAGAGACATATCTGAATCTCGCATTAAGAGCATCGCGGAAGCTCTTTGCATTCATATTTTCTTCGTAATCCTCGATAAGATTGCTCCTCTTTGTTGTCCACTCGGGGAACCACATGGAACAATCTTGTCATTTCCAGATCTTATACTGACCGGCCTCAAATCTTTGAGTTCAAGTTGAACCCTATTCTGACTCAGATGTTGCTGCCTCAGTACTCACCAAAATCTCCTGCTCTCAAGAGAAAATGGATCTTTTGATAAAAGTATCTCAAACTGCTCAATCTTGGACTATCATCAGAATAATTGTTTTGGTACCTTAAGAGAAGAATTAATACACTCTAATTACGGATACATTAAGATTATTGATACGTGGAGTATTTTTCTTCCTTGAAAGAACATTCCATCTCATCAAGCCTTTTATACCGATAATAAAATTATATCCCAAACAAAGAGAAGAATGCCTAAGGCTCCAACCATAGTGTTCAAAGATATAATTTTTAAAATCGTTATAAATTTTTTAAAATGGAATTTTAGATTTCTTAGAGATAGACTAGCTTGGGTAGTTAAATCATAATGTCATCTCTACCCGAAATCTCCCACTTGAAATTATTTATTTATATATTTTGGTATGCGTCTGAATATGTGATATGACAAACATAATTAAGCAATTTCACTTTTACATTTAACTACTTAATTTATCTTGTTAATTTTATTAGGGTTTTCGTTTCTCGTGAAATTGGTATGCGACCCAAGCGCTCTCACTGGAATAGCTACTCATCAAAATCTCCAAGATTTTATTGAGATTTTATAATTAAATTTTTTGGTGTATAAAAATAAAATTTTTGAACTTTTAAAGTTTAAAAATTATTTTTTAAAATTCGAAAAACAACACTACTATGAAATCTAGTAGGCCCAACATCGAAATTTTCAAAATTTTTGAAGAAAAATAATAAAAATATTTTGAAAATTTCCCAAAATTTTTAGATATTTTATTATTTTTAAATAATTTTCTAATTTAAAAATAGATCTATGTAATTTTTAGAAATTAAAAAAATAGAAAAAAAATAAAAAGTTGTATTTACAGCCCCTAGGGTTTTAGAAACCCTAGGGGAGGTGTGGCGGTCTTCTTGAAGACCGACCCCTAGTTGACCTCGCCCGCCCGGTTCCATTGCTGACTTACCCAGGCGTGACATCCCAGCATCGCCGCCTCTCGCTGGCCCACCCTGCGGCGAATTTCTTCCCCTTTTCTTTTTTTTAAATAGAGCCGGCGGTGGTGGGTGGCCAACCTTCGGCACCTAGTGTCGGAGCCGCCCCCTCCTGATCCCATCGCCATCAAGTCCCTTGGCGCCAGCGGTGCGGATCTAGGTTTTGCATTTTTTTATAGAAAAAGGGTTTATAAATCTAAAAAATTAAAAAAATTATCTTCTGATCTCAAAAAAGGTTTAATAAATGCTTGATTTATTAAAATTGCCCACTAGTTCATAAAAGTTAATTTTTGATATCCTAGATGTCTAAAAATTAGATTTTTGCATCAGAAAATTTAAATTTTTTTAAATAAAAATGAATTTTTATTAATAAAATCCTAATTTTGTGTCCGGAGACCAAGGTCACCATAAAAAAACTTTAGATCTAATCTAAACAAATATAATATGCAATAAAAATAGATCTAACCCTAAAACAAGAAGATCAAACTTGCGAGCAACCATAATCTCGCTTTGATACCAATGTAAACCATGCTTAAAAATAACTCTTGTTTAGAGATTACCTTTCCCAGATCTTTTAGAATGATCGTCACACATCTACTCTTGATCTTCGAATAACGGCCAGAGGACAAGCACACCGATACGGCTAGAAGCCCTCGCATATCACCCCGCGACTAACGCATAAATCATTGGATTGATGAGGAGGAAGGAGATGACAGTAGTATGTGTTTTCTCTCTGTGTCTCTATCATTAATCTCCACATAAGTGCATACATATAGAGTAAAGAACAAAACCCTAACCCTTTAGGATGAGGAACCGGTTTACGAAGGAACCAGTTTGAACCCACTTAGGATCCACCCACTCAATTGGGTAGGCCCCATCATTTACTAACACTTATAGTTATTGGTATAGTACACGTGCGTTGCACGTGAACATACTTTGTTTTTTATATTTTTGAATTTTTCTGAAAAATAGTTACGACTCTGATTATTTTACATCTATTGTTCAATATTTCTTGATTTAGAAGATATCACAAATGCGTCTTTTGTACAACTGGATCTCAATATCATGTATGGACATTTTATCAATTCTTTCAATGTTTGACAACTCTACATAAATGAAGATAATACATCCGTTCACTTCTCCATCAGCAAAATGTTACTTATATTATTGATTAAAACTGCCATATTCTGCGTTGTCACATTTTGAGTAAGTTAACGATATGACAACAGCACCTATTACGATTAGAAACATTATTGCACCAAATTGAAGGAAAGGATCATGAAAACAATTCCCAGCAACAGATAAGACCATGAGATAGATAAAAGATAAAATAAACACAACATATTTGCTTAGAGACCATAGTGAGAGAACCCAATAAATCACCATCTCTCTATCTCTCTCCCCCCTCCCTCCCTCCCTTTAATTCCTTCTTTCCTCTCGTCATCTACAATAGTAAAACTTTCTAGCTAAAGCCCAAAATATCCCTCCTCCTTCTCTTCTCTCTCATCCTCTTTTCATTTTACACTAAATAATCAAACTAACCTAACTCAGTTCGAACTCCCACAGCGGATTATTTATCTATAATCCATATTTGAACCTGCCAAGTTATTGTTGAAGTGACATATCTCGTTAAATTTTCATAGCTTGAACATGTCAAGTTATTAGCGAAGTGACACATCTACATGTTAATAAGGGGTGTTTTTTTTGGCTGTTTCGATGTTGTTGCAAGGATGGGGATCTATAAAGGAAGTACGGAAGAGAGGTTGCGTTGAGGAAGGAGAAAAGATGTGTCAACTACCATTAAAGAATTAGCAAATAGGTTCAGTGGGTGGCAAAATAATGGCAGTTACGAAAGAGAATTAATGGGTAAATACGTGGTATGTGGTGAAATCAATTCTCTCAATTGCATTTTTCTTGGACTCATTGCTCTGTTTCAATCTATGACCCGTTACATCTCCCAAGTATTTACTCCCCCATTAATATTATATATTACATGAGGTAACATTAATGTGTTCATGTATGTATGTATGTATTGAAGGAGATAATTATCACATTTATATTGAGTATCTACGTATTCATGTATGTATGTAGGGATGTGTTAGAGGGCATTTTAGGAACAAAATATTTTAACATCTAATCCACTTTTATTGTGTATACTATTATAGAAGTGTATTGATGTTATAACATTTTCTTCCAAAAATGCCCTCCAAACACACATACATGCATATATAAAATACATGCATGCATGCATAAAACATACATAAGCCATATCATTTCAAATCAAACACATACATAGATACATACTCAACTTTCATAACCTTTCCACTAATTGCCATCAATTTTTCATTTAACCATCCACACATAACCTCTGCCCACTCATAACCTTCCTCCACTAACTCTCACTAATAACCTTATTAATTATCTACTAATTGCTCCATCTTCCCAATGTCCATTACCTTCAATCTCTTTTAACTATTTCTTATAAAATTATCATGTATACCTTTTGGGTATAAAGATGATTAAGGAGGATAGGGAGCTATTTGTTAATAAGGGGTGTTTTTTTTGGCTGTTTCGATGTTGTTGCAAGGATGGGGATCTATAAAGGAAGTATGGAAGAGAGGTTGCGTTGAGGAAGGAGAAAAGATGTGTCAACTACCATTAAAGAATTAGCAAATAGGTTCAGTGGGTGGCAAAATAATGGCAGTTACGAAAGAGAATTAATGGGTAAATACGTGGTATGTGGTGAAATCAATTCTCTCAATTGCATTTTTCTTGGACTCATTGCTCTGTTTCAATCTATGACCCGTTACATCTCCCAAGTATTTACTCCCCATTAATATTATATATTACATGAGGTAATATTAATGTGTTCATGTATGTATGTATGTATGTATTGAAGGAGATAATTATCACATTTATATTGAGTATCTACGTATTCATGTATGTATGTAGGGATGTGTTAGAGGGCATTTTAGGAACAAAATATTTTAACATCTAATTCACTTTTATCGTGTATACTATTATAGAAGTGTATTGGATGTTATAAAACATACATAAGCCATATCATTTCAAATCAAACACATACATAGATACATACTCAACTTTCATAACCTCCCCCACTAATTGCCATCAATTTTTCATTTAACCATCCACACATAACCTCCGCCCACTCATAACCTTCCTCCACTAACTCTCACTAATAACCTCATTAATTATCTACTAATTGCTCCATCTTCCCAATGTCCATTAGCTTCAATCTCTTTTAACTCTTTCTTATAAAACTTATCATGTATATCTTTTGGGTATAAAGATGATTAAGGAGGATAGGGAGCTATTTGTTTTGTTATACTTTAATTTATGATGGTTTCCCTTTTGATGGTAATGAAAACTAATTTAGTTTGTTTGATTTCATAGGTGCCTGAATCCTCCTCATATATACTCCAATTCCCAGTTTGTATTTCTATAAATCTTTATTGTTTTGTTTGATTTTTGTTAACTAATAATCTTTATTGTTGATAGCTAATATTGTGTGATTTTTCTTTTTACTTTGTTTCTCTGTTAGGCTTTTCCTGTAAGTTTGAAGAGTAGTTTTCTTTATGATCACTGTTATTATTTTCTAGAAAATGTATATAGAAAATGAAGAATGAAAATGATCTTAAAAACCCAAAATACTTTAAAAAATTATAGATTTTGCAAAAATAAACCACGGAACTCACAAAATTTGCATATTTATACAAACATATGTAAAAATATATTTTACAGTAAGTATTTTATTTACCCTTCCAAATTATAAATTATATTGCAAACTTGCATATAAGACCCCAGCTATAAAATTTCTCAAAACATACATCATCTTAAATTATAAACTAAACACAAGTATATATTTAGGCTTTTAAGATGTTTTAAAAGATAGATACACCTTCTATGTATTCCAAAAATTATAACTTTTATAGTTAGTATCAAGCTTTATAAAACATTATAATTTTGTAAAATTTATAAGTAAACCCTAAAATTTGCACAAAAACCCTTAATTTTCATAATTTTATAGAATAAATCTGAAAATTTTGCATGATGAACCTAAAAATTTATAAATTTAAAAATAGAGCACTAGAACTTTATAAATTTAGAGATTAATGTCGATAAACTTCAAAATGAACCTTGTTGAAATTTATATTTTAATAATGAGAAAATTACAATAAGTCATCAAGGTTTTATTCCCAAAATCAAACTTTACAATAAATTATAAAAATTTCATAAAAAGATTTAAAAGATAAAATAAGTATGTCCACGTGCAAGGCACATGCACTCTACTAGTAATATTATAAGATATGTATGCTATCACTTGATAAGAGATTGTTTGGCAAGTGGCCAAAGTGGCTTATAAGCTACTTTTTGTATCCTATAAGCCACTATGACATGTTTGGCAAATAGGTTATCTGCCAACAACTTATAAGCTACTTTTTGTATCTTATAAGCCACTTTGACATGTTTGGCAATTAGCTTATTTGTCAAATAAGCCAGAGGACCCTAGTTTATTTTTTGGTGGCTTATAAGCCAAAATGGTTGACTAAACAAAAGAGTAATATATTTTTTGGTGGCTTATAAGCCACAAGGGTTGACTAAGCAAGAGACCAATATACCCATCACCATTTTAGAAAATCTCAATCCCCATTTATATCTCTCTAATCCCATCAAATATTTTTTTGATCATTTTGACAATATAAATTACTGATTTGCCAAACTGTCTACTATTAAAAGTGGATTATAATCAACTATATTTACCAAACACTTTGTGTTTATAATTAACTTGGCTTATAATCCATTTGTGGATTATAACCCAATAGGAAATAATTCAAAGTTGCCAAACATGATCCCTCAACACTTACCTCATGTACCTTTTCTTTTCTCCTTCTTGAGTCGGCTGGGGGGGGGGGAGAAAGAAAAAAAGAGTGTGAGATCCAAATGCTACGGCAGTCCTTCAACCTTGTTCATCTTGCACAAAAGTTAATGGTCATAACTGGGGGAAAAGTTGGAGCTTTTGATGAAGAGTTTGCTTGAGGAAATCGTGTTGTACATCTACGTCGAGTAGATCCAAAGGCAAGTACTATTTGCCATCTCTTACAATTGACTCCTTTTCTCAACTATGCATTATACATAAGTTTCAGTAAATTATTAATATTTCCTGCAATTTTTTCCTAGATCTACAGCAATTTTTAGGGTTATCGTTGATATTTATTTAACATCAGTTTTTGTTAGAAACCTTATCATTAAGTATTAGATCTAGATGCACGCTCAATTCTTTTGATTAGGATATGACATTCAATGATTAAATCATGTTCTAGGATTGTTAAATTTGTTTCTATAATAAATCATTTAGAAACCCAAAATGAGCATGAAACAATTGAAATCTACATCAAAACTCTAATTCTTTCATTGAAACCCTAATTTTTAGGAGCCCATTAGAACCCAGTGCTAGTAGTTGTAAACTGGAGTATAGGATATTCCAAACCAGTCCCCAAAGTCACATGACAATAAGAGGAATGAACAACAAGAAATGATGTGGAAAGAATTGCAAATTACTGAAACCTGTCGCAAAGCCAACTTTGAAGTTGAGAAAAGCTGACTTTTAACCCAAAACTCACTTTATAGTTGGCTAAGCCAAATTTATAGTCGATTCAGAAACCCAATTTTCTATCAGTTTATTAAAGCTGACTTTCTAAATCCTTAAGCTAACGTGAATTCCCTTAGAAGTGATGACAAACCATGTATTTTCGATCATAATGTCGGTGATTGGAAAAGGGAACTCATCTTTAGGAAAAGCTTTGTTTACTTCACGATAATCGATGCAAATCCTAACCGTTTCATTATTTTTGAAGACCTCGACGATGTTGGAAACCCACATTGGATGTGGCACCTCTTCAATGAAATATGAGTCAATGAGCTTCTGGACTTCCTTTTCAATTGAGTCCATCATCTTGGGCTTCAACCAGCATTAATCTTGTATGACCGGCTTGGAGCCAGGTTTGATATTAAGAGACATTTTCGTTGAGTCTGGGCATGTACTCATATGTTTAAGAGAACATATCAATATATTCTTGAAGCAGGGAAATAAGCTCTTGTTATTCATCTGGCGGTAGACTGGCACTAACAAAGATAGGCTTTTTGACTGATCTGTCACCTAAGTCTACTTGTTCAACTTTATCATTAGTGGAAGTCTCACGCTATTCAAAATGTGTCTCCCATTGGCCTTCGAGATACTGAGCCCAAGCAGTCAATATCTTCTTAGGGTAGTTCAGAATCATCTGGTGGAAGCTCAACATCACCTTCGACTTGGTCAACTGAGACCATATTAATGGACAATTCCCTGAATGTCGCTCAAATACTGACATCAGAGTCCCATTCGGAGATGTTAGAAGAATATGAGCGGAACTTGAAGAGCTTGTTTCTCATTCTGAAGCTTAGAGAGGAGTGATGTATCCAAGCCCACTGCAGGTCTTTTCATAGTATCCTCCTTCCTTTTTTTGGAACAAGTGGTTTTATTTGGGATGTGACCTTTTGCCAAAATTAAGTCCAGGACGAGCATCAATATCATAACCCATGTTCTACGCTGTATGTTGGGCTACTTGACTGTAATGATTGAATTGTGGGACCTCTTCTTCAGACTCAGAGTCTTTGGAGAGCCAATCATTAATCGATTCATGTTTGTATTTCCTGAAGAATAATGGAATTTTATTTTTGAATCTTGGGAGAACAATGAGGTATGCATCATTGTTCTTGATTGCTACGTATACCTGATTTACTTAAATTACAGGCATATACATATTGATGGATCTGAGTTTAACAATGTTACTTACCAAAGGGGAGTACACCAAACATCAAACTTAATATAAACACACGAGGAATACTCAAAACTGATCACTTCATTGATAATCATTACATCGCCATCAATGGCAACATCATTACAATTAGTCCCTTTGCCAACAATGGCAGTACCATTGCAATTAGCTCCTAAATCTATTACAACTAGATTGATAATACAAATAAGGTCATTTTCAGGCTCTGAATTAGCCTTCTTACCATCACCAAGACTGACAACATTGGTGCATTAGCTGGAGGATCAATCACGTAATCATCCCGGTAGAGTTGGGCATTAACACAATAGCTCTCTAGGCCCTTGAACAACTGTTTATCAGTGAATACCCTATGTTGCACCCCATATTTATCATTGTATTTGATGCACTGTGTCATACCCCGTGTCCCGGAATCACATGATGGGCACATGACTAGGCTAAGTAGCAATGCAATCGGGGAAAATCCACCCAATGCATATACTTAAGCCTGTCTAATAGAACGGTACAAACATCTCAACAAGCACAACCACAACAGAATCATAGAATCATAAATAATCACAAATATAGTAGAACTAATATATAATAAAAGCAAGTATACGATATGGAAGCAAATAATATTCAAACAGATATAGTCAACAAATCCCACAAATAACTAAATAACATAATATATATCACAATTCTGATATCAATTTCATCCTCACAACATAATAAAAATAAGGCCGCTCGGCCAGACATGTCTAAAGTAACGACTGAAATAAATCAGATACACAAGAGTCACTCCATAACAGGTAAAGTAATAAATATAGTCCAAAAGGTGACAAAAACTAATGGTTGACAAACTGGAATAGAAATTGGATAAGCAAACAGATAAGCTGATTGATGAAACCGTATCTATGCTGGGTGTTGCAAAAGTTTGGGGTCCCTGAAAGCAAAGGTGCCGTGTTCGAATTCACCACTGATGTGCAAACCAGGATGGTCAGAAAGCCATCTAACAAGTAGTAAAATGAACATAGTGGTTTGTTCACATGTAACGTGCATCATTGATGCATGACTAGTATAAACATAAGAAAAATTATTTAACTGTATCACTTTACTTTTCTTCGTGATCAGGAAACATGCGTCTTAAATCCAAATTGAAAAATAGAACTACAGATAACTAGAGATACAAACACAACAGAGATCAACAGAGCGAGCATGCGCCTAGATCCTTAGTATGATGCATAGGGTAATGTGTGCATCTAACTACTCTTAGATTTTAGTTAATCTTATTTGGAAAAGCTCTGATGGGATAATGTGTGTTTGGTGTATTTGCTAGAAATATTATTTAGATTCTTACTTTACTTGGTTTATGTGCATAGACTCATCTGGCACTAGCGCTCAAACAGAACCCCGAGCCACAAATTATCTATGAGATGTCAAATCTCCTCCCATTAATTAACCTACGTAAAATTTTTTATTATTTAGTTATACATGATATATTATGCACTAGGCCCGAATAACTCAATCCATAGAGAACGTCCATCATGTGGGTGTCCTCTATTATTGGGTTTCCAAAGCAAACGAAACATTCCCGTCAAATGTTAGAGCAATCATTCATGACTTGATACATGCGGATAGTTGATCTCTTTCTTGGTTTCTCTTTCTTGGTTTGTCATGTTTTATACTTGATCAAGTTTTTGGTGGTGGAGAATCATGATCCCCCACTCATAGTCGCAATGTATCCTAACCTGAGAAATTTCTTGATTCAAACAAAAATGTTCTTGATTTAGTGTTACCACGGACATGCCCAATATCTAGACATAAGCAATCATCATCATCATATATGTACCACATCATGGAGCCGAATCATGCATAACCCTAGGGCCAAGTCTCATGATAACGAAACGAGAAAAATAAAAGTCCGAGGTATCATTGAGGCCAACATGCATAATGTCATTGGACTCTAAGCCATAGCACAACATGTCATAGTCTAGCAGAAATTTATGATATATCACTATATGATAACATAACACAGCTAGCTTTACTTGGATCTAAACATAGATAAATCATGCTTTCGATAAACCGGATATAAGCTAAAAAAAACTTTAATCAAATAACTACTTTATTACCTACTTTATCTCAAGATGACAAGAACAAGCATTACTGAGTATCTAATATCATAGCACATGAATGGAAACTAAAGAATCAGGAAAACAAGCTCGATAGAATAAAAAATCAAAAGATAGAAGAATTTATTTTCTTGAACTGAGCGCGTGAGCTCGGAGGTTAGCGCATGCGCTTGCCTCGATGCCACGTCAGCTAAGTTCTAATGCAGACTGAATAATCGAATCAAAAATCATCTTTGGAAATCCCGCTTGGGTGCGTGCGTTCATTGTTTGGGTGCATGCGCTCAAACACTTTAAACTAAACTGCTCTCGAATATCTCACTGAGCGCTTGCGCTGGACAGGTCGAGTGGATGCCCTTGGTCTGAAATCTGCGAGTTTCAAAATGATTTTGACCCATAACTTTTTTGATTCATAACCAAATCTAATACCAACTTCAACCCAAGTTTTATACTGTGAAGGGAAATCTATTCCATCAAGTTTGATATCAAATAACCAAGTATATCCAAAATCACCATTAGAGCTCATGAGCTCGCAATTCAAGCAAAAAATGGGGACAACCCCTTATCAAAACTACTCAAAATGACACAAAATAAATCAAAGGTTTTAGAGAAATAGATCTACTCAAAAGCATGAAAAGTCTAATCAAAAGATGGATCAAAGACTCACGTTTGTAAAGTTAACTTTATTCTACAACAACTGTCATTCTTCTTGAAAGAGATTGTGGATTGAGATCCACCTCTTAGAGTTATCCTCCCCTTAATTAAATCCAACAAAAATGTAAAACTAAATCATTCAAAATCTTGTTTATATTAACAAAAAAAAAGAAGAGGAGAATGAGATGTCCAAAATCCATAAATTAAAATTTCCGAAAGATAAACATTTGAGAAAGAAAACACTTGCCTTGAATTGATGATACAACCCCTCTTTAGCCTCCAAGCTCTCTAATCCTAGCCCTAACCAATTGAGGGAGAGTTATTGAGGTTTTTACCTAAGGGTTTAATTAAGAATTTGGGTCAAATGGGTCACCATTCAATTGGATCCAACCCATTAAGCTTAATTAGCATAATAACGCATTGACCTCTTTCTCTTAAGGCCCAAATAATTATGAAAAAAAATCACATTTAAAAACCCAAAAAGCCCAATTTAGGAAATCATTAGATACCACTTGAAGAAAAAGGCATGTGACACATGTTTAGATCATAGAGCTCGATGAAATCTAATGGCTCAAAATTATTCGATCGAAATCTATAGTTGAAATTTATTCGAAGCGGGGCAGGGTCCTTACACATTGATGCAAGGTAGATGGAACAACACCATTTTCATGAATCCAAGGGTGCCCAAGAAGCATGTTGCGTGATGGATCCACATCAATCATATAACATGTTAGATCCGACCTTACATCTCCGATGCAGAACTTGAGCTGGATCTTCCCCCAAGGGGATCGTTGTTGTCATTATTGAAGCCAAAGATCTTCATGTTCATGTGTGATAATCAGTGCAAGGGGATCTGGAGGAAGTTAAGCAATTTCCTCGTGATGATGTTAATGGCCAAGCCGAGATTGATCTACATGCATCGATCTTCGATGACCCCATGTACCCAGTGAAATAGAGGGGTCACATTTGCTTCATCGTGGGTATTAGCATGTCATGTCTTGAGAATGTTATGAGAGGTGCGTTATGCCGTATGATGACATTATGGGTAAGAAGGCTTGTCATCTTTAGGCTTATCAACTTCAACATTTGGCTATTTGATCTGAGCCATGAAGGACTCAGGATCAAGTGCTTCTTGCAATGCTCCCTTTTTTTCAGTAAAAGACAGATCATCTCATAAAGCATGACCCTTACCAGGATATTGACCAGCTGAGCCATGATGTCAAATGGACAAGGTCTGTTGGGTCATGTTCCTTCATTTCTAGCCTGCATTGCTACCGTTGCAGTTATAGATGCAAGGGCTAATGTAGGAGGTATATTGGAAATCCCTCCTTGCTGTATCAGATTGGCAACTTGATCATCTTGCTTATGGAAGTGTCTATTGCACCTTAAGCCTTTCCAAATGGCTTCCTGAGAAGCTTGGGATCCACGAGCCACTAGAGCTTCCACATCCTGAATGGCTTTAGCCGCTGCAGCTTCTTCTTCTAAGGACACCTAGATTGCATGAGCCTCTTTGCCTTCAAAATCAGTGAGCTCATTTACAGGATACTTATTATTTCTATAGATGATCGACGCCATTGTACATTTTTCCCTTACCTTTCATGGTGGTCAACATTGTGATAGCCTGAGTTGTTGTGAAGCCCTCCTAGATCATCATTTCAATTTTCGTTTGAAGAACTTATAGCTCTTGGTTGGATTTCTGATGAGCCAATGGAAGTAATCTGGGTCGTCAACACAACCTACTTCGTGTGGGCATTTTGCATTAGGTAGTTTGATCTAACCCTCTCCTACTAGCGTATAATAGATATTGTCAAGATCCTCATCTTTGAGGCCATAACACTCTCGAGAGGCATCTATTTGACGTTGTTATGAGGGTGGGGCGGTATTCATGCTCCCACGCCCAATTCCTGTGCTCAGTGGATAACCTGTGCTACTAAAGTTTGTGTATATATGAGCCACTATGCTATTTATTGCCTATTGCTTAGCGCACTATGTTAGTCTCTAAATATCTATTCTATGCAATCTAATCATTGATCATGTATCTCTTGCTCCTACAGTCCAATCAATGAGATAGTTCCCAGAGATTGAGGGTTCTTGAATCTGACATATCATTACTTTGAGTCGCCCTACCCTTTTGGATGTGACGTGATCCTGACGGCCGACCCTTGGAGTTCCTATATAATTTTAGATTATGCTCTTACAGATGATCTTATAGTATGGGAATCATGATACGGAGGAAGGGTGGACAATCGTATCTGTTTGCATGATACACCCTCACCTTCGGCATGGCTAGGTTTACATTCACGGCTCATCGTATTAATTATCAAGCTTGAAGGCTCATCATCATTGTTGAGGATGACTTACACCATGTTGCACACCTTGGCCTTTCCTTTCTTAGACTTTTGGCCTATCTTCATGGAGGTCATTGTTCGTCCTTGACAAGATCGCGATGCACCCACATATGCTCCCATAGAGTTAGGATAAGTAGCATTAACCCCTTCTCTTGTTGATTGTGTGGGCCAGAGTTAACAATCCTCAGCCCACCTTAGGAGTCGATACTACACTATTCTAAACTGACATTTCTAGAAAATCCCCAAACTGAACCAAAATCATTTTGGTTGTGACCTATTTCTGGTCATCTCGGAGCTTTAAGTGCTCCCCTCATTGAGTGACATACCGGTGGAAGACGCAATACTTTAGGTCATTAGTACGATCCACTTCCTCTGATTTCTATGGTTTAGGGAGTGGGATGTAACCTCCTTTAATAAGTGCCTCCGCAATCTCAGGGATTGCTTTGACCTCGAAGGCGAAAACCTTATCCTACTTGGATTGTCTTTTTGAGGTTGGGTAAGGCTTGATCTTAGTTTGGTAGAGGTACGTTGTTGTAAGAAGGCATGACATTCTTATTATTATTTTTCCATTTTTGGTTTTAGTCCGGAGGTAGAGGAATCTCGATGGCCATGGCCTCCTTCCTCTTGTTCTTGTTCTACTGAGGCTTGCTAGTGCCAGCATTTGCCTAGTTGTCAGTGTTTTGCTGTGGAATTAGGAATTCTTCTAGATTAATGGTTGTGTCCACTTCATCCTCTACGTGCTCAATTAGCTCTGCCCATGAATTGACCTTGTGTGTGCTGAAATATCTCTGAATATGAGGAGTGAAGTTCTCTCAACTGATTTAGACTTGCACATTGAACAATATCTCTCTTTCAGCGGAAGTGCGACAACTGTGGAAGCTATCAATAAAGCTTTGGATCTTCTCTCTGGGTCAATAGGTCTCACTCTTCAACCTTGAATAAGTCATCTTGGCATTAGTTTCATAAAATTGATCTAGAAATCATTTACCGTGTGAGTTTCCAAGAAGTGAAGCTGCCTTTTAGTAGACCTTTGATCCAATTGAAAGCTACACTCTTCAGAGTGCCACAAAGCAACTTTAACTAGGAGCTTATCATTTCCTATCGAATATCTGATCAGGACCTGGAATTGGTAGATTTGCTGTTATGCCGAACCAAGAACGTGGAAGTGATGGAAATTGATTGGTTTGTACTTCAAGGGCTATGGTTTATCATCCCACTCGGCTGGGTATAGTTTAGCAAGCCCCCCACTTTTAATCTCCTTATCCTACTGCATGACATTATACAGGGCTCTCATCTTGGCAACTTTGGCATGAAGGATGGCCGTTTGTGGGTCCACTGTTGCTACAGGCTCGTAGTGACCTACATCGATAGACCAATTTGAACGCTCTTCTCGATGGCCTTACGGTTCTTGTGGAGGCAGCTGAACAACTCCCATTACACCCATCAATGTAGCCCCTTCTACTATGATGCCCATACATCAATGCCCTTGATTGAGTTGAAGAGTGGTTTGTCTACCCCCAGCCTCTAAGCTCTGAAGCTGAGGTGTTGCTCCTGTTTGTGGAATTGATGACCCGGTAGAGCTGCGGGGCTCCACTCCTTGCATTATGAGTCGGTGTCATTATTCCAACTGTTGTGTTGGCAATATTATAAGGGTTCAGAGTGATGCCTAACATATTAGCATTTTGGGGAAGAGTCACGCCTCAATTCTCGATTGTCATTAATAACTGCATGCTCCGGCCCATCTCCTTATAGGATTCCACCAGCTGATTCATCATCGCCTGCATGCCCATCATAGCATTCTGCTGATTTTGAGCTATTAACTTCAGCTACTGTATTTACTACAATGAATTTATGATGTTAACAGCCTGTAGCACCAGCAGATTCGGCAAAGTCGGTAGTGCTAGATTAATATTTGGTAAGGTGAGTGCGGGAGTAGCATTCCGGCTGCTACCTAGAGGGATTTCTTGTTTACATCCAAGTCTTCACTGATCATTTCTTTGATTACCTTCTAGTTCCAAAGAGACATCAGTCATCTGGACATCAACTTTCCTCGATCAGTAGGAACTCATAGTACTATCCAAGGCGCATGCAGAATTCTCACTACCACCTTGTAGGTCAATTAAGGGATTCTTGAGGCTAAGAGAAGACATGGTTTTCTTAGCAGTCTTAGATCACACTCTCATAGTCAGAGGTCTAGAACTACTGCGCATTTGATAGTAAGTAGGGATTTGCAGTGGCAGAATTCCTTCATCCTTCTTCTGACCACCCCAGTGATGGTATTCTTTTGCCCACGAGCCACCATATTGATGGTCATGAACATTAGTTTATCAGCATCTATTCTAGCGGCTCTCCTTTTATGGGACCACTTCCTCTTTTGAGTTGTCGGGGTGGGACCCCTAGCTAACCATTCCTAGACTAAAATCTTTGATGTCTATGTGTCATAAAAATAACATGATATGAGGGTTGGTATACCCCCTGCGTTGGAACAGAGGGTGCATCATTTCAGATGGCCAACTGTGATAACATGACAATGGAAGTGTCTGGGTGCAACCTGAGCAGGGTTAATTGTCATGCCCCGGTTCAAAAAGCCACCTCCTGAGCACATGCCTAGCCTAGACAGCATATGCAAATGGGCCAACTCTATCCAAAAGTATAAACTTAATCCTATATAAGATTGGTACATACATCACAATATCCATCATCTAAATAATATCATAGTATATCACATGATCTCAACAAATATAGCGGAAGCAATATACAATACTACAAAGATAAAAAAGCCTTGCAGATAATGCTAAAAGATGAGTATCAAAAGTTAGATACAAAAATGTCCAAAATAAAATACATAAATCCTGAAGCCACATGGTTATAATATCCACTACAATAATAGAATAGGAAAGATGTACATAAGGATAAACCATAATGCATGAAAAGATCTCATAAAGCCTAAAAGATAACTAAACTGGTAAACATGTGAACTCCAGATACTCAAGTGGAACCATCACTCTAGAATTAGGACTCACTAAAAATAGGAGTGCCTACACATGGTTAGATAGAATCCGGGTTCGCAACTTTTCTGAATGATCAAGACTGTCAAAAAGCCATCTGGCAAGTGTGCAAAATAAAGGATGGTATGTGCACATGCAAAGAGTAACATGGATGCATAATTTGTGTATTTGTAAGAAAGGATATATAATGATATATGCTTGTAATACATCATGAACTAGTAAACATGCATAGCAGAAACATAACTGAAATTATAGGTGACATATGAACAATAAAAGATACATCAGCCAGGTACAATAGCATATAATAGATACATCATAAGCCAGTGCTTGTTAACTAACTATCACATGACCTTTAACTCTCTCTTATTAGGGACAGCTCTCATTAGTTAATGTGTATTTGGAATGCCTATAGGGAGCTTGATATTGGTTTCATACTTGGTCTTGGTTTTTTTGCAAAATAAACTCCTCCTTCAATGCACTCAAAACACAACCATAGGCCTCACATTCTCTAAGAGATGTCCAATTCCCCCAGATAATTAACACATGAATATTTTATTACTTGATTATACATGATATATTATATTCTAGGACCGAATAACTCAATCCATAGAGATCATTCATGCATGGGTGCCCTCTCTGACTGGGTTCCAAAGCTCCAAATGATGCTCGTTAAATAATGACTTGATGCAGCCGAATACTTGATCTTGAATTCAGAATTATCATGCTTTTATTCTTGATCAAGTTTTGAGTGGTGGAGGATCACGAGCCCCCACTAACTCGATGCAATGTATCCCAAATACAAACTTGTTCTTGCTTTACCATACTTGTTTTTGATTTGCTGTCACGAGGGACACACCCAATATCTGAACACATAGCAATCATTGCCATCATGTATAATTCCATATCATGGTGTCTAATCATGCACACCCCTAGTTGTCAAGCCTCATTATAAGCACACAAACATATCAAAAGTCCGAGGTAGTTCCCTAGCATCAAAATGTATAATGTCCATGAAATTCTAGGTCATCTACATGGCGTAAACCTCAAGCGACATTGATATAAAGAAGAGCAACTAGATTGATATCAACATGATAAACTACTTTGCAAAACATCAGAAAAACATAGTAATCAACATTCTAGCCATGATTCTACTTCAAGATGGCAAGAACAAGCATAAGTATGTCTCAGATATCATAATATACAGCTACAAATATATAGGAACTCATGAATCATTTTGAACAAATCCAAAAATGAAAAATGGAAGGATTTTCATTGAACTGAGCGTTGATGCTTAGGTAGGCCAGAGTCGACGCTCACCCATGCCACGCTAGACTCCTCCACTTAAGTGAGATCCTGGTCAAACCTGGTCAACACAAAAAGCCTGATTGAGCATCGACGCTAGTACAGTCTAAGCATCGGCGTTTGATCATTTTAATCAAAAAATAGAAACTATTTTCCACTGAGCATCGGTGCTTATTAAGATGAAAGGTGAAGCTCGTCTTAGAAAACAACAATTTTGAACTTTCTCGATCCAAAACTCAACTAAAAATCAACCAAATCAAAATCCACTTTCTACCCATGATTTTTAACAATAAAGAAAAATATTTGGAATAACTTTCATCACAAAACATTGACCATATTAAAATCTACCATTGGAGAAGCTCGAAGCTCTCTTTTCACCAAAAATGGGGCAGCCCCTTAGCATTCTCATTCTTGGATCGCTAAAATATCAATTAAAAAGTAGAGAATCAAAACTACTCATTAAAACCCACAAAATCTCAACAAAAAAAGAAAAAAAACTTTGAAATCTTTATCATTTTCTACAATATTGGGTCTTTTTCCTTGATAGAGATTGTGAAGAACTCTACCTCTAAGGGATTTCCTCCTTATAACAACAGCCCACGAAAATTAAAGTTAACCGAATCAAAGTTTTCAAGGATCAAATGATAGCATTTAGCAAGATCTACAAAACTCATAATCTTAAATTTTGAAATAACAAATCAAAAAGTATAAAACACTTGCCTTGAATTATATAGCTCTCTTTCTTGGCCTCCAATCTTCTCTAATTTTAGCCCTAGTTTTGAAAGGAGAAGGAGATTGACTTTTATAGAGGGGTTACACTATTGAGTTCGGGTTTAATGGATCTCAATCCAATAGTGTCTCAACCCATTAAGCCTCTCAAGTGAAATAGCCCATTAGCTTGTAGTTTATCCCTCTCAAGGCCCAAATTCATTTTGGAAAAGGTTCTTAAAAGACCAACACATGAGGAATTCATAAAACCCAATAGAAAACAAACCCGAAAATCTTTATGATGGCAAAAAAAATGTAAAAATAACACGTGGCAAGATCCCATGATGGGGAGAAATCTAACGGTTCAAATGATTAGAGTTTTATCTATGGTCTAGATTAGGCAGATCCGGGGTCGGTGCCTTACATTAACAATAGCTAAAGTTTCAAGAACAACATCGATATTGCTTTTAGAATGCTTGGGCTGCTTAACATTCAAATAGTCCCATTGATCGATGATGGGACTTGGTTCTTTAACCCCTTGAGGGATTGTATCTCATGTTCTTTTTTTTTCTTCATCCTTGCGTCGGCCGTAGCCTCACGTAGGGTTGGGAAGTATGCCTGCTATTCAGCTAGCTTGGCGTGGTAGTAAGCTCTTCTCCTTGCATGATGTGACTCTACAACATGCCAATCCTTGCCTTGGCGTGAGCTTGAGGCTCTGTTGCGGCGAGAGGTTGGGGACAATAAATGGCGCGAGCTTGGGATACCACAACAGTAGATTAAGATTGAGACAATTCAGTAGCGGTGCGAGCTTGAGGGTTGATGATAATAGAGTGCAGTTGGAGCTCATAGTAGCTTTGCTTCAGTTGACAGCTCAATAGTGGAGTCTATAGGGACCCACTCTGAGTGAGGTGCGAGGTTGGTGCATCCTAGGGCTTCATGGAAGTATGAACAAAAGTGGCCTTCTCTTGTTGAATCTCATGGTGAGCTTCACGAGACTCACACCTTGCCTTAGTCATGAACTCAATAGATTTATCGGTGTATAAGTTCCAGTGATAACCTTGTGGTGGCGCGGGCTTGGAGTATTGGTAGAAACAGCAAAGTTCTTGTGTTTCTGTACATGGTTGGGGCTCTGACCCCGCTTCAAGTGCACATCATAGGTAGGTTGATCAATCTTGAGGACAAGTGTATTGTCAACAGTTCCTTCGGTGTGAGTGTCATACTGAAAAACAAGCATCTCATCCCTAAGAAGCAACTCCTTAGCAAAGTCATCATTTGTTTTCCCGAGGATGATGAGCTTGAGGTTGGTATGTCCATCTTCTTTGAAAAATAAGTTGAAAGAAAAGGGTTTTGGAGAGGTGTGGCAATGGGATCAAACTTTTAATCTTGTTGACAATAGAAACACTTACTGGCTACTGTTGTAACTATTGTCAATATCATTTGTATGTGTTTTCCTCATGTTTGGAAAGAAGGTAGCTCCTTTTTTCAAGAACTAACTCTTTTTCAAGAGCTAAAACTCATCTTAGTGGCTTACCCCTAGGAAACAAGCATGAAAATTTCAATAACAAGATGAGGTCAAGCTTTAGAGACTATGACTAAGCTAGATAACCAACTATGATGCCCAACATAAGATTGAAATCAAGTAAAGAAGGCTAAAAGGTGAGATTAATATCAAACCCTAATTTATGACGTGAGCTTGCAGAAGCGAGTAGAGCAGAAGATGCTATAAGCAAGAGGCAAATGATAGCAAAATTTTGAGCCCTTTGGAAAATGAAGGGTATCTATTTATATGAAAGGATCCGTACATAGCGTGAGCTTCAATCAACACGAGCTTAGAGACAATCATTCAATGTGTCCGCTACCATGAAGAAATTGTAGCCAATTAGAAGATAAAGTTGAAGCAAGCACCAGCGTGAGGTTCACTGACAGTACGACCATGCAATGCCTCACAGAAAAATTTCAGAACTTTAATAGAATTGTGTAGAAGTTGGTTGATGTGAGCTTGGTTGGTTAGCGCACGAGCTTCATCTATCAGCTTTTGTTAGCAATATAATAGCTATAGCAGTATGTGTGTAAGGCCCTAGATTTTTAAATTAAATTATATATTTAATTGAGGGGACTTTTGCAAATTATATAATTATTTCCACTCAATATGATGAAATTCCCTAAAGTATAACTTTATTAGAATGAGATTCATGAATTAAATTATGAATTTGACTTAATAGTAAAGGGGATTTGCATATACAACCCTTAGGGTTATAAGAGTAAAACAAAAAATATTTGGAAATAGGTCCATTGCCTATAAATACTCAGATTCTTAGGGTTTCTCTTCTTTTTCTAAAACGTAACTCTTGGAGCAAGAGTTCTATAGTAGAGGATGGCTAGGGGGAGAGGAAACTTGGCAGGAGGAAATGATCTTCAATTCAAGCGAGGGTTTTTCTCCACCTTATTCTCAGTTCATGGGGTTTTTCTTTGTTTATCTCTCTGCGATTATTCTTTGAATATGATATAAACCCTAGAAATTCCTGTTAATCTTAGTACCTAATTTAGAATCAGACGTCTGGTTGAGGAATGTAGATGCCTGATCATGGTTTGACAGAAACCTATGTTTGGTTTATTTCTCAGAGATGTTTGATTTCTTTAGGGGAGACGTCTGGTTATAAGTTCAGACGTTTGGGTGATTTTAGTCGACCGTATGAATTTGTTCTGTTTCATAATATCTCTTTGCTGAATTATAGTTTAGTCTGTTTAGAATATTTATCTATTTTAATCATTATTTAAGAGAGAATATGAGTATTTGATGATATAGGAGTAATCCTATGAGATACCTACATAATATATGGAGTGATTTGATCACTCAGATAACTCAGCACATGTTCATTAAATATAGAACTCGCTATAAGGTGAATGAACGATGATATAAATATTATTATGAATTAAATGATGCTAGAGTTGACATATTAGGATTTACACTGTAATCTTTGTACATGTAGATGGGCGTAGAGACCTATATCCTAGACTATGGAGTGTATCATTATTTAGTTAGTCCTAATACATGAGTCATCTAGGCAACTGATCCCTGACCTGGATCGTTCTGATTAGTACGAACTAGGCTGTGTAAGGTTACCATGGGGTGTGAATTTTAGTGCATAACATTACATATACAAATTAAATAATAGAAGATTTGGGGATAAGTGATGAGATGAATCGCGACTTAAGATTGGTTGATTAGCCACAAGACTTCGATATGAGTATATATTTGATTATTATGAGTTATAAATATATAACCACCTTAAGCGGGCACACTCAATCATTTCATAACCAAATAAGAATGTAATTAATTTCTTTAATACATTGTTTATATTTTTGATATATTTTGTGTGCACAACACTACACGCTATATCCATCTGAGACTTATCATCATTTCAGTTGATTCTTATTTTTATTCTTGTCTAGCTGATAAGGATATATTACTTATTGTGCAACTAACTCTTGATTCTTACAGTTCCCCATATTCTCCTCACTTAGATCTTATATCTAACTCTTTTGTGGAACCCCTTTTTCTAATAATGAAGTGAGTCCAACTGTAGCGGACTAAGCATATCTAAATAAGCAGGTTATAAGGAAATAGTCGTGCCATAACGTGGCTCCCATAAACAATAACTAGTTATTTATTTAATTTCAGTGGATACTTCATGATATCACTCTAAGTATATTATATAGTATTTGACGATCGTGTTTGAGCCAAGACTTGTATTTATTTTTGAACATTGAAGTTTATCCATCCAGTAGATTTAGAGTTTTAGACAATTGATATTATCTTTCCTAGTTTCCGCTTTGATATTTTGTTGTGATGTTGATGTTGTTATGAAAGACCTGTACTTTCATGTACATTTGTATTATGAGTGGTCATGGATGTATAATAAAATAGGTTACAGGGTATTTGCATAACACTTTATATATTTGGTTCTATGAATATTCTGTCTACCAGGTCATTTCCCATGGGCATGGCGTACCAATGTATGTGCTATCTGCCTCTGTGTATTCGCCATCTCTTGTATTCTTTCTTGCATGCGCTCCATTGAATTCTATTCAGTTATTATAGTTTGGTTTTGTTATTGTATCTATAGAAGTAGCATTGCAAGGTTAACGATTTGAGGCACCAGCGAGTTAGCAGTCTGAGCAGGTACCTAATTTGATTGGCCTAATGCAGGATCCTCCTAGTTGGTTGGTTGTTTAGCTGATTGGTCTCGATCCTATGTGACAAATCAGTTGTATGGGGCTCCATTCACCTTGATTAGAATGCACTCATTGTGCTATCTGTGGTGCATGCATAGTTCTCACTGTCGAACGGTTCATCATATACCGAGTTCACTACATGATGAAGCTACTAGTTCCCACCCCCATACCTAGACTTTGCATTGTCCTCAAGGCAAATACTAGCAATAATATCCAAAACATCATAGTATATAGGTACATGCCAAAACAAAAGTCAAATACTGGGTGAAAGAAAATGAAAACATCCCTCACTGCTCATCACCGGACTGATCGTCATCCTCATCATCCTCATCTTCCTCGTCATCAATCCCTGTAACATCTATGTCCTCATCCTCTCCACCATCTGTCTCCATATCACTACTGCCGATCTCCTCCCCCTCCTCTATACGTGTCACATGCTGATGATATGGTAATGGTGGTGGTGGTGGTGGGTCCTGCTGTGGTGGAGGAGGGGATGGAGGTTGATAAAATAGAGGAGCCGCAGATCCCGGTCGCATCTCATGAAGGGTAGAAGCTATGTAACGCTGATACTGCAGAAACTGGTCCATCTGAACTGTGAGCTGGTCCATCTGAGCTGTGAGACGGTCCTGATCGGATCTGTAATGAGTATGAAACATGTGAAACCCCGTCTCAAGGGCATAGAGATGATCACTAAATATCTGGGGTGTCCACTTTATCGGTGCATCACTAGGTGGAAGAGGTGGTGTAGGTGGGGTCGGCTGAACAAGTGCCGATGCATGTGAAGAAGTGGACACATCTGGCGGTTTACCCCAGGCGACAATACTCTTCTTCATTGTATCAGAGGTCAATGATGCTCTTCCTACCTCAAGATTATCCGTAGGATATTCCGGTACACCTAGCGACGTACAAATCTGAGTGATGAGAAATGGATAGACTAGCTAGACCTTTTGCGTGTACTGCTGACTCAGATACTCTCTAGCGCTGGTCGCCGTACCCGCTAGCATCCTAAAGATAACATCAGCTACATTAAAGCACTGGCCGATGGCGATCCAATATAGTAGGACGAGGTCGCGGATGGTGATCACGGAGTAGGAAGAGCTAGGATACAAATCAAACTTAAGAAAGAGGTTCAGGAGAATGCCAAAGTCATTTTTTAAACTCCGACTATTGTTAAACCAATTCTAACTGCACCTAGATGATGCCACTATTATATTATCACATTTGGCCGCAGTGCACCCTCTGTTCTCACAGAGGGGCTACAATGATGATTCCACCGTGTTGTTCATCTAACATATAGCCATCAAGAACTTTGGTTTTTAAATAGTTAGTTGGGGGTCCCACTCCACTCAACAAAAGAGGAGTCAGTCTTGCAAGAGAAGACCCACCAAGATTCATGATAATGAGCTATAGCTTACTATTGTTAATATGATATGGTGAGGGTGCAACCCTTCTTTCAGAACTCTGGAAGGAGCTGTTGTTGTTGTTTAGTGAGTGATGCAGAGATTGTCCTCAGCCACATGGGGTTCTATTCTTGCTACAGTATTATTCAAAACTATGTGAGGTTGTTTGCACGTGGTGGTTACTACAGTGTCGACGCGGGGTTGTGCGCCCCGAGCACTGTTGGAGTTAAATGGCACCCGTTTTTTAGTTGGGCACTAAGTTTAGCGACACGGGGTTGACTGATTAACACATTTTATGTCATTTTTATATACCCATTTGTATATATTTTTGTACCATTTAATTGCTACTCGGGTATTTTTAGCTTATTTTAAGAAAAATAGATTTTAAATGAAGAAGAGCCCAAAAGAAGCTTACTGAGTAAGAAAGCCCAAATTCTAGAAGAATCTATCAAATTCAGCAGAGATCTCTGGCAGAAGAAAAGATGACAATCAATTATTTGGGGGCTAAGACAAAGTTCTAAGTCAAAGATCAAATAAGATTTGGAATCAGAACGATATGCCCTAGCTCATCGATGACCCATTGATGAGGAAAAGTCGTGCTCATCAATGCATATGGTTGAAATTTGAACTGCTGTTGACTTATACTCATTGATGGAACTTGAATCACTCTTGACTCGGTCGGGTTGGGTCGAGTTGAGTTGTGCAGCGACGTTCGCATGTTCTGTTAGCGAGCTTCACAACAACTTATTGTGGGCTCGAGTTTGGTCCATTTGAAGTATTTAGCCCATGGGCGTTTACTTCTTAGATCCACGCTGAACATTGGCCTGGATAAAATATATTTTAACCGTCTACACCCTTCATACTCGGCTTTGTTGCTCGACACTTTAAATAAGAAAGTCATTGCGTACTCAAAGATCTATCCCTCCGGGGTTTTGATAATGATCCCTTGCCGCTTCCTTGTTCATTTGATGAGCCATCGACCTAGAGAACTGTCCATCCTGAGTATTTAGATAAACTATATTTTGGCACATGCATTTCTCATGGCTTCTAAGGTATTGACTTTTCTCTTTTCCTAGGCTTTAGCTCTGCATCGTTGTCAATCAATGATTCTAGAATGAAGTCAGCTAACACTTGGTTATTGACGGTTGGCTACGATTCATGATTTTATTGGTTAGGTGAGCCTCCATCAAGAGCGTTGTTGTAGTTCAGATTGTACCCCTGATAGGCTGGTCTAAATGATCCAAGGTTGTACCCCTGGTCGTCCGATTCGTAGGGCAGGTTTGACTACCTGGTGGTGACCCTTGTAGGCGGTCAAAAAAATATGGACTGATGATGAGTTACACAAAAAGATGAACCGCTAGAGATAAGTGGGTCATACTATACAAATCCAACGAAGCTAAGGGAAGTGGGCTAAAGAAAGGAAGAAGCTAAAACTCTAATTATGGGAAGACATAACTCGAAAGAACACAATTAGCACAGACCCAAAAATTTACGCAGACCTAAACCGGCATATAAATTGGCGAATAATATAAAGATAACCATGGACCAACCTCGTAGAACCCAGACTTTGCAGACCGTACAGAAGACAAGACATCATTGATAATGATTTGACCTCTCCATGACAAGTCTAACTACAACTGTCACCCATTTAATGCATTGACTTTGGGAAACCTGCGATGCACGTAAGTTAAGGCTCACGGTCTGGAGGCAATGCATCTCTAAACCTAGTGTAATACTTACATTGCTCACACTATTTTGGTGGTGGTGGTATAGTGGATTGATTGGACATAACTAATAATGACGATGACTTCTCGCCGGCTGCACGAAAATGGGGAGCCACGTCGCATTTAATGCGAGGTGACAGAAGAGATGGAGAACATAATGACGAATAGGGCCCGTGGGATCTCATGGCTGCAATGTATTTAATAAAAATCTGATGGTGGGTAAATAATACAAGATTGTAAGTGCACAACTATCAAATTATAGTATAGAAAGATTTTGATCCTACGAGGACGGTGTGTAGAAAATATTCTAAATTGAATCCTAGAGTTGTGTGTGGACAAAAAGGAGTGAAAGTGTGGAGATATGGAGAATGTGTGATTATTTGTAAAAAAGAAAGAAAACTAGAACAATAAGGAAGAAAGAGAGTGAACAAATAAAAGAAAATGAAGACTAAACGAGGAGGATGAATAATAAAATAGAAAAGAACAAAATCAAAAAGTGAAGAAAATTATCAAAAAGAGAAAAATCAAAACAAGTCCAGATGGAGGAAATCAAGTAGAGAAATATGGAACCTAGAATTAAATCCATTAGTTAATTTCATTTATGATTTATGAACTACTCTCTTTTATCATATTTTACTTTAGACTTATTAAGCATAGATTATCAAGCTACTAAAAGAAAATATAATCTATCAAATTATTATCTAAGCAAAATTCCATTCATGAAAAGAACAATAACTAAATAGTAATTCTAGAATTCGTAAGCATAACCTATCAAACCACTCAAGAGAAGTATAGATTATTAAAATTTTCTTCTACCAATTACTTCTCTAGTTGATTATCCTAAACATGATCATTTTAAGCACAAAGAGAGCAATCCACAAATCATAAAAGAAATTAAACTAGTTTCATATAATTGTAAAATTCCTACAAGATTTTAGTTACTCATTTTACAAAATAAAAATATGAAAATAAAATCTAGACTTGAAAGCATAAAAGAAAGGGATCTAATTACAAAAAAAATAGAAACTAACTACAAAAATAATAACAAGAACAAGGACATGAAGATCTAAACTATGAGCATAAAAGAAATCTAAATAACAAAAATGAAAGAGTATAAAAGTAAATCTACACTACAAAATAAAAATACAAGAAATTAAATTCTTGAACAAAGCTTGAAAAATAAATAATAAAATAAAAGAGCATGAAAGTAAATCTACACTACAAGGCTTTAAAATAAATCTAATCTACCAACAAGAAAATAAAATCCTAAAACATGAATTTCTAAAGCAAAAAATAAAAGAGAAAAATAAAACTTACATTGCAAGGGGTTGGCCCTTTAAAGGAAATCTTCATCTTCATCTTCATCAACAAAGAAGGAGAAAAGAAAATTTGAAAGGTGAAATTTTTATTAATTGTAAATAACGTTTATAATTTTGAAAGGTCTTCTCAACTAAGAGTAACTTTCCTCTCCAAATAAAGTTTTTACAAAAAAATTTCCACACAAACCCCTCGCCCTCTACCTCTATTTATAGCCTAAAGCAATCAACAAGAGCCCTTGGATAAGCCATGGGCCCCAAGGAATTAATCTCAGCTGTTTACTATTTCTATCATGAACGAATCGGTTGGTCAATCGGTTAGCCAATCGATTGGTCGACCGATTGGTCAATCGGTTGTAAACAGATTAGTTCCTAACAGAATTGATTCTTTGGTTGACTTGTTAACTCGATTTTTCTTAATTCCTTGGGCTTTTGTAGGCCTCCTCTTGGTTTGATATTGGGCTTCAATAGTTGGTAGAAAAATGAGAGAATTTGATTCTTTTGGGCTCTTATTCAATAGTTCTTCATTTCCTATAAATTAAGAGAAAAACACGTTATTAGTGATTGATAATCAAATTTTATTATATTTTTATACCCTCATTATCTATTTTATTTAAATAAAAATAACACTAATAACATATTTTTCTCTTAATTTGCAGGTTAATGAAGAATCAGTGAATAAAAGCCAAAAATAACTCAATTTCCTCATTTTCTAACCTCTTATTCAAGCCCGAGATTAAGCCAAGCAATCTACACAAGCCGAAGAAACAAGAATCAAAAATAAAATGAAATCAAGTCAAAATCATATTTGGGATGATTAGTTGCAAAGAAACGATAATATTTCCTAATCTGGAAGGGGAAATTTAACATATAATATATGAAAATCGCCTATCTCGACGAGACGAAACCATCTGTCAAGTCATATTTTTGATACAAGCATTGATACTAGTATCGATACCGGTATCGATACCTGTATCGATAGGGGTATCGATACCTATATCGATACCCATATCGATACCCGTATCGATACCTAATTTTCTGTTATGATTCGAAGGCTGAAATTTATTAACTTGGAGATCAAGTTTAATCCAAGGGTTGATATTGGTTGTAATACTCTATAAATATGGATAGAGGGTGAGGGGTTTGAGGAAGAAATATTTTATAATAACTCCTTTTGAGAGGAGGGTTACTCTTAATTAAGAAGACCTTTCAAATTTATAACTTTTAGTTGCAATTAATAAACAAATATTTTCACCCTTTCATATTTTCTTTTCTTCTCTTTGTCCAAGGATGAAAAGAGGATGAAGATGAAGATAAGATGAATATGAGGGTTTGCTTTTTATTCCTTTCTTTTCTTTTCTTATAATATTTTCTTTTCTTGCTTATTTCATGCTTGTAGAGTAGATTTACATTCATGTCTTTACTTGCTCGCATTTAATTTCTTACATTTACTTTCATGTTCTTACTTCTTGTAGTTTAGATTTTATTTTTCTTAGGGCATGTAGTTTTATTTTCCTCTTTATTCTTGCTTTCTAGATTCTTCTTTATTTATTTTATTTTATTTTCTTTAATTCACCTTGAGGCTAGAACCCTCTAGAAAATTGCCCTTTTCTAAATGTGGAGCTAACATTTGTGGAAACTCTAGAAATTGTTTGAAACTAGCTTTTATATCCAACTTATTCACATAAGATTGAGATTAGCTAAGTGGATCTATTCTAGATTCCTCATATCTTTAATTAATCCTCCATATTTTACCTTCTTGATCTTCCTCTTTATTCTTATTTTTTATTTGTTTATTTTATTTTTCTCATATTATCTTCTTTATTTTCCTTCATTTTATCAACCACTCCTTATCTTTCCACTCTCAATCTCATTTTGTTTTTATTTTGTACATATTCACAATCACTCTCAAATCTCTCCACAATCCATCACATTTCTTTTATCACTCCTAATTATCGCACCTGACATAAGAATCGATTTTGATTAACTCATTACAACACCTTCCTCGTGGGATCGATAACTTTTTATACTATAACTTGATAGTTGTATACTTGCAACTTAGGTCCACATATTATTTACCTATCAGTGATATATTTATTCAAATAAAATAGATAATGAGGGTATAAAAGTGTAATAAAATGTGATGATCAAATACCCTCAAACTTAAACTTTTGCTAGTCCTCTAGCAAAGAAAGGAAATAAAAAGGAGAGAAAGAACGAAAATCCTAACTCACTTTCGCAGGAATCGCAGTTGTATTTAGCACTTACAACAAGTCTTTAAACCCCTAGATTATCCTAGAGGACGAGTTGTAGTCTCGTGAGAGTTTGCAAGGAATATACCCACAAAATTCGATTAACTTGCCAATTTGAAGAAGTCAATGTATAAATAATTCACTTGATTTCTTTAAACAATCTAATTAGAGCTAGTTTTACTCAAGAAAATATTTTTACGCACAACTCTAAAGTAAATTTCTTAGAAAATATTTTCATTAGAGTTATAGAAAACCAAGTCTAACTTAGAAATTTAATTAAAAGTTTTGAAAAGAAAATGCTAACTCTTTGTTTCAAATAATGTTTCAAGCCTCTTGATCAAATTATTTTTAGAAACATATATATAAATATAACTATATATATAAAAAATCTCTTTTATTATTATTATTATTATTATTATATATACATTTTATTCCTTAGTGAGTTTGTTCTACTTTATCGAGCTTTTACGTGACCATTTAACGAGTTTTGGGCCAATAGATCCTAACTCAATTAGGCTTAGGTCATTACGCATGGAAATACTCCTCGGGCTTCACCACTCACCAACTTAGGCTTAGTAAGATAGAACCACCTTGGAGTTCAAGAGAATTTTTATTGGTGCCCATTTTTGCACTCTTCTTTTATAATTTTTTAATATATATATGAGTGTAGATATATATATATATATATATATATATATATATATATATATATATATATATATATATATATATATATATATATATATATATATATATATATATATATATATATATATATATATATATATATATATATATATATATATATATATATATATATATATATCCAAAAATATTTAGATCGAGAGAACTTGAAACATTATTTTCCACTCTAAGCTAAGCATGCAAAAATTCATTACTTTAATTAAAAGTCTAAGTTGGACTATAGAGAAGTATACTACTTTGAAAATTATTTCTTAGGAAATATATTTAGAGTTATCATAAAAGGTTAACTTGAGTATAAAACTAACTAAGAATTAGAAAATTTAAAATTTATCAATTAAATCAATTATTAATTAACTCTATCAAGTTGGCAAGTGATAATTTTTTTCTTTCTTTTAAGTGGAAAAGATACTAACTAAAAAGGAAGAATTAAAATGAAAAGATGCTAACTAAACAAAAGAAAATAACTAACTAGTCTCTACCCCCACACCTAGACTTTGCATTGTCCTCAAGGTAAATACTAGCAATAACACTCAAACACATAAACGTCACAATATATAATATAAGTACATGCCAAAATAAAAGTCAAGTAGGGGTGATATGAAATAGAAACATCCCTTGCTACTAATCATCACTAGACTGATCCTGATCATCCTCCTCATTATCCTGATCATCGGTCCCTGTGATATCCATGTCCTCATCATCTGTCTCAGTATCGGTATTGTCGATATCCTCCTCGTCCCCTGGTCGTGTAGCAGGCTGACGACGTGGTAGTTGTGATAGTGGTGGATCCTGTTGTGATGAAGGAAGGGGTGGAGGCTGAAAAGGTGGAGGGGCCTCAGATCTGGGCCTGATCTCATGAAGAGTTGATTCTATATAGTGTTGGTACTGATGAAACTGGTCGAGTTGAGCTGTGAGGCTGGCCTGATCAGATGTGTACTGCTGAAACTGCTAAAACCCTATCTAAAACTAGTGAAATCCCATCTTAAGGGCATATAGACGATCGTCAAGCATCTGGGGTGTCCATTCTGTCAATGCATCACTGGGTGGTGGAGGCGGTGTAGGTAGGGTCTGCTGGGGTTGTGCTGGTCCACGTGAAGAAATAGAAGTGGAAGCAATGGGCTCCTTGCCTCGGGAGGAAACGCTCTTCTTCACTGTCTCAACTGTCAATGGTGCTCTCCCTACCTCTAGTCTATCTGTAGAAAATACCGTTACACTGAGAGACTCATAAATATGGATAATGAGAAATGAGTAGATCAACTAGACCTTCTGCCGATACTGCTAGCTGAGATACTCCTTGGCGCTGGTCGTCATACCCGATCATCCTAAATATCAAATCTTCCACATCGAAACGCTGACCGGTGGCGATCCAGTATAGAAGGAGAAGGTCTCGGCTGGTGATAACTGAATATGAGGAGCTCGGATGTAGGTCAAACTTAAGAAAGAGGTTAAGGAGGATGAACTCTTTCTTAAGCATGCCTAAATGTAGGACCCCACCCCTAGGTACTATAGCAAACAGATACTCCACCATCTGATTGTATTCATCTGAGGCTATCCCTAACTCATCCGAAACTTGGAGGAAATCAGGGCAACCTCTAGAGGATTTGGAGAGTCCTAAGATCTTCTAGATGAGCCTCGGTGTGACTGTGATAGTTGTCCCCTGATCAGTGGCAGAAGATAAGTCCTCACCTGATCTAACCCAATTAGCATAGAACTCTCGAACAAGTGTAGAATTAGCCTTATTAAGTTTTTGATTCATCATTGAATTGATCCCGGGTTTTGTAAACACCTTAACAATGGGTTGGAATTCAAATAGTTTATCAAGGTTGAACCCTCTCTCAAAGTGAATAGCAAACTGTCGAAAGATAGAGAGGATTCTACAGTTCTTTGTCATTTTCCAGAAGCCATTGTCTTGAATTACAAGAAAGTGTGTTAATTGAGGTAATTAGGGTTCAAATTTGTAAGAAATTCTAAGTTTTAGGGTTCGGATTGCAAATATTCAAGTTTTTGGCTACCAAACAATTAGCCAATCGATTGGTTCGTCGCTGGGACGAATCGATTAATCAATTTTATAATGTTTTCAACGAAAATACATCACGACTTCACCAGAATTTGCTCTATAATGATTTGCAACAAATCAATGCTTGATTTGGCCCATAAAACAAAGAAAATTTCATGAAAATTGGCAAGGTTAGGGTTTGAGTGTTTATACCTTGAATTTAGTTGATTTAATTGCAAGATCGTTGCAATTCTGTGTTGAGAACATCCCCAATTCCCTTGTCTTCGATTTGGTGAAGAGTTTTGAAGAGAAATTTCATTTTTGAGAGAATTTGAGAGGAGGAACTGAAGGAGAGAAGAAATTTGGAAATCCCCGAATCGGCTGGCCAACCGATTGGCTAACCAGTTAGTGCTTTTTGAAAAAATAATTCTTCAATTTTGTTATGGGCTGGGCTGTAGTCCACCTAAAATTTCTTTTTCATTAGTTAAGGGTTTTTTAAATTTATTTTTAAGTAGGCCTTTCCTTGTGGGTCAAAAAGAAAAAAAAACTTATATTTATCTACACATGGGCTAAGAAAAATTTAGGAATTTTTTTTCTTTTTTTTTTCTTTTCCTTTTAATTTTCATCATTTTTTTTTTCAAAATTAGTGTGGTTCATGAAGAACCAACACCTCCTCTTCTCCGAGTGTAGAAAATTCTAAAAATAGTTTTAAATGTTGACCATTGACTTTGAAAATATGACCATTTTTAGGATTTTCTATCTCGATAGCCCCATGTGAGAAAACTTATTTAACAATATACAAACCCGTCCATTGTGATCTCAATTTTCTATGAAAAAGATGTAGTTTTGAGTTGTAGAGTAGAACTTTTTATCCCGGTGTAAAATTCTTTCGTATTATTGAGTTATCGTGAAAAATCTTGATTTTCTCCTTGTAAATTTTTGAGTTTATATATGCATCATTTTGAATCTCTTCTAACTCATTTAATCAGAGCATTCTTATTTTTCCTGCCGAGTCTAAATCAAAGTTGAGTTGTTTGATTGCCCGCATAGCTCAGTGTTCTAGTTCAACCGGTAAATGACACGCCTTTCCAAAAATAAGCCTGTATGGTGACATGTCTAAGTTGGTCTTGAAAGCTGTCCAATAAGCCCATAAAGCATCACACAATTTAACAGACCAATCTTTTCTATTCTGATTAATGGTTTTTTCTAAGATTTGTTTGATCTGCCTATTTATGACCTCTACTTGACCACAGGTTTGGGGGTGATAATGAGTTGATAATTTATGTGTGATTGAATATTTCCTCATCAAAGCCTCAAAAGAACGGTTACAGAAATGTGTACCATTATCACTAATGTTCGCCCGGGGCACACCAAACCAGGAAAAGATATTTTCCTTCAGAAACTTGACAACCACCTTGTTGTCATTAGTTTTATAAGCTACCGCTTCAGCCCATTTGGACATGTATTCTACCACCACTAGATGTATAAATTTCCAAATAAATTTGGAAATGATCCCATAAAATCTATACCCCACAGATCAAAAAGCTTAACAGCTGGGATTGGTTGTAAGGGTATCATATTTCTTCTAGTGATTTTTCCTAAGAGCTGACAACGGTTACAGGCTTTACAGAACTCGTATGGATCCTTAAATAGATTGGGCCAATATAGCCCACATTGGAGGATTTTCTCGACGGTTTTTCTTGGGCCAAAGTGGCCCCCACAAGCTTTCTCATGGCAAAAGAAAGAACACTCCTAACCTCTTCATTCGGTATACACCTTCTAAAGATCTAGTCAGGACAATACTTGAATAGATCCCGGTAGAAATATTTCACCTGGGAAAGAAAACGGGATCTATCATGTTTAGACAAATGTGAAGGGATCTATTTTGTGACCAAGTAGTTTATAATATCTGCAAACCATGATATAGATTGAATTTATAGGAGTTGTTCATCCAAAAAATGATCGTTGGTTAGAACATTTGGTGTTAGTGCATTAGGAAGCCTAGACAAATGTTCTGCTACTGGGTTATCTGCTTCCCTCCTATCAAGAATTTGCAAAGAAAACTCTTAGAGAAAGAGTATCCATCCAGTGAGTCATGCTTTAGCATCTTTCTTGGCTAAAAGATACTTTAGTGCAGTGTGATCGGTGAAAACCTTGGTCAAAGACCCGATGAGATAGAACCTGAATTTTTTTAAGGGAAAAACAATAGGTAAAAACTCCTTCTCTGTGACGAAGTAATTTTGCTGTGACGAAGTAATTTTATTGTGCATCGTTTAATGTCCTGCTTGCATAGTAGATCACATGAGTTTTTCCATCTATGTGTTATCCTAAAACAGCACAAATTGCAAAATCAGATGCATCACACATTAACTCAAAGGGTAGGGTCAAATTCAGGTCATGAATGATAGGAACTGAGGTGAGTTCCTTTTTCAGATGATCAAAGGCCCTAAGGCATTCAGGAGAGAAATCGAAGGGTGCATCCTTGACTAAAAGATTGGTCAAAGACCAAGTAATTTTGCTAATGTCTTTGATGAACCGTCGGTAAAAACTAGCATGACCTAGGAATGATCTAACATGCTTAACATTTTTGGGAGGAGGAAGGTTAGAAATGACATCTACCTTAGCTTTGTCAACTTCTATACCCTTATTGGAAACTACATGCCCTAAGATAATTTCGTGTTTGACTATGAAGTGACATTTCTCCCAATTAAGAGTTAGATTTTTCTCCTTATACCGGGTTAAGTTTGAGGTGATACAAACACTTAGAAAATGAGTCACCAAATATTGAAAAATCATCCATGAAAATTTCTAAAAATCACTCAACCATATCGGAAAAGATACTGGTCATGCACTATTGAAAAGTGGTGGGTGCATTACATAACCCAAAGGGCATGCGGCGGTAGGCAAAAAATCCGTACGGGCATGTGGAAGTGGTTTTCTCCTAACCTTCAAGGGCAATTGGAATCTGATTGTAACCTGAATAACCATTTAAGAAACAGTAGAACTCATGTCTTGCTAAACTTTCAAGCATTTGGTCTATGAAAGGGAGTGGGAAGTGATCTTTCCGGGTGACTAAGTTTAGTTTCGTATAGTTGATGGAAATTAGCCATCCAGTTTGGATTCGAGTGGGAATCAGCTCATTAGCCTCATTTTGAATCATGGTGATCCCAGATTTATTTGGAACTACTTGGACTGGACTTACCCAAGAACTATCCGAAATGGGATAAATGATTCCATTATCAAGATATTTCAAAATATCTTTCCTAACCGCTTCTTGCATGACTAGGTTCAATCTACGTTGGGGATCCCTAGTAGGTTTAGCATCATTTATCAAATAGATTCGGTGTTGAATAATGGTTGGACTAATCTCTTTGATATCAGCCATGGTCCCTCCAATGGCTTCCTTATTTTCTCTCAAAATATCTAAGAGGGCTTCCTTTTGACTGGGTGTCAAATCAAAAGAAATAATGACTAGTAAAGTCTCATTCTCCCCTAAGTAGGCATATTCTAAATTTTTAGGTAAGGGTTTAAACTCTAACTTAGTGGGTTCCTCTATAGACGGACGAAGTTTGACTCAGGGTTCTGTATCCAAATATTTAGGTTGCCAACTTAATGCAGATACATAATCTACTGATAGATCTAGCTCTTCTAACAGCTTCGTATCCTCAAAACTCAAGTCAGATAAACAAAGATCTGACTCGCACTCTCCCTCTTGCTGTTCACTAGGAATTCCCTGGATAAAGTTCACCTCTAATGGTTGATTAGATGGATCACTGGGCTATTTTCCTAGATTAAAAATATTGAGGTCAATAGTCATGTTCCCAAATGATATCTTTATTTGACCGATTATACAATTGATCAAAGTATTTGAGGTTGCTAAGAACGGTCTACCTAAGATAACTGAGATTTGACCTTTAAAATTAGAAACAGACAGCATTTCCAAAACTGTAAAATCAAGTGGAAAAATAAACTCTCCTACCTTGATCAGAACATCCCCTATCTCTCCCTTGGGAATTTTCACAGATCCATCAGCAAATTGTAGGGTGCATCTGATCGGTTTCAGTTCACCTACCCCTAGCTATTGATAGGGAATAAGATTTACACTAACTCCTAAGTCTAGACGTGCCTTATAAATAAAGGTATTTCCTATGACACATGAAATAGTAGGATAACCAGGATATTTATATTTCAAGGGCATGGGCTTTGAAAGCATGTCACTGAGATTAGCAGCTAAAAAGACTTTTTTGGGAACATTGGTGGTTCTTTTCTTAGTGCACAAATCCTTCGAGAATTTTACATAAGAGGGGATTTAATCGATTGCATCTAAGAGAGGAATGTTGATCTTGACTTCTTTAAAAGTTTCTAGAATTTTTTCTGCCTGGGGAGAGTTTTTCCTAGGTCTGAGTCTATCTCGAAAGGGAGTAACGGGCTTATACCTATCTAGATTAGGTTCAGTCTCGCGTTTAGATTCTTGGTCATTAAAAGGAGTTGATTTATCAAAAGGAGTGCTTTGGACAGGATAAGAGGAAGAAGGTGTCTGATCGGAGGTATTCTAACTTAGTTATCTATCTGTTTCCCTGATCGCAAGGTATGAACTGCATTCACTTGAGCTAGGTGGGTTGAACTTGATCCTGTGTCCTTAGGGTTTGCAACATGTTGACTCAAAAAATTTTCTTTTTCTCTTTCACTCACGGTACTAGCTAGTTGACCAAGTTAAGTTTCTAACCTAGTTATGGCTTGAGTGTTTGAGTTAAGCATTTATCTTGTGGTCTGCATGAAGAAATTTAGAGTGATGGATGACTAAATCAACATGTTGTTGGTCTGTGTAGAAGCTTTAATCATGGCCTCTAAATCCTTTTCTAAGACACTGAGATATTTATCAGGACTAAAACTCGGAGGAATAGGATTTACTATTTGATGATGAGGAGGTTGGTTTAGATAAGGCAGATTGGGTTGTTGAAAATTATTTAATGAGATGAATGGAACTGTGCTTCCTCTAAGTATTGTTGGGTTGAAGTGGGAGTAAAGTTTTAATTTTCGGAGAAGTTTTCCTGATTTCATGTAAAATTGGGATGATTTCTCCAACCCGAATTGTAAGTTGGAGAAAACGGATCATTTCTAGGATGCTAGAATGTAGCGTTCATTTGCTCTAGTGGTTGATTATTTCCAAAGAGAGGACATTCCTTTAAAATACGGGCTAGAGAAAGACAGTTATGACATCATGGGGTAGAAACTTGATTGATTTAAGCTGAGGCTCGTTCTTTGGTTTCTAAGGATTCTATCCTACGTAGGATTGTAGCCATCTTTGCTTCAAAGGCTATGTTTGACTCTAGGGAAAGACCACTGGACTTGGTTGAGAGAACTGATGAAACTCTTTCATCACAGCGTTCCCACTACATGGTTTTCTCAAATAAACTCTCTAGAAATTCCCAAGCTTCATCCGCATTTTTCTTCATAAAATCCCCTTGACACATAGATTCTAAAATAATTTTTAGAGAATAATTCAATCCTTCATAGATGATTTAGCATAATCGTCACTTTTCTAGACCATGGTGAAGACATAGGATAAGAAGATCCTTAAACCAGTCAAAATACTTCCAACATGGCTCTCCCGGTACTATCTTGAAATTTTGAATGTTGTTTCTAATTTAACCATTTTGTGGATTGGGAAAATTTCTTTAGAAAAAAGATAACAAATGCATCCCAGATTGAGATAGGATTTGTGGGTAAGCTATATAGCCATTTCTTGGCTTTATCCTTAAGAACAAATGGGATAAATCTAAGTTTAATCGCATCCTCAGATAATTCCATAATCTTAATCATAAGACAAACTTCCTCAAACTCAGAGATAAAAATATAAGCGTCTTCGGATTCATTTCCTAAGAATTTCAGAAGCATGTTTATGAAGTACGGTCTAAGCTCAAAATTAGCTGCATTAATATCGGGTAGCCTAATGCAAGATGGGATTGCATTCCTAGTGGGATAACACATATCTTGAAGCACATGTGGATTAGGATTAGCCATTTCTTGAGTCTCAAAAATTGGTTCAACACGGATTAATTGATTGGTATTATCCCTAATCCAAACTTGCATACACTAAGACAAATTCTTTTTGGATTTTTTTATCTCTAAAAAGAAAATTAGAGAAAAAGTTCTAGAAAAAACAAAAGTTAAAATTTTTTTTAAAGGAAAAACTAAAAGACAAAGAGAGTGAGAGAAAAGAGGAAGGATAAAAGAAAAATCTAACTAAACAAATCAAGAGCCACCACATTAAAGCAATCACCATTATTTCTAGGGTTAAGCCTAGACTCAACTAGACCAGCTCCTAACCAAATACTCCTTGAGTGAGAAGATTAAAGTTTATGTGGTCAGTTAGCTAGGTAAGTATAGTACTAGAGGGAGGTTAAAGACCAATTAAATACCTCTTTCCTTACGGAGTACTTTTCACAACCCTAAACTTTACCTTAGACACCAACGGATTCAAGTAAATTTAAACTGGTTCACTTAAGGATTTCTTATTCCTTAATGAACTCGATTCCTTAGGGGCAAACTTCTAATAAATTTTAGAAGGCTTGAGTTTGTGCAGTGAGGAATTAGTGGTTTGTGTGCTAAGAAAAGGGTGATGAAATCCCTCACCTTATCTTGATTAGGGGGTATTTGCCCTTAAGAGTATTTTAAAGTTAATACTCAAATGAAAATACTCAAATCACTTTGGTGAATTCCTACTAACTATATGCAATGCAACCCTACTAATTAAAAATAACTATAAAAGGATGCAAAAAGAAAATCTTTTTATTTTTTAATTAGGGTTAACAATCAAACAAATGTGAGAAAGGAAGCTCTTGTTTAAATTTATTATCTTGTTAGTTATTGTTCAAGTGGTGGGTAGATTTTAGTAGGGTTGGCAGGAGAAAATTTTTATTTTTATTTTTTTAGATCATAATTGTCTCTAATGTGAAGAATCTAAACTAGAGGGTGGAATTGAAAATACTAGAACGAGAACTTACATTTTCCAAGAAATCTTTAATCATCAATCTTCAATCTTCAATCCTCA
The DNA here is from genome assembly GCA_012295165.1 of Asparagus setaceus. Taxonomy (NCBI): domain Eukaryota; kingdom Viridiplantae; phylum Streptophyta; class Magnoliopsida; order Asparagales; family Asparagaceae; genus Asparagus; species Asparagus setaceus. The sequence goes on along the minus strand of CM022703.1, from coordinate 71,483,106 downwards.
ATCTTTAAGCTTTAAAGTTGTTACTTCACAAGAAAATACAAAAATCAGAGAACCAAAAGAAACATCCTAATTATAAGCACCTTCCCCGACAACTACGCCAAAACATGATGGTGGGTAAATAATACAAAGTTGTAAGTACACAACTATCAAGTTATCGTATAGAAAGATGTCGATCCCACGAGGAAGGTGTGTAGAAAATATTCTAAATTGGATCCTAGAGTTGTGTGTGGATAAAGAAGAGTGAAAGTGTAGAGATATAGAGAGTGTGTGATTATTTATAAATAAATAAAAACTAAAACAATAAGGCAGAAAGGGAGTGAACAAATAAAAGAAAATGAAGACTAAACGAGGAGGAGGAATAAGAAAATAGAAAAGAACAAAATCAAAAGAGAAGAAAATCATCAAAAGAGCAAAATCAAAGCAAGTCAAAGATGGAGGAAATCAAGTAGAGAAGCGAGGAATCTAGAATTGAATCCACTAGTTAATTTTATTTATGATTTATGAACTACTCTCTTTTATCATATTTTACTTTAGACTTATTAAGCATAGATTATCAAACTACTAAAAGAAAGCATAATATGTCAAATTATCATCCAAGCAAAATTCCATTCATGAAAAGAACAACAACTAGATTATATTTAAATAATTCATAAGCATAACCTATCAAACCACTCAAGATAAGCATAGATTATTAAATTCTTCTTCTACCTATTAGTTCTCTAGTTGATTATCCTAAACATGATCATTTTAAGCACAAAGAGCTAATCCACAAATCATAAAAGAAATCAAACTAGTTTCATACAATTCTAGAATTCCTACAAGATTTTAGTTTCTCATTTTACAAATTATAAATATGGAAATAAAATCAAGACTAGAAGGCATGAAAGAAATAGATCTAATTGCAAGAAAAATAGAAACTAACTACAACAATAACAACAAGAACAAGGAAATAACGATCTAAACTGTGAATAAAAATAAAAGAGAATAAAAGTAAATCTACACTACAAAATAAAAATGCAAGAAATTAAATTCTATAAAGCATGAAAAATAAACAACAAAATAAAAAGTATTAAAGTAAATCTACACTACAAGATATCAAAATAAATCTAATCTACCAAAATAAAAATAAAAATAAAAATAAAATAAGATCCTAAAACATGAATTTCTAAAGAAAGAAAATAAAAGAGAAAAATGAAAACTTATATTGCAAGGGGTTGGCCCCTTGAAAGCAAATATTTATCTTCATCTTCATCTTCACAACAAAGAAGAAGAAAGAAAATTTAAAAGGTGTAAAAAATTTTATTAATTGTAAATAAAGTTTATAATTTTGGAAGGTCTTATCAATTAAGAGTAACCATCCTCTCTAAATGGAGTTTTTAAATTTTTCACACTCAAACTCCTCACCCTCTACCCCTATTTATAGCCTACAGCAATCAACAAGAGCCCTTAGATTAGCCTTGGGCCCCAAGGAATTAATCTCAACAATTTGCTATTTCTGTTATGAACTAATCGGTTAGCCAATCAGTTTGCCATTTGGTTGGTCGACCGATTGGCCAATCGGTTAAAGAACCGATTAGTTCCTAACAGAAATGATTCCTTAGTTGACTTGTTGACTCGATCTTTTCTTAATTTCTTGGGATTTAGTGGGCCTCCTCTTGCCTTGATATTAGGTTTCAATAGCTGGTAGAAAAATAAGAGAATTTAGTTCTTTTGGGCTCTTATTCAATAATTCTTCATTTCCTACAAATTAAGAGAAAAACACGTTATTAGTGATATATTTATTCGAATAAAATAGATAATGAGGGTATAAAAGTGTAATAAAATGGGATGATAAAAATCTGATAAAATGATGGATGCGACAGATTGGCAGCACGGCTGATGCACGGGCATGAACCCAACTGCGTGGAGACGAACTCCGTGCATAGTTCAACATGAAGCCTATAAATACCCCTCTTCATTTAATTTTGAAAGGAGGAATTTTTAGAGCATTGATTGTGCCATTACTCTCCTTCACCGGTTCCTCAATTAACTAAATCTCGAATTGCGCGAGTAGGAAGCTCACCTTATGAACTTTGTTCATCTTTAGCCCTCAACACTCGATCTTTGATCTTGTATCGGCATAGCCACATAGCAATTGATCTTTGATCATTGTTAGCACTCTTCTTACTTGTTCAATGAGGCGAACCCTCCATAACAAGTTCATTCTTTGTCTCAAGAACCTTCAAAACGGCTCATTTTGATATCATGAAATTGTTCAAAGAACGGTGCTATTTTATTCTTATGGTCAGCAGAGCCGGCGTCTAGTCTCTTTCAGCACAGATTCCCAAAATTAAAATTGTAACTAAAGACATTGTATTATAATTTGTTTTTTCCCAAAAGATTAATAAAGAGAATGACTATTTCATTATCTAGAATCTTCATGAATCTTTTTACCGAAAACAAATGGCGACTCTGCTGGGCAGTGACTTCTCCTCTAACGAGAAAGTTGTGTCGCAGTATGATAACATAGCACTTGGGACAATTATCAAAATCATCATCGTTGATATCGACTATGCACTTATGAGGCTGACCTAAAAAGCACTCAAGGAAGCCCCAAGCAAGCGCGAAGGACCTCCATGGCACTAACAGACTGCTCACCGAATTGCCCGAGAGACCATTAACCTGAAAGAAATGGCCGACCTACTGGAAGATAACCTAAATGCTACTCTAGAAACTCCACTTTCAAACCTAGAGCAAACTAGGGTGCCGAACGGTAACGCCCCCTCCAAAACATACCAAGGCGGGGCCTAGGAGGTATATAAAATTGGGCATGACTGACCGTAATAGGGAGGGTGACCTGCTCAATTTTTATATACACTCTGGTACCAAACAATAATACTAAAGAGTGGAATTAAAGCAGTGAAAATATATACAACACCCAGAATCATAAGGTTGACAGCAGAGTCCACAGAATACCAGAATAGCAAAAAAAATCTAGTGGGAACAATATTACACCTCATAGTCTGATCATAAGCTACAATATACATTATTACATGCCTAACTACTCAAAATTACTACAAAAACCAAGCACAACATTACTTTTATTCCGGCTAAGATAGGATCTAGTCCTCTTCGTCCAGGTTTGTGATCCCCTTGCCCTTAGTTAGATCATGACCTGTGGATGGATGCAGAAACAATAGGGGTGAGCCTAAGGCCCGATAGGCAACAATAAAAATCTCGGATACAAACATAAAGGTAGATAGGAAGGACTATATATAGATATTTGAAATTAAAACGAATAGATATCGACAATAAGTTACCACTGCTCATATCGAAATGAAATAACAGATGTCAATAACAAATAATCAAACTCTAATATTCAGGATTCTAAATTCTCAATCATGGTATATATCAATAAACCATTCATGCCTTCGTTTATACACCCACTGGTGAGTGTCCTCATACAGGGCATGTCCCCCTAGGACCCACTTTCATTTACCACCCATCGATGAAGCTTACCTCACACAGGGCCAAATCCATGAGTATAGAGTGTCAACAAGCCAATAAATGAAAAAATACTTCCATTCTCAATAATAGAGTCATCGAAGCAAGATGAATTATCATAACATAATCATTCATGGAATTTCAATGACATAGTACCGAAATGAATAAACAACAATATAGCAACAGTTGAGCAATCAACAAACAGTCCACACATGAAGTAATTCAAATAGGATTTTATGGAAGCAATAAGGTATACAATTGAGCATCAAATTTCAATTCATAGGATTTTTATGAAAATAATCAACCAAACTCTCAAAGGATTGAGAGGGAATAAGGAAAGTTACCTACTTTTTGTGACGAACTCCTAAGCACCATTAAATAGTTCCAAGAGGGTCGCTCCTATATATACATAGATGTACATCCACATAAGAGTCTATACGACTAGGTTATATACATGCTTGACAAGGATGCACATGACGCTATATGCAAAGCATGATCATTAATGAACTGTAAAGTCAGCAGTTTGTGTCATAATTTGTGATGGCAAAACGGTTAGCTAAACATGGTCCAAATCTTGTAAACATAGGGCCGTTTTACTTGTATATGAGTTTACTTCCTAAATTATTAGGTTCGACATTAATAATGAGGTGACCAGAGATAACGTTATATACACAGATACATGACATAAACAAACTGGAGTATAGCTTGCATTGGAAGATACACAGGACTATTTGAGAGTCCAAATGATGTCCGAATCCAATGAAACTAGAGTCAAAATGTTCATGTATGAATCTACTTTTCAGATCACCAATTCAATTGAGGAAGTATATAATGTGTAGGGAGATATAGCATTAGAGATATATAGTTATCTACAGGTAATAGCATACAGTTTCCAAACTACAAGCCCTAAGTTTCTTACTAATTTTGGTCAGCCAAAACATATCCAAAAAAAATAAATTTCTTTTGAACGAATCGAGATAAGTCTATTTTCTTATTCAAAGGCCCTAATTATTATATTCCAAACATTGACAAAGATATAAGCAATTCAATCAGGAGGGTCAAGCTGTCTATCTAGGACGCATGCATTGAGTTTAACCATAGATTCTAATAGCAAATAAAATTTAAATTAGGCCAAACTAGATTCAATTGAAAGACATGAGTCTATTTGGTAAAACAGAAAATATTTTTGGAAATGGATATGTATAGTGTGAGATATGTTTAAAATACTAACAGAGAGTCCTGCTGGAAACTGAAAAACGTGGTTGAATGATAAAATTATCGACGTGCAAGCTCTATGCATATAAGTATACCTGGCAAGATAGGAACTAGGGCCATACAACCATGAATTCCATATACCGATCATATTAAATAAGAAGCAATTTATGCCTGAAGCAAACCCTCAATTTGTTGGCGAACAAATTTCACAAGAAAAAATTAGCAGAGAAAGAAGAATTGAATGAAGATGGGAACAAAATCAAATGAAAAATAAACAGAGCAGAGTACAAGAAATTGATTCTTTCCTGGGAAGATTAAACTTACAGCTACAATCGGGATAGCATATCATAGGAGTCCTCTTAGTTGAGCTAAGGACTCGGATGACGATTTCAGGTTGTATGGTATTATCTAGAAGATAAATAAGATATGAAGTATTGTTGATATCTGTTCGTTTCAATTTCAAATGTCTATATATAGTTCTACCTATCTTTCCTTATATTTGTACAAAAGATTTTCATGGTTGCCTATTCGGCCTTAGGCTCAACCCTATTGTTTCTACATCCATCCGCAGGTCGTGATCTAGCTAAGGGCAAGGGGATCACAAACTCACGATGAAGAGGACTAGCTCCTATCTCAGCTACAGTAGAAGTAATTTTGTGCTTAACTGTTATAGTACTTTTGAGTAGTTGGGAATGTAATAATATATACTGTAGTTTATGATCAAACTACGTGGTGAAATATTATTCCCTTTAGCTTTTCTTCTACTATTCTGGTATTCTACAGACTCTACTATCAACCTTTTGATTCTGGGTATTGTATATGTGTTTTTGCTGCTTTAATTTTCCTCTTCACTATTATTGTTTGGTACAGGAGTATATATAGAAACTGAGCAGGTCGACCCTCCTTATTACGATCGAGAATGCCTAATTTTTATGTACCTCCTGGGCCCCACCTCGATATGTTTTGGAGGGGGTGTTACAGAGTGGTATCAGCGCATAGATTGACACCTTAAGAGTCCTATCTAGAATACCAAGGGAATTAGGAGTACGTAGAGTCGGTGTTAAACACCGATGGTTGAGGAATTGCATTTTGTATAGTTCCTTATCTCTTCTCCGATAGGAGTCAGAGCCTGCATCCGAGTCAGAGCCTGAGGTGAAGGACTCCGAGGTAGAGGACCCTGAGGAGGAGGATCCAGAGGTAGAAGACCTCGAACAAGGAGGGTTAAGGCATGAAGAATCTGTGAGAGTGCTCTTCAGCTTGTGCCTTAGTAACAAGGAACACTGATATGCAGCCTGCTGATCAAGCAGAACCAATTCCGGATCAATGGAATGGTTGGTGCAGATCCTCAAGCAGCATATCAATTCTAGAGGTAACTAACTGGCACCTGATTTCTCGGTTCTGGAACAATTTCGGAAGCTCACCCCTCTGACTTTTTGGGGAACAGCTGATCCTTTAGTGGTAGAAGACTGGATTTTATAGATGAAGAAGATATTTATAGTTTTAAACTATACAAAAGAACATAAGGTGTCCTTTACCACCTTTATGTTCAGAGGAGGAGCTGAACACTGGTAGAGGGCAACCCTAAGACTGGAGAGGGCCACCTAAAGACAGATCGATTGGGACAGATTCGTAGAGCAGATGAACAGGAAGTATATCTCGGAGGGTGTAAGGGATAAATGGGCCATTGAATTTCAGGGGCTGTAATAGAACAACATGACAATATAGGAATACGAGGTCAAGTTCACTCAACTATGGAGGTTTGCTCCATATCTGATAGCAGAAGAATCAGATAAGGCTAAGAAATTTTAGCAGGGACTCAAGGGAAACGTCACGGGAAATTGTGGTCCTCAGAATAAGGAACTACGCAGAACAAATAGAGACTGCGTTTGAAATTGAGAAGGACCAACTAGAGTATCAAGAAATCCAAACAAGAAATAGAATTGGCTAAATGCCCAAGAACTGATGGAAGCCCCACAGTTGACATGTCAGCATCAAACCAGCCTGGAAGGTCGGCAACAACAAAATTCTCCTTTTGCCGCGATTGAGTTAACTAGCTGAACAAGTCATCAGCCTATCTTAGATGCGACAATCATTATTTTGGGTATTTTCGTCTTCACCGTGGATGCTATGAGTGTGGTCAGCCTAGACATTTTAAGAGAGACTGCCCGACTTTGAAGGATCAACCGATAACTGAGCGAGCACCAGAAGGAAACCGCACTGCTCGAGCTAATGCCTCACAGCAATCAAATGCTCCATCGTGAAAGTCTCAGTCTCAACAGAGCGTGCAACAAAATCAGAGGAACCAAGAAAGATTCTTTGCTATGAAAAAGAAAGATGCTCAAGCATCGCCATCTGTGGTGGAAAGTACACTTCCCGTATGTTCATTCACTACTCATGCACTTTTCGACCTTGGATCTATACACTCTTTTGCATCACCTCACTTTGCTAGGAACTTTACCAATTCACCGACACTATTATGTAGTGAGTTAATTATCTCTACACCTATGGGTGGTAGTCTGCTAGCATCATATGCCTACAAGAATTGTGGAGTTCTAGTGGGTGATCATACTATGATGCAGACCTAATATGCCTAGATATGTTAGATTTCGATGTTACTCTAGGGATGGATTGGTTAGCGTCTCCTCATGCTACTATAGACTATTTGAGAAAACTGATAAAGTTTAAACCAAAAGGAAGTGCGAGTTTTATTTTCCAAGGAGAAATTAAAAGACTGCTCACATACCTAATCTCATTTATGAAGGCTACACTGACCAAAGACATATCAAGAGGTGGAAAGAAAGGAAAACTCCGTTTGAGATACATTGGGCCATTCAAGATATTGGAGAGGATTGGACCTGTTGCTTATCGCCTAGCATTGCCACCGGATTTGGAGAAGATTCATAATGTGTTTCATATCTCCATTCTAAAGAAATATGTGTTAAACCCAGGGCACATCATTTTGTAACAAGCCTTGCCCCTACGGGAGGATCTATCTTATGAGGAGCGGTTTGTTCAAGTGCTAGACTTCAAGGAGATGCAATTGAAGAACAAGTCCGTATTACTAGTTAAAGTGCTATGGAATAATCATGGAGTTGAGAAGGCAACATGGGAACCACAAGCTGAGATGTGGACGAAATTTTCTTTAAGGGGAAAGGATGTAACATTCCTGTATTCTGATAGTCAAATACTATTATCAGTATTGACTCTTGAATATAAATCGGTAAATTTATGAATTGGATAGCATGAGTTTAGAAACCTACAAATATTAGAATGTTAGTCTATCTATGCTTGGATTAATTCAATTAATCAAGCTATTGTTGCCACAATAACCATTATCATGAAGCCCTAATTACCCATGGTCTTGAACCTTAATTAAAGCTAATCCAAGTGATTAAACCCACTACAAATACCATATAATTATCTTATTATTAAATTTTAGGCAGCCTTGGTTAGTGGAGGGAAATTTATAACGAATCCCTCACTTTTCTCTTTTTACACTTTTTCCTAGTCATAGCCAAGCTATATATACCTTCCACCTCACCATTCCACTCATTCTTTCTTCCTCATTCAAAAGATCTCTCTCTCTCTCTCTCTCTCTCTCTCTCTCTCTCTCTCCCCCATCTTCCTCCCTTTGCCAGCCATGGTCAACCCTAAATCTCCCAAAAATTCTGCCATTAATCCCTCTCTCAAGCTCTATCTCTCTAATTGAAGAAGAAGAAGCAAGGAGAAAGTCAAATTTCAAGAAGGCTTAGGGAAGGAGGAGTTTAGAGCAACTTCTAGGCATGTATTCTAAACCCTCTTCATGACATAAGCAATTAGAGATTTACATCTGAGATTTTAGAATCTTCATCCATTTCATGATTATGCATGTAAGGTATCATGTTTGCATTCAAGTATAAACATAGATTTCATGTTATCTTCCATAAAGATCATGTCTTTAAGCCCAATTATTATTTTTACTTTTATAACCCTAGAAGTTACATATGCAAATCCCTTTATCGTTAAATCAATTCATGATTAATTCATGAATCTCATTCTAATAAAGTTATACTTTAGAGAATTTCTTTATATCGAGCAGAAATAATTATATAATTTGCAATAATCTCATCAATTAAATATATTATTTAATAAAAAAATCTACATCGTACCCCCCCTAAAAAAATTCGCCTTGAAATTTCTAAATAGGGTAGATATGTACCTCTAGCAAATCCGGATATTTCTTTGCTATTGAATCATCTCGCTCCCAAGTAGCTTCACCGAGTGAGTACGGATTCAATTGAACAAGATCTAAAGGAATGACCTTATTCTTCAGGTGCTTCTCCCTTCGGTCAATAATTAAAATCGGATGTTGAGTGTAAGATAAGTCCACTCTAATCATCATCTCTGAATAATCTAAAATGTGACTCTCATCGGGTGCGTATTTCCTCAATTGTGACACGTGGAATACATTATGCATGCCTTGCAAAGACGACGGCAACGCTAACATGTACACTACCTTGCCTACTCGTTCAATGATATCAAAAGGTCTGATGTAGCGTGGACTCAACTTCCCACAAGTACCAAAGCGAATAGCTCCACGAGTTGGTGAAATTATGAGAAACATGTAATCTCTAACTTTGAATTCTAGAGATCTTCTGCTTGTATCTGCCCAGCTGTGATATCTGTCCCGAGCCGTCTTGAGATGCTTGCGAACTACCTTCGGATAATTGGATGAGTTTGTGACTTAACAATTTCCTCTCTTCTACTTCATCCCAACATAATGGTGATCTACACTTCCTCCCATACAACACCTCAAATGGCAACATCTTAATGCTAGCTTGGTAACTGTTATTGTAAAAGATTTCTACAAGATACAAATAATCTTCCCATGAAACCTCTAAGATCTAACACTCAAAGCATGTCCTCCAATATTTGAATAGTTTGTTTCGATTGTTCATCGGTTTGTAGATGATAAGTGATGCTAAATTTCAATCTAGTACCCAATCTCTCTTGTGAATTATGCTAAAACTGAGAGATGAATTGAGTATCTCAATCCAAAATAATGGACACTAGCACTCCATGAAGTGGTACTATCTCTTCTATATAACGCTCAGCTAAACATTCAGCAGTTTACCCAACTTAAAAAGGAATAAAATGAGTGCTCTTGGTCAGGCGATCAATAATCACTAAAACTACATTATTCTGCTTCTATCTCCTAGGCAAAGTTGTCACAAAATCTATAGTAATATGCTCCCACTTCTATTCTAGTATCGGCAATGGTTGCAGTAGACCTGCGGTTTTCTGGTGTTCCGCCTTCACTTACTGACACGTGAGGTATTTGGACACGTATTCAACGATATCACATTTCATACCGTCCCACCAAAATTTTAATTTTAGGTCTTTATACATCTTTGTCTTCTAGGGTAAACTGAAAGCATCGAACAATGTGCTTTGTCGAGTAATTCTGTACAAACTTCACCTCTTGGACCATACAAATGGTTGCCTTTCCTCAAATAATCATCTCTATGAATCTAGATGTCTTTCCTCTTGCCTTCAAGTACTCTCTTTCCGACCTCAATGAGCTCCACATCATGCAATTGTTGCTCCTTAATACTGTCAATCAACAAATGTCGTAATTGTATATTCATCAATTGTTCACGAATACCCAGTAGAATAACTTCGATACCATGATTCTCGATCTCTGTAAATACCTTCTATTTTGTAAGTCTCATTGCACTGAGTGTTCTACTGAGTGAATCGGGTATAACATTTACTTTACCCGAATGATATTGAAAATCAATGTCGTAGTCCGCCATGAGTTCTGGCCATCTTCTTTGGCACATATTCAAGTCCTTTTGGGTATAAATATATTTTGACTTTATAATCGGTGAATATTTCCACCTTCTCTCCTAGAATATAGTACCGCCAAATCTTTAATGCATGAATCACTGTTGTTAACTCCAAATTGTGAGTAGGGTAATTCCTCTTGTGTGACATTAATTATCGAGAAGCATAAGCAATCACCTTCGTACGTTGCATCAATACCACACCCTATTTTGATTCCTAAAGCTGTTCGCGGGGAAAATTGTTTTGTTATTCATTGTCGTTGAACTTGCTTACAGCTTCTTGGGCCTGAAACAAAATTCAAACAAAGAAAAATCACCTTTTATTTTAAGGCGTACAATGAAAACAAAAGATTACAACTTTTCCTCAGATGAACAAACGCCGGATCTCTATTATACGATCCTCGCTTTTGTGGGTTCTTCGCTGTCTTAGGGGACTTGAATCGTCCGTGGACCACCGCGCAATTCCGATCCAGGTGGAAACCCGGGTTCTGGAACTACAGATGTGAAAGGGCCCGTTTCACGAAGGAAACGAGACGCCTAAGGGGATCACACTCACGAAGAAGAGGATCGCCTTCGGGGATCACACTCACGAAGGAGAGGATCACGAACGGGTGAGATCTACTAGGAGAAATCCTGGCTATTACGTAGCCGACCGAATTTGCTTACCTCGCGAATGTAGATCGGCGTCGGTGAACTTCGTGCTCGCCGGTGCTTTCCGGGCTGTCGTCGACGGCTCGTAGATCTCGCGAGAACTCTCTCACCAATATCAGAAAATCCAAAATCTCCAAAAATTCCCCGAATCCACCAATCCACCCTCGACCGAGGAAGACCCCCTATTTATAGGATTGGGGGTAGGCGAACCACAAGTGGCTCGGCCATGGCCGACACCACCGGCAGGATTGGCAATGCCTCCGGCATGGTGGCCGAGGTGCTCGCCAAGTGGCCGAGCCACCCGTTTGGCCGTTTTCGCCCGTTTAGCCGTTTAGCCGTTTTCTCGGTCTCTGCTTAGGTCCCGCCTATTCGACTCTTGGTCTTTCTGGACTTAGATTCCGTCAGATTTGGCTCAAACTAACTCTTGGTTTGTTCGGTTCAATAGATCTGAAATCGATCGTCTATTCAAGTCCGGTTTAAACCGTGCTTGCGACGTGGGTTTGCCGTCGGGTTCGCCTCAACGATTCGACGTCCAGATATCCGATGGGTTGTCATTCGCCGACTTCCGCCACGAAGTTGGTTTCGGGATCTTGTAAGTATTTTAACGCTTACAGATACCCCTCCAAAGTGTTCCAGCCTTTGTTCTTTTATAGGCGAGCCCGAATACTTTGACGGATGGTTCCCGCCTTCGCAGAGGGTCCCAAAATTAGCTTCAAGTCTTCGATTCTTTCGGATCATCCGGCTTTGTAGGATTTCGATAAGGTGTGATCTTTGCATTTATTGTCTGACCGCTTGTTGAAATCTTGATTCGAAGCTGGTGGGTGAGTTTTGTTTGTAACTCGTGTCGGTCGGTTGTTGTTTGACTAACCATCAGACTTTTGGACTTCTCCGTATATCGGCGAACTCCTTGTTGGCGACACGTTGACTGGTGTCGAATACGTGGAATTTCATAATCCTCAATCGGCTAATTCTTCCATCATCACGTGTGTTGTTGGTTTGACCACAGCGGGAGGAAAAATCTTTTCATGGAGGTATCCTCCGAGGATTCCTTGTCGAAACAGGAGACCATTTGGCCTTCAATCATCGTCCTAGCCTTCAATGGTGAGTGCGGCAGCGTTGACCGTTGTTGGGATATGATTATCCACGGTGGGAGAAGTTTCTTCGAGACTAGACACGTTGTCCTGTCAACATGATTTTCATGCCTCGCCGATTATTCCTTTTGGATATTATGGTGGGAGGAAATTAAGGGTTATCGAAGTTATCCTTAAGAATATGGGTTTATTCTCCAGAACTTCTCGCTGAAAATTAGGAAATAGTTTATACTCGTAATCCTAATTGGGTAGGATTAGGCGACGCTGATTAGCGCCGATGCAATCCGCGACGATCGAGTTATCCTAAGAATATTTTTATAGAAATATTCTTCCGAACTTCGACAAATTAGGAAACAGTTTATACCGTAATCCTAATTGAGTAGGATTAGGCGACGCTGATTAGCGCCGATGCAATCCGACGATGGAGTTATCCCTAAGAATATATTTTTATGGAAATATTCTTCCTGAACTTCGACAAATTAGGAAACAGCTTTATACTGTAATCCTATTTGGAGTAGGATTAGGCGACGCTGATTAGCGCCGATGCAATCCGCGACGATCGAGTTATCCCTAAGAATATTTTTATGGAAATATTCTTCCGGAACTTCGACAAATTAGGAAACAGCTTTATACTGTAATCCTATTTGGAGTAGGATTGGGCGACGCATTGGTTAGCATCGATGCAATCCGCGACGATCGAAGTTATCCCTAAGAATATATTTTTATGGTAATATTCTTCCGAACTTCTACAAATTAGGAAACAGCTTTATACTGTAATCCTATTTGAGTAGGATTGGGCGACGCGTTGGTTAGCATCGATGCAATCCGCATGATCGAAGTTATCCCTAAGAATATTTTTATGGTAATATTCTTCCTGAACTTCGACAAATTAGGAAATAGTTTATACCGTAATCCTATTTGGAGTAGGATTAGGCGACGCTGATTAGCGCCGATGCAATCCGCACGATCGAAGTTATCCCTAAGAATATTTTTTATGGAAATATTCTTCCGGAACTTCTCGACAAATTAGGAAACAGTTTATACTCGTAATCCTATTTAGAGTAGGATTGGGCGACGCATTGGTTAGCATCGATGCAATCCGCACGATCGAGTTATCCCTAAGAATATATTTTTATGGTAATATTCTTCCGGGAACTTCTCGACAAATTAGGAAACAGTTTATACTCGTAATCCTATTTGGAGTAGGATTGGGCGACGCGTTGGTTAGCATCGATGCAATCCGCACGATCGAGTTATCCCTAAGAATATTTTTTTATGGTAATATTCTTCCGGGAACTTCTCGACAAATTAGGAAACAGTTTATACTCGTAATCCTATTTGGAGTAAGGGAGGAATAGTTTAACCTCTTATACTCATCGGAGGAAAGGGAGCAGTTTATACTCGTATACACAGCCGGTGCTTGCCATTCTTGTTTGGCCTATTTTGGCGCTATGACGGCCAACCAAGGCTTGATGTTATTCTTGAGCAATACAAGCTTTGGTGGGTGATGGACCCTCGTAGTGCATACGGTACTTTGGATCCAGTATTGCTAGCTTCCTCCCGATTCATGATAGGTGGTAGCTTGATTTTGTTGTTAGCAAGAAGATATTTGAAGATGGTCAGACTTCATCATCATCGAAAGAATACTCCTCCGAATCTCAGCTTAGGAGTCCTTTGTTGCCTCCAAGGTTGCCGCTGATGAACGCCATCGCTAGCTGCAGTGTGCTTTAGCCATCGGTTGGCCTCTTTCGCCTTTTTCCTTTTGAGGAAGCGTTGACTTGCTCCCCTTGCTCTTTCAGCTTTTCCGTGTTTTGATGGCCTTGATACGGATATGGGTTATCCCGAAATGCTCAGCCATTGCTGACGACCTCGCCCATCTGGAGAGAAAGCTTCAGAGACTACAAGAACTGCGGGCAGCTGGAGCTTCCTCATACGTAGCTACTCAGACCGACGCGCGTTTAGAGGCATGGCGCGATGCTCGTGTTTTTACTGGGCTCGAGGTCCAGATGCGAGAGATCATACCATCAGCTCTGAGCTGTTGCCGGTGACATATTCTTCCCTAAGCCATATTCAGACTGGCATTGTAGCGAGTGCGGAGAAGATAATACTGCTCAGGAGAGAGCTCCATGCAGAGGAAGACAAGATGAGTATTTTGGAGCTGGCTAAGGCCAACAAGGAAGAAGCTCTCGCCATCGCATCTAGGGAACTCGAACTGTCGAAGCAGAAACTGGCTGAGATCGAAGAGGCAGCTACGAAGACACTGAATACCGATGAGGAGTCCTTCGTGGTCGAAGGCGTGGAGAACTCCATCAGGCTTATAGTGATGAAGTGTCTCAACTCGAACAACAAATCCTTTGTCATAGACTTGATGTTTAAATAGTTGTAGCTTCATCTATATTTACTTCAAATGAATAAGATTTATTCCTTTCATTGTTTATTATGATTCTTTTACTTCGTCAGAAATAATTAACCATAATACTTATAGGATTTTTGGCAAACCCTCAGCCATCAACGGGTTTGATTAGCCTTTACCAACTACCGCTTGAGTTGGGCTAGCGTCTGATTATCGGATCCGTTCCTTGCGTGGCGTTGTGCTAAAAGAATGAAACTCTTCTAGACTTGTTGCTATGATATTGAATACATAGGCTCGGTACTCTTTTACTCGCAAGAGACCTTCCAAGAACGCTGTTACGCCAGACTCATCCCTTCTTAGGCTTCGGATAAAATACCCGTAATCAAACTCGTGTCTTCTTCAATCTAAAAGACTAAACCGCAACGCTGCAGGAGGCGTTGGCTTTATCCCTTCTTAGGCTTCGGGATAAAATTCCCCAAGAAGAATCTTGGATTAAGGAGTTTTAATTGATAGGATTAAATTGGTGAGAGAGGAGGAACTTTATGTTCTATTTCTCAGAATGAAACCAATAGCAGGGGCCTGCTATAGGAACCAAGAGGGTTCAGACGTCCTTCAGTCGGACGACTTGACACAAACAATCTCGACGATACCTTCACCGGCGCTACCTAAGATGTAAGTTCCGGTGCTTACCTTGATCGGCGCTACCTAAGATAAAAGATGGAACTAAAAGTGGGATCTCCACTTCGAGAACCGAAGACTCAGCGACCTTCACGGACAACCCGGTTCGAAAATCCCTACAAGATACCTTCACCGGCGCTACCTAAGATGAAAGATGGAACTAAAAGTGGGATCTCCACTTCGAGAACCGAAGACTCAGCGACCTTCACGGACAACCCGGTTCGAAAATCCCTACAAGATACCTTCACCGGCGCTACCTAAGATGAAAGATGGAACTAAAAGTGGGATCTCCACTTCGAGAACCGAAGACTCAGCGACCTTCACGGACAACCCGGTTCGAAAATCCCTACAAGATACCTTCACCGGCGCTACCTAAGATGAAAGATGGAACTAAAAGTGGGATCTCCACTTCGAGAACCGAAGACTCAGCGACCTTCACGGACAACCCGGTTCGAAAATCCCTACAAGATACCTTCACCGGCGCTACCTAAGATGAAAATAGAACTAAAAGTGGGATCTTCACTTCGAGAACCGAAGACTCAGCGACCTTCACGGACAACCCGGTTCGAAAATCCCTACAAGATACCTTCACCGGCGCTACCTAAGATGAAAGATGGAACTAAAAGTGGGATCTCCACTTCGAGAACCGAAGACTCAGCGACCTTCACGGACAACCTGGTCCGAAAATCCCTACAAGATACCTTCACCGGGCTACCTAGGCATAGGATGGATAGAACCCTTCCGCTTATCACGAAGGGGATCTTACGCTTGGAGAGAAAGAATTTTATATTCTATCTCCCACAGAAAAGGAATTTTGAGTGGGCCTCTTGTTCATAGAAGGAATCAAGAGGGATTTTGGTAATGTATCGTAAAATTTGTAGACCTACCGCCAAGGAATTTGATCGGTGGGGGAAATTTTGATGGAGGACAAATCTAGGGTTATCCTCAAGAAAAGTGGGTGAAACATCCCACGAGGAACTTCCCGTCAAAACAGGTTATCTTGAAGATACTAAGGATAGTATTTCTTCAGAACTTCCCATTTATCTAAGATTAATTGTCTGGCCGCCATTTTGGGTAATTAGGCGATACGCACTATTAGAGTAGACCGCTTCTATTACAAACGGACCCTCCCATTTAGGTTCGAATTTACCTTTCTTTTTGGAAGTGAGGATTATCGGTCGTCGAGCAGCGAGGACCAAATCTCCTTCTTTGAAACTCCGCTGTCGTACTTTCTTGTTGAAAGCTCTCGACATCCTAGCTTGGTAGAACTCAATGCATTGTTGAGCTTCGAGCTTTTCATCTAACATCTCGAGCTCTTCGAGACGCTTCGATATTTTTTCTTCAATCGTCATCTCGTTGCAAGGCGTGCGGGTAATGAATCTGAATTTCCAATGGGAGAACCGCTTCACACCGTAGATCGAGAATCACGGGGTCTCTCGATTGGCGTGCGTCGGTTGTCGCGATATGCCCGAGTGGTTCTCCGAAGTTTATCATCCCAGTCTCGCTTGTTATTCTTCACAAGCTTCGATAGAATTTTGATGATTGTCTTGTTGAACGCCTCAGCTAATCCATTTGGTACCGGATTATAGGTCGTTGACGAGACGCCTTGTATTTTGAATTTCTCACAAAACCCGATGAAGGAATTGCCGATGAATTGGGGACCGCTGTCATGCACGATCGCCTTGGAACACCGTCGGTAGATGACATGGTGTTTGATAAATTAATGGCGGTACGCCTACTTCTCTTAGCAGGATTGCTTGACCCACTTGGAAGTAGTCGGTGATCGCTAGAATAAATCGACGCTTTGATCGACGGAGGGAAATGGGACCTACAACGCCCATTCCCATGTCTCAATGGCCGTGTTGTGGCCGAAGGATGTAACCGCCCGAGGTCGATGCATATAATTGGCGTGAATTTGACACGTGGCATCTCGGCGTCTGCTGACTGCGTCATTAATCATTATTAGCCAAAAGTAGCCCATTCTCTGATTCGATCGTAGAGTTTGGGACGGTAGTGCGATCTCCACTCGAGAACCGAAAGACTCAGCGACCTTCACGGACAACCCGGTCCGAAAATCCCTACAAGATACCTTCACCGGCGCTACCTAAGATGAAAGATGGAACTAAAAGTGGGATCTCCACTCGAGAACCGAAAGACTCAGCGACCTTCACGGACAACCCGGTCCGAAAATCCCTACAAGATACCTTCACCGGCGCTACCTAAGATAAAAGATGGAACTAAAAGTGGGATCTCCACTTCGAGAACCGAAAGACTCAGCGACCTTCACGGACAACCCGGTCCGAAAATCCCTACAAGATACCTTCACCGGCGCTACCTAAGATGAAAGATGGAACTAAAAGTGGGATCTCCACTCGAGAACCGAAAGACTCAGCGACCTTCAACGGACAAGCCGGTCCGAAAATCCCTACAAGATACCTTCACCGGCGCTACCTAAGATGAAAAATAGAACTAAAAGTGGGATCTTCACTTCGAGAACCGAAAGACTCAGCGACCTTCAACGGACAAGCCGGTCCGAAAATCCCTACAAGATACCTTCACCGGCGCTACCTAAGATAAAAGATGGAACTAAAAGTGGGATCTCCACTTCGAGAACCGAAAGACTCAGCGACCTTCACGGACAACCCGGTCCGAAAATCCCTACAAGATACCTTCACCGGCTACCTAGGCATAGGATGGATAGAACCCTTCCGTTTATCACGAAGGGGATCTTACGCTTGGAGAGAAAGAATTTTATATTCTATCTCCGGCGTAAAAGGAATTTTGAGTGGGCCTCTTGTTCATAGAAGGAATCAAGAGGGGATTTTGGTAATGTATCAGAAAATTTGTAGACCTACCGTCAAGGAATTTGATCGGTGGGGGAAATTTTGATGGAGGACAAATCTAGGGTTATCCTCAAGAAAAGTGGGTGAAACATCCCACGAGGAACTTCCCGTCAAAACAGGTTATCTTGAAGATACTAAGGATAGTATTTCTTCAGGAACTTCCCATTTATCGGCATTAATTGTCGGTCGCCATTTTGGGTAATTAGGCGATACGCACCATTAGAGTAGACCGTTTCTATTACAAACGGACCCTCCCATTTAGGTTCGAATTTACCTTTCTTTTTGGAAGTGAGGATTATCGGTCGTCGAGCAGCGAGGACCAAATCTCCTTCTTTGAAACTCCGTTGTCGTACTTTCTTGTTGAAAGCTCTCGACATCCTAGCTTGGTAGAACTCAATGCATTGTTGAGCTTCCAGGCGCTTTTCATCTAACATCTCGAGCTCTTCGAGACGTTTACGATATTTTTCTTCAATCGCCATCTCCGCTGCAAGGGCTTATGAGGACGAATCAATTTCCAATGGGAGAACTGCTTCACACCGTAGATCGAGAATCACGGGGTCTCTCGATTGGCGTGCGTGCGGTTGTCGCGATATGCCCGAGTGGTTCTCGAGTTTATCATCGGTCTAGCTTGTTATTCTTCACAAGCTTCGATAGAATTTTGATGATTGTCTTGTTGAACGCCAATCCATTTGGTACCGGATTATAGGTCGTTGACTAGACGCCTTGTATTTTGAATTTCTCACAAAACCTGATGAAGGAATTGCCGATGAATTGGGGACCGTTGTCATGCACGATCCGTCTTGGAACACCGTGTCGGTAGATGACATGGTGTTTGATAAATTTAATGATCAGACGCTTTTACTTCTTAACGGATTGCTTCACCCACTTGGAGAAGTAGTCGGTGATCGCTAGAATAAATCGACGCTTTGACCGACGGAGGGAAATGGGACCTACAACGCCCATTCCCCATGTCTCGAATGGCGAGGTTGTGGCGAAGGATGTAGCGCTGCGGAGGTGATGCATATAATTGGCGTGAATTTGACACCGTGGCATCTCGGCGTCTGCTGGCTGCGTCATTAATCATTATTGGCCAAAGTAGCCCATTCTCGATTCGATCGTAGAGTTTGGGACGGTAGTGCGCACCACATTCACCGCCGTGTGCTTCGAAGGACCTCTTACGCCTCTTTATTTGAGAGGCATCGGAGTAAAGACCATCGTACCCGTGATATAACATCCAGGGTCTCGGTGTCGTAGAAGAATCTTGGAGCCCTTGGGATTGACTCTCTCTCCTTCACGTCTTCTGGCAGAATACCATGTAAGACGTAATCGATGATAGGAAAGCGCCAATCTCGGGGCTCCAACTTAGTTTGGATCGTATATACCTCTTTGGTAACTACCTCCTTGTCTTCTTGTACCTCATCGTATATTGGTACGAAGAGTTAATGAGTCCTGACCATAACTAGTTGTTCGGTGTCAGAAGGTTGTGCCAGCGATACTGCTAATGCGGCCAATGCATCCGCATAAGCGTTCTGAAGGCGAGGAATATATTCGATGAAGAATTTTTCAAATGAGTCCGCCATTTCAACGGCTATCTGATGATAGGGGACGGATCGGGGTTCCTAACCGTAGTCACCGCGGATGCAGCAACTATCAATTGCGAATCGCCCGTGCGGCGAGATACTCGACCCCCAGCTCCTTGGCGAAACTAAGTCCAATAAGTAGCGCATTGTATTCGGCCACATTATTAGAGCACGGTTCGGTGAGTGAATAAGCACGGGGCATGACATGATTCCCCGGGGAAATCAAGACAACTCAGACTCAGTGGAGATTTTAGAACATCCGGGGCACTTGCCACATTAGTGGCCGAAGCTCGTCAAAATACAATCGCCATATTTGTTGGTGCGATGTAGTGTTGACTTCCTGGACTTCATCCGGAAGATCATCATATAGCTCAACTGCATCAGTTGTCGGGTTGGCAGCCAAGAGATCGCAAATCGCTTGTCCTTTGACCGACTTTTGTTGTTTGAAGTGTAAGTCATATTGGGACAAGAGCAATGCCCATTTCACCAAACGCCAACTCATTGAGGCCGGCTGGGTCATAAATATTCGACCGATTTATGTTAGAGATAACATAAATCGCCCGTCCGACTAAATAGTGCCGCATTTTACGAATCGCGAACACTAATGCAAGGCACCGCTTCACCATTGGGTATCAAGACTCGGCCACTAATGTTCGGCCGTAATACACCGCCGCTCGCGGACCGCCGCCGCCGCCCCGCACGAGTAAGGCGCTTAACGAAAGTGATCCGTCAGCTTTGACGTAGATCGAAATGGTTTTCCGACCGCTGTGCAACAAGAACAGAGGTTTAGCGAGATACGATTTGATCTCTTCAACGCTCGACAAAGGCCGCCCCAAATAAACGACACACCCTTCTTGTTCAACTTAGAGAACGGTTGGCACTTCCTGATAGGTTCTATATGAACCGCCGGATGTACGCCAATCGCCTCTTGTAACCCCTCGAAGTTCTCTCGATTTCTGAGGTTGCAACTCTTGAATCGCCTTCACTTTGTCGATCGACGGGATGCCCTTATTAGTGACAACAAAGCCGAGGAACTTGCCACCGACATCCCAAGGAAGGATTTGGCAGATTCATCTTTAGTCGATGGGTTCGCATGAGCTCAATACCGCTCTAAGATCTTTGATGTGATCTCCTTTGTCACGACTTTTCACGCACCAAGTCGCCGACGTAGCATTCGACCGTTTTCGGAAATGATTACGGAAAATCTTAGTCATTGCTCACGATATATGGCTAAGATTTTGAGGCCGAACGGCATGGCCGTAGCAATATATACCGATGGGCGCTCAACGCCGGTGCTTGGCATCATCGGGGTGCATCTTGATCCGATTGTAACCCGAAACCATCCATGAATGACATTCTTTCAAATCCACACGTATTGTCGACTATGACATCGCTGATTGGAAGAGGAAAGTCATCTTCGGACAAGCGCTGAGGTCTCAAGTCCATAATGCATCCTAATCGAACCATTCTTCTTCATGACCGACTATATTCGCCACCCAATCCGGATGTTGAATTTCCTTGATGAATCCCGATTCTATGAGTTTCTTCGCCGTCAGCGATTGCTGCAAGATTTGTGGATCTAAACCGCCTTTGGCGTTGCTTGACAGTTTGACATCCACCTTGATGTTGAGGCGATGTGTCGCCACATTAGGGTCGAGTCCTGGCATGTCCTCGTAGCTCCAGGCGAATACATCGATATACTCCCTGATTAGGGTGATCAACCCTTCCTTCTCTTCCGAGGGAAGAGTATTACTGATGTTTATAAGCTTAGGATGCTCTTCGTCACCCATATTAACCTGGACTACCTCGTCCTTAGTGGGGGGTTCTCTTTGTTCGAATCTATCCCCAAACTGCTCTTTGAGTTGATGGATCCATGGGTCTTCCCATGTTGGCATATCTTCATCACTCTCAATAGTAGCAGGATCGACCGTAGCCATATTTGACATCAAAGCCTTGAAAGCTTCTCCGAGGCTGGTGTTGGAATCCCAAGCCGAAGAATCAGACGAATGTCCGTCTCCCTCATCGAGTGGATTATCATCAATCAGCCATGAGCATTCATCTTCTGAGGAGGATTCGTATCCCAATCCCTGTCTAAATGCATAGTAATTATCCGGCTTCCCTTTTGGGACATATGCCGCTTTCGGAGGGACTCGAGGACCTCGCCCAAATCATAGACCTTCCCCTTATGTCAAGTTGTACCCCCACTTCTTCATGATACCCAGTGTTTCTGGACTATATCTGAATGTGTGGAGGATAGGCCCATTGTCATCTTCGTCTTCTTCTAAGAAATAATTCGGCGTTGGGCGCATCTCCTTTTAGTAAACCAAGTCTTTTCACTACTTGATCTTAGTGGGATGGCGAGTGTTGTCCCAAAGGAGTCTCTGAATCGCTTTTGTGTAAAGCAAAATGACCGAAGTTGGTAGGTGCAACTCGATTGTTGTATAAACCCGCCATCACATCATTCAAAGACAAAGGATACTCTAAATCGTCATTTACTGATTCATCGGCAATTTGCCAATTACAATGTTTATCTGACGATTCTTCATCATCAAGATTGATTACAAGGGGTACAATGTCATTTAAAATAAAACCACCACTATAACCAAGCCCGCCGACGCTTCTTCACCGTCCGTCTCGGTGATGATTCGTTTCGACTCATTACCGTAGAGGAGAGAATCGGTGAAATAATTCTCCATCCTTAAGCGGTTGTTTGTCCCGACCACCGTCTTGACCTCATTATTACGTGTCTACATATTTGAGACACCGATGAAGAGTAGATGGGACTATAACATTCTTGTGGATCCAAGGTTGACCCAACAATAAGTTATAGGAAGTCTCGGCCAATCACATAGCAGTGACTTCGACTTTAAGTCCCCATTTGGCACTTTATCGGATTTTACCAGCGGTGAGACCGGTGTTAAATCCGTAGATCACCGTGCTGTTGATGCCGACTTCTTGGCGAGGATTCAAGGTGATACATGGCCTTGAGGGCATGATGCTCCTGTGGAACCGGATCGACTTGGATCGGTTAACTTCACTAGAGCCAATATACGGTGAAGTATAGCGGCCTATCGTGCTTGGAATTCCTTGTGCGCATATCCTCCTTTGTAAAAGTGATGCGGGGAAGTGTTTAGCGCAAGGTTGCATTGTTGGGCCGACTCTCACGGGCTCGGCTTAATCGGGTGAGGAAGACCTCAGATTGGCGGGGCTTCTTGAAGAGCTTCTCTTGTCTCTTTTGACAACCGCAACAGCTCAGAAGAGTGATCCTTGCGGAATATTAGCCAATTGGGCAATAGCGTCGAGCGACATGGGGAGTTGGAGCTTCGGTTTGTCTCTTCTAATCGGGTGATTGAACCGAGACCGCCGAGTCGAACTTCATGGCCGCCACGGCTCTTTGGCAACCACCATCTGCGCGCTTTCTACGGCAGTGAGGGAATTGTTGGTACCCCAGCTCGACAAATGCCTTGACATTTGGGTCGGGACTTCCGGTACTTGTATTTGTACTTCGTGTCGCTCACGGTGGCGTGGGCTTGAGTTCCCCTTGACCCGGTGGAGCGTCACTACACGCTCGTCATCTCCCTCGAATTGTGGAAGTAGCATGGCATGCCTTTCCTTCCGCTTTGACTTTTTCTTCGATGAAGAAGAAGCTACCCATTGATCATCTTTAAGCAGTGCAGGTGGATCCACGGGACTTAGCCATTTGGGGCATTATCACGATACAAGTCCTTTCTCGCGTTGTTCGTGTGGGTCATCATTCACCGTCTTCATTGCGACTTTGACCCTTTGGTTTAGGCTCAAACAATGTCAATGGTACGACCCAAAGCTTATGGACACGCATTTGCTCCGACCTTCTTTTCTGGGCGGCTTCATAGTGATGACCCCTACGCCAATTAAGGCCCGATTTTATCCTTAAGGTCAAACAGATTTAGTGGTGATGAACCGCCCCTATAGTACGCTGCAGATTTTGGGTCGCTCGTCCTCATTGCTTCCTCTTGATTCAATTGAGGGAGCTTGATCTTGTTATTTTCCACAAGATATTTGAAGAGACCGGAATCTCGCCCCCCTAAAGGAATAGGACTTCGGGAATCTTGCCTCGAGGTTTCTCGCTTCGTGGCTCGGTTGCCATGCGGATTGTGCCCGCGGCCTCGCTGTTGCCGCCAAGCATCGTTGAGTTGAACGCTTGTTCGCGAACCGCCGCCTGGCCAGAGTTGGTAGGTGCAACTCGATTGTTGTATAAACCTCGCCATCACATCATTCAAAGACAAAGGATACTCTAAATCGCCATTTATCGATTCATCGGCAATTTGCCAATTACAATGTTTATCCGACGATTCTTCATCATCAAGATTGATTACAAGGGTACAATGTCATTTAAAATAAAACCACCACTATAACCAAGCGGACTTGATGTCGGCTTCTTCATTGTCCGTGTCTTGGGCCGATGATTCGCCGACTCATTACCGTAGAGGAGAGAATCGGAAATAATTCTCCATCCCCTTAAACGGTTGTTTGTCCACGACCACCGCCTTGACTCATTATTCGTGTCTACATATTTGAGACACCGATGAAGTGTAGATGGGACTATAACATTCTTGTGGATCCAAGGTTGACCCAACAATAAGTTATAGGAAGTCTCTGGCCAATCACATAGCAGTGACTTCGACTTTAAGTCCCCATTTGGCACTTTATCCGATTTTACCAAGCGAGAGACCGGTGTTAAATCCAGATCACCGTGCTGTTGATGCCGACTGGCGAGGGATTCAAGGTGATACATGGTATGAGGCGATGATGCTGGCGGAACGGGATCGACTTGGATCCTGCTAACTTTACTAGAGCCAATATACCCGTGAAGTATAGCGCCTATCGTGTTTGGAATTCCTTGTCCGCATATCCTCCTTTGTAAAAGTGATGCGGGAAGTGTTTAGCGCAAGGTTGCATTGTTGGGCCGACTCTCACGGGCTCGGCTTAATCTGGGTGAGGAAGACCTCCGAATTGGCTGTGGCTTCTTGAAGAGCTTCTTGTCTCTTTGACAACCGCAACAGCTCAGAAGAGTGATCCTTGCGGAATATTAGCCAATTGGGCAATAACGTCGAAGCGACATGGGGAGTTGGAGCTTCCCGGTTTGTCTCTTCTAATCGGGTGATTGAACCGAGACCGCCGAGCTGAACTTCTTCGGTGCCCATTTGTGGCTTCTTTGGCAACCACCTCTTGTTGCTTTCGGCAGTGAGGGGAATTGTTGGTACCCGACTCGGCGGCGTCTTGGCATTTGGGTCGGGGACTTCCGGGTACTTGTATTTGTACTCGTGTCCGCTCCTGGTGGCGTGGGCTTCAGGTTCCCCTTCGGCCAGCTGGAACGTCACTACCTGCTCGTCATCTCCCTCCAGAATTGCGGAAGTAGCATGGCATGCCTTTCCCTTCCGCTTTGACTTTTTCTTCGATGAAGAAGAAGCTACCCATTGATCATCTTCAAGCAGGTCTGGGTGGATCCACAGGACTTCGCCATTTGGGGCCGTATACGATACAAGTCCTTTCTCGGCGTTGTTCTCGTGGGTCATCATTCACCGCCTTCATTGCGACTTTGACCACCGGTTTAGGCTCAAACAATGTCAATGGTACCGACCCAAAGCTTATGGACACCGATTTGTTCGACCTTCTTTTCTGCGGGCGGCTTCATAGTGATGACCCCTACGCCAATTAAGGCCCGATTTTATCCTTAAGGTCAAACAGATTTAGTGGGTGATGAACCGCCTATAGTACGCCGCAGATTTTGGGTCGCTCGGCCCTCATTGCTTCCTCTTGATTCAATTGGAGGGAGCTTGATCTTGTTATTTTCCACAAGATATTTGAAGAGACCGGAATCTCGCCGCCCCTAAAGGAATAGGACTTCGGGAATCTTGGCTCGAGGCCTTCATTTACGTGGCACGGTTGCCCTGTGATTATTATTGCTGTGCGGCCCGTTGTTCTTCTTTGCGGGGTTGGAGTTGGAGCGTTTGGTTAACCGCCGTCTTGGCTGCTCTTTCCCTTTGCCCGTGGGACAAAGTTACGCTTCGGCTTCCGCTGCTATCGGCCTCTCCGCTTTTTCCTCTTGAGGAACCTTTCGCTTGTTCACCCCGGACCTTCAAGTCTTTCCGTGTTGGACGGTGCCGTTACCATTGCTCGAGCACGCCTATCGACAAGTTGTTGTGGCAGGTCCGAGGATGAACTCCTCATATCGGATCCCGACAGCTCATTGCCTTGTTCCTAATCGCTTGACAAAGATATCCACGCTTTCTCCGCCCTTCGCTGCCGAGTAACGTTCCGATGGATACTTCGGTATCATCATCAAAGAAATTGGAGAGAAACAGGGACTCCATATCGTCCCAGCTGTTGATGCTCCCTTGTTTAAGACGGCGGTACCAATCGGCGCTCCAAGGGTGCCAACGAATGACCGAACCATCGAGCTCATTGCCGGAATAACTCCGAGGTGCGACTTGAAATAAATCAAGTGTCGCGGGGAACCCTTCCGCCAAACGGTGTGAAGTTTATTAAGTTAAACTTAGACGGTACGGATTGATTCCCACTCCCTCTGTATGGGCAAGGAATACTCGTCTTCTTCACCTCTTGAGCGGAAATCAATGAGTTGATTTTGCTCTCGAGGTCTTTGATCTTCTCATTCTCATGAGGAACAACATCTATATTATGCCCAACGTTGCGTGGTTCAGGAGGGTTATCATCCTCTTGTGTTTCCTCCTGGTCTGAATCGCTGTCATCTTGATCAACGTCGATGCGCTGACTCGATTCACCTCGATATTTTGTCAAGGCTTGGATCTGTTGGTCATGCATTTCTCTCATCGTCTGCATAGCCAAATCCATCTCTAGCTTGAAGTTTTCCCGTTGCTTCGTCAATGCTTCGCTAGCATTTTAGCCACTTGATCTGTACTGATCATAAGCGCTTCCTGGGGGAAACCTTCGCTAGATACAGTATTATCAGAGGCAATTGCGGATCCAACATCCGACACATCATCCTCCGCGGGTATCCCTCTCAGGAGTTTGTCGTAATTGGACCGTCGGATAGTCCCGGACCGCAAACGAGTTAACCGCTAAGGCGCTGAATAGTCCGTGATGACGCTCTTTGCCGGTCATATTATTAGTGACCTCGGCAATTCATCCCGCCGATGTCATCCTTTCATGAATCGCCTTGACCTAGGTCTTGGCGTTTGCTAAGTCTCCGAAGACCGAGACTCTTTCGGGTATCTTGATGGCAATCGACTGAGAGCACCGCCTTGATGAGCTTGGAGCACAAGCATGACCGCAGTTAGTTCAGGGAGCTTCGAGATTTCTTCATACCCCACTGCGGTGATACGGCTTGTCGGTATGAGTGCAGGAACAACCAGTGTGTCGGCACCATCCCTCGGTTATAACATCGTCATCATCAGACGAAAGCGTCTCCTTCCAAGAATGGACTTGTTCACAGAAACTACCGAAAGTGACTCGCTTTGACTTTCGCTTCGTGAGCGTGAAGTCTCTGTGGACTCTCTGACTTCACCTTTAGTCCGGATTGTGGGACTCTGGAATTTTCCTATCCTTCTGGAGCGGTGCGACCTCCTCGCATGAGGAGTGACCCGTGATTCTTTCAGAGGACCCAAACGATCCTTGATAGTTAGTTTGGTGGTGGTGGCGGGAGTTGGCTTCACCACCGATTCAGATGCAGACGCTTTTGACTTTGAGGCACCGTCGGTCTCGGGCTTTGGCGCTGAATTTGAAACGCTTAGTAGCCGGCTGCGCCGACGAAGTGGAATGTTGGCAATCTTAGCTTTTGAAGCCGTACCGGGTTGGAGTACCGTTAGATTTGGGCCTCCAAACCCGTGGTATGTTGGCGCTTTACCACCTCCTTCTTTCAATTCACGAGCTTGCCGCACTAAAGCTCGCGTGCTCAAGAAGCGAGGCTGGCGCTCCGGATACGCCTGGAAGCGGAGCGTTCCGCTTGACACGGACCCACTCGCTGGTTGACGGCTTGATGGACTGCCGATAACTTGAGGTCAAGCCTCGGGTTAGCTCGATCTTAGATCCGCCATAGCGATCCCATCCATGGATTGCACGGCTTGGCGTATGTGCGCCATGCTTTGTCGCCGCTTTGGCGGCTCGCTTGGAGAGTGCGGGCGCTATTGGCGCATCATCTCGCCGTCAGAACCGGACTTCGGCACCGGGGATTTCGCTACCGCGGGTACGGGTTGGACTCGGCCCCGGGCTCTACATCGAAGGCCCATCGGGTTCTCCTTGCAGCCGAGACCTTCTTGGAGCGGCGGGGAGAACTGATCTCGAGGAGGGTGAGGATAGGTACTCCTCATACTTCGGGTCGAACTCAACTCGACTTCTTCCTCCACCGATAGGAATCCGGCCGCACTAACCGACCTCCGATTCGAGGCCGGTGGCTCCCATCGTGGTCGCCATTGTTCATGGGAAATTGTTTTGTTATTCATTGTCGTTGAACTTGCTTACGCCTTCTTGGGCCTACAACAAAATTCAAACAAAGAAAAATCGCCTTTTATTTTAAGGCGCATAATGAAAACAAAAGATTACAACTTTTTCCTCAGAGGAACAAACGCCGGATCTCTATTATACGGATCCTCGCTTTGTGGGTTCTTCGCCTCGTGTCGGACTGAATCGTCCGTGGACCACCGCAATTCGATCCGTGGAAACCCGGTTCGAACTACAGACGGAAGGGGCTCGCTTCAAGGAACGAGATTTAAGGGGATCACACTCACGAAGGAGAGGATCACGAGCGGTGAGATCTACTAGAGAAATCACCGCTTATTCTCAGGTCAATCACCGCGAATTTCGCTGACAGATCCGAATGCCTGACCTGGAACCGTCGTTTTCTGAACCGGCGGCCGACGTCAGATCTCATGAGAACTCTCTCACCAATATCGTAAAATCCGAAATCTCCGAAAATTCCCTAAATCCAGCCAATCCGGCCTTGAACCGAGGAAATCCCCTATTTATAGGATTGGGGTAGGCGCCGCGGCGTCGCCGGTTGGTTGAACACTCCGGTTGTTCGAGGTATTCGGCCATGCCAATACCGTTCGGCCAGCCATTGACACTGGCCAAGTTGGAGAGGTCGCCTGTCGGCCGGGCCAGCCACTGGCACCGGGCCGCCCGGGTCCTGCCCGCTACTGCTTCGCCGCTTTTCTGGCCTCTTTGGCTTAGGTCCCGCTTATTCGACTTTTGGTCTTTCCCCAACTTAGATTCCGCTCAGATTTGGCCCGGACTAACTCTGGTTTGTTCCGCTTAATAGATTCCAATTGATCGCCTATTCAAGTCCGGCGAAACCTGCTTATGCGCCATGGGTTTGCCGCCGGTTCGCTGCCTCAACGATTCGACGTCCGTATTATCCGATGGGTTGTCATTCGCCGACTTCCCGTCACGAGTTGGTTTCGGGGATCTTGTAAGTATTTTTCAACGCCTACAAAAGCGTCGGTGAGAATTACGAATTTTCCGCTTCCCTCAGGTAACTTCAAAACTGGTGCTGTCATTAGGCAAATCTTAAGAGTTTCAAATATCTTCTAACATTCTGCTGTCCAATTAAATTTCTCGCCGTTGCAAAGAAACTTCATCATTGGTGCTTTATGTGTGAATAGTCCTTAATGAATCTACAACAGTAACCCATCATCTGTAAGAAACTATGAACTTCTCCTAGGATTGTCGGTGGCATCATCTCCAAAACTACTTTTACTTTGCTCAGATCAACTAATAAACCTTTGGAAGAGAAAATATGGCCTAGAAAAGATACACTCTCTAGCCAAAATTCGCACTTGGTCAGCTTAACAAATAGACTTTCTCTTCTCATAATTTCTAAAATCAACTTGAGATGTTGTTCATGGTCTTCTAGCGTCGTTGAGTAAAACAAGATATCATCAATGAATACCACTGCAAATTGATCTAAGTACTATGAAAACACACGACTCATGAGACTAATGAAGACTGATGGAGAGTTCGTTACATTGAATGCATAGCAAGAAATTCGAAATGCCCATAACACGTCCTAAAAGCTATCTTTAGAATGTCTTCTTTCTTCGTCCTCAATTGGTGATAACCGGATCTGTTGATGAGGTGAAATCACACAGTCACTAAACTCTGCTGGGTTAGTTTTTAATTGAATGAGGTCCCCCTTCTCTTCTAATATCCGGTTCGGCGAAGGTGTCGCGCTGGGAGTTCACCTACGGCAGAGAAAGAACCTGTGGAAGGGTCGAGTTGGGATCTCCAGTGGTCCCTTCAATGGTCAAGTCAGTATATGAGGAAAAATGAAAGAGCAGGAATTCACTGAGAGAAAAAGATTACCTTTGGTTCGTTGAATAGTTTGCTATTTATACCTAGGGTAGGAGGTATTCTCGCCTCTTCATCTGGTGAGGTCTAATAATTGAGTCAGCCTATCCCTCCACGTGTTGATTGACGACTCGACGGATGTCTTTCGTTGTCGGCCATGGCGGCTCACCTTCACAGGTATCAAATGATGGGATGACTTGCGAGTTAGGGTTGTTACTTCATCATTAATGAGATGGGATTGGCGACGTCCACAGCCAAATTAATCCGAGGTGCCTTAAATACTGTGAGAGATGGAGGAATTAAGGGACTGACCATATGACAATGCATTTAATGCGATATGGACGCGTTGTCACGACCAGACTTCATGTAACCGTCGTTTAGATTGAGGGACCCATCTTGGATGAGGAAGAGGGGAGTCAAGATAGCTGAAGGGATGACTGTCACCGCCTTTCGCATCATCCATGAGGATGGATAGCGAAAGGGACGACTATCACCGCCTTTCGCATCGGTCATGAGGATAGATAGCTGAAGGGTCGACTATCACCGCTTTTCGCGTCGTCCATGAGGATAGATAGCAGAAGGGATGACTATCACCGCTTTTCACGTCGTCCATGAGGATGGATAGCGGAAGGGACGACTACCACCACCTTTCGTGTCGTCCATGAGGATAGCCGGTCAATTTGGATGGTCGGGCCATGTAGAGGAGGCGACTCGTTCATTCGGCTCGGCCAGCAAGCTTAGATTGCCTTCTAGTTAATCGGGTTAAGATGTTTGTTTGCCTATAGCGTATGGGGTTTTCTCTTCTAATCAGGAATAGCGGTTATGACCATAACAGTTGGCCCCTTTCATTTGGAGTTGGTTGGAAATGAGTGCAAGTGAAATAAATATCCTGGTTCTGGTCGGGCGGAAGTGAATTCGGGAAAAGTCTCGACGGTTCTGGTGATGGGACGTGGCTGATGTCAGCGAACAGTTTTTGGGCTGCTAACACTTCGTTTCCTGGGCCCGATATTAGGCTCGTTAAAGGTGAAGTGGGCGGTTTCTAGATTTTCGAGGCAACGCTTCGGGGTCCGGGTTTTAATCTTGGCCGTTGATCATAGGCTAATCCATAGCTTGTGGGCCCCTCTATAAGTACAAGAAACGAAGAGAGGATAAGCTCTATTCTTTGCATCTCTTTGAAGGAATCTACGGCGATCTTTCTGCAATCTACACATGGATTCTCCATGGATTCCGATTGTCGAAAGCAACTAGATGAGTTTCGCTCAAAGGTGACCGATGCACAGATGCGGCTTCTTCATTCAAAATTTGATATTCCCAAGGGATTCAAATTGGGGGCGCCATCGATGTCAGCGCCGGTGTATTGCCATGGCGAGGGGAGAGCTCCCCTCTATATCAAGCATTTGGAATGCGGTTTAAGGTTGCCGCTACATCCATTCCTCCGCAAGGTATTCGAAGAGCTAGGAGTGTCTCCGATGCAGATGAAGCCTAACTCTATCGCTACGTTGGTTGGCTTCCTTGTCATCTGTTATTGGTTGGGAATCCGTCCTAAGCCGAAGGCCGAGCCATCCGGGTCACATAGCCGTAAGATGCCCCATTACCACCTTTAGGCGATAGGGGAGTTTAAGATTGTTCTTGGTCTTCCCACATCGAACATAGGGTGGAAAGACAAGTTTGTTTGGATAGAGGGGGACGACTCTAACTTAGGCTGCTCGGACTGGCCTGAGATAAGGAGAGAGGCTTTGGAGCCGAAGCCTTTGTCGGTGGACGAGCGAGGAGAATTGATGAAGATTCTCATATACACGGGGCCACGAATGATGTATGCCCTTCTTAATAAGTCAGTGTTGCGGATTCATGGGATCTCGTCTGTCCCCCCTGGCACTCGAGACGAAGCGAGAGCCCACAACATAACTTTCGGGGGCGTGGTGGGTGCAATCGCCACAGCGGCGTTGAATTCAGATGAAGAGCTCCCTTAGGAGCCTCATGAGGGAGTGGAGACGGCAGCCGCTTACGCCGCGTGAGCTCGCTGGGGAGCCGCCCACTCAAGGGCAAGGCGGGGTGACGGCCGCGTGTCGTGAAGGAATGACCACAGGCGTCGTCCCAATGGTTGCTTATAGCTTTAGAAGGACTCGGCAAAAGAAGACCAGCCATGGTCCACGAGGAGCGAGACGGCTGGGTGAAAGTGCAGCAAACCCTATGGAGGCGGGGTCGTCCGAGTCGGAAGAGGAGGCTGGTCCTCGACCGGCTAAAAACAAGCCCGGAGTTGACACACGGGAAAGGGTTGATTCTCAGCCGGCAGGAACCGCGACCCGAACTGCTGCGAAGACGATTCTTGGCGGAGTCGAGACCTGGTCGGGAGAGGGAGCTTCTAATTCTCAAGCAGAAAAGCCACGCCGACGAGGCAAGGTTTCGACTGGAGGCAAGGAGACGGGTTTCATCCCAGCAGGGTGGCCCTCTCCATATTATATGGCTAAATCCGAAGTGGGGGCTTGGGATAAAGCGAGCGACTTGCTGATGGGGACGCTCCCCCCTGTTGACCACCATGAGGGAGAACTTGACGCAGAGCACCGGTATAGTCCCATTAATCGCTTGGATGTTCGCTCGTCGGTGCTTCAATCCAGATATGCACAGGCCAAGGCTATAGAGTTAACTTGCCCGAAGACAAGGAGCTCTTGAGGAAGATTCCTGACGTAGGGCTTCATGTGATCCTCTGAAGTTACTTGACTAGAGGATGCCTTGTGGAGCAGGAAATATATAGTCGGTTAGCCCAAGGTCATCACGCTTATGAAAAGCTCTGTAAGAAGCACGTAACTCCAAGGGTTGGCGAGAACGATGAGCTCAACCAAGTTGTTATGGAACTTTCTGCTAAGCAAGCCAAACTCGATGACTGGCGTCGAGAGATGGAAGTAAAGGAGCAAACAATCGCGGAGCTTAAGGCGTCGGGTGCCCAGAAGTCGGCTGAGATCAAAGAGCTCTGACAAAGACTTCGTATGTATAGGGATTCGATCGCCTAACGAGATATTTAGGAGCGAGACCCGCCGGGCGCAAGTCGCCTTGAGAAGCGATTGCAACACGCCAAGGCACGACTAGAGCAAGAGCTGGCTGCTACGCAATAGCTCGTGGACGAATGCGCCCAGCTCAGAGAGTCTCTATCTAGAGCTAAAAGTAGAGTAAAGTATCTAGAGTCTGATGACTATCAGTCGGTTGTTATAGAAAAAGGTCGGCCTGGAATCATTGAAGAGTTTTGCCAAGGTTCGATGGGGGAAAATTGAGGTGGCATTGGCTTGTAAGGCGGGCAGCGACTTTATAGTAAAGTAGTTGCCTGTCGAGTATCAAGAATTTCCGGTCGTCAGCACTCAAGCATAGCCGACCATGTAAGTCTTCTCTCTAAATTTGAGGAAGCAGGAGCAGGTTACAACGTAAGTAGGGGTGAAGCCGAAGAGGAGGCAGAGGAAGAGACCGAGTCGTCAGCAGATGACTCTCCTGGTGGAGACGACCAAGATGTTGATGAGGATTCAGGCGGGAAGGAGAGTGACGAGGTAATGCGTGACCTTCCTATGACTCCGCCGCCTTCTGCGAATATTTCTTTGCCCCTGACTCCCGGAGCTGACATGGATCTTTCGTAGTTTAGGTTTATGATATCAGCTACACTATGTAACATGTGTCTTTTCTTGTATTCCTTTTTAAAGATATAAATAAAAGTTCTTCTCGCCATTTGAATTGTTCTAAGATTTTTTGTTATATTCTGTGGTATATTAATAGTCCGAACGACTCAATGAGCTGAGCGATATGGTATCATTGCTCGGTCGGCTTTCTTGCTTTTCTTGTTTGAATGAATTCATAGAAGCGGTTCGTTAATTTGGAGTCGATTTTCCAAGGACTTGGTCTTTTCCTATTTGTTTGTTCGTCGGGTCGACCAGTAGAGGTCGGTGGGACCCCAAACAATAGGTAAGTTTGATTTCCAAGACGTGGTTGGAATGAGTCACTGTTGCAGAAAGGGTAAGACATCAGCAGTACTTTTGCCATCAGCGTCGCTTTGATTTCTGAGCGAAGCGACATGGGGTATTAAAGGCGGTTGGCGTTTCGATTTCCGTAAGACGGGTCAGATTCAAGAAATCAATCTTGGCCGCTGATCTTAGAATTGATAGTCCATCTAAAAGCCGCCACGTAGGTCCTCTGAGTGCCTATATATATACTTATTCTCCATTGAGAACTCTCTTTACGCCTTCTGAAAAGTTTATTTCCTCTTTTTTCATCTTTTCAAATTTTAAACTTTTCGCCATGGCTGCTTCTTCTTCTGCTCCAGTTGACAGGATCGGTTTGCTCAATTCTTGGAAAACAAAGATGAAGGAAGAAGACTTGGAGGGCATATATGAGAGATATGATCTCCCTCGAGAGCTCCGACTGTCCATGCCGGAGAAGGACAGCGTGGTGTATGAACACAGCACCGATAAGGCGCCGCTGTATGCAGTCCATATGGAGTATGGGCTGCGGCTACCCCTTCCTCCGTTCGTGAGAAGGGTTTGCGAATGGTTGGGGATCTCCCCAATGCAGTTCGCTCCCAACGCCATAGCGACTATTATGGCATTCCTGGTGATATGTCATCGGGTGGGAGTCGAGCCGACCTTACAACTATTCAGCAATTTGGTCACGGTGAAGGCGACCAAGAAAGACGCTCATTTCTTCTTCGGGTATGTGGACGGCAAACTTGTCAACATTCCCGACTCCAACAAAGACTGGAAAGAGAGGTTCGTATGGGTCTTTGGAGCCGACCCGATCTTGAACTGTCACTCATGGCCAGAGGTCGCGAAGGACGCATTGAAGTCTCTTCCTCTCTCAGCTACAGAGCGACACGATCTGGATAAGATCTGGCAATATTCTGGGTCTTGCGAGATCCATAACTTGTTTGACAATGCCTCATTAAGAATGGCAGGGCTATCATTTGTTCAGCCAACAAGGGCCGACAAGGAAGAGAAAGAGGAGCTGCTTAAGGCCGCTCCGAAGCAGGCTAAGGACCCTAAAGGTAGAGCTCCTAGTTCGGCGAAAGCTGTGGAGTCGCAGTTGCCCCAAAAGAGGGCAAGGGGGGAGGACTGTCTGCTGAAGAAGAGCGACATGTGGAATAAAATTTTGACCAGATGGCCGCTATGCTGAAGGGGAAAGTCTCTGCTCCTCAAGCCGACAAGCCGAAGAAGAAAAAGAGGAAGACGAAGAAGTCAGCCCCTAAGGAGACGCCCGAAGGAGACGTCTCTAAATTAGCTAGGTCGGTTGTGGAGATGCCACCTGCCGCTGCAGAGGAGCCAACTCCAAAGCTTGTCTCTCCGCCATGCCAGCCGACCGAAGCTGGCAATGTTGATGAGTCTTCTCCTAGCTCGGGAGGAGTTTTTGGTCAGCGGGAGTAGGATGCTCCCCCCTGGCACGGAGGTTCTTATAGTGCAGGTCAAGGTTGTTGTTACTCCCTAGTCGACTCGAAGGTCGGGTAAAGAGCCAATCGATTTGGGTGAGGCGACGGAGGGGGCAATTCCCCATGGTTTATTTGAGAGCTCGGATGCGCCCATACCTTTCTGCCACCGTGTTGACGAGATCAGCAAGTTGAGGTGGAGGGAGCTCCGGTCTAAGCTCATCAGCGTCCTTCAAGAGGGGTTCTCACCTAAGGAGGGGCCTCTCGAAGCCGACAAGTTCATCCCTACACGTTCTCTCCATAAGGAGGACTCGGTTTTCCTGTCAAGGAGAGCCAAACTGACCGCGATCGACCAGTTTTCTCTTCAGAGGGATCTGGATCTTTAAAGGAGGTGCCATCACATGGTTTGCGGTTGGCCCTCCAAAGTTATCATGTGCGAGGTGCTTTGGTTGGGGAAGAGCTTTTTGACCGCCTCGACCTCTTGATGCAGACTGGTGACGAATTAGTGGGGGAACTCGCACGGGAGAAAAAGGCCCGAGAAGAAGCTGAGGAGAGGATGGCGATTCTCGAAGTCGAGAAAGAGGGGGTCGATGCTAGATGGTGCAACGAGTTGGAGGCTAAACAATCTATGATTGCTAACCTCTAGACCCATCGCTCGAAGCAAACGGCCACCATTCACAAACTGAGAGGAGAGGTCACTAAACTCAAGGAGGTGGCCGAAGGTTCTCAGCGAGAAATCGCTGAGTGGAAGAATCAGGTCGAGCAACTGGGGCAGCAAGTCGAGGCCGAGAGGCGTGACAAGCTGTCGGCTTAAGAGAACCTTCATTCTGAATAACTTCTTCTTCAGAGCTTGAAGGTTGAGCTAGGTGAGTCAAAAGTGGCTCACCAGATGGCCTTAGCTGATGCTCAATCGATTGAGACCCGACTCAAGTACATGATGTCGGAGGAGGGGAAGAGGGAGACCATCGAGGGCTATCGGCAGGGGCCTATGGGCAAGGTTGAGTTGTCACTGGCTGTTAAGGTCGGCTTTGATTTTTTAAAGGCCCAGCTACCCTCCGATGTTTTTCCATCTCCAGGCCCCACTTACCCCCCTCGAGTTCAAAGTTGCTTACCCGTTCTGTTGGGTCTTGAGGAGAGGGGGGCAGGAGTGCAGTTAGGTGTCGATGATGGCGATGACGATGAGGACGAGGATGAGGACAGCAATGAGGATGAAGGCGACAATGATGATGAAGGCGACAATGATGATGAAGGCGACAATGATGATGAAGGCGACAATGATGATGAAGGCGACAATGATGATGAAGGCGACAATGATGATGAAGGCGACAATGATGATGAAGGCGACAATGATGATGAAGGCGACAATGATGATGAAGGCGACAATGATGATGAAGGCGACAATGATGATGAAGGCGACAATGATGATGAAGGCGACAATGATGATGAAGGCGACAATGATGATGAAGGCGACAATGATGATGAAGGCGACAATGATGATGAAGGCGACAATGATGATGAAGGCGACAATGATGATGAAGGCGACAATGATGATGAAGGCGACAATGATGATGAAGGCGACAATGATGATGAAGGCGACAATGATGATGAAGGCGACAATGATGATGAAGGCGACAATGATGATGAAGGCGACAATGATGATGAAGGCGACAATGATGATGAAGGCGACAATGATGATGAAGGCGACAATGATGATGAAGGCGACAATGATGATGAAGGCGACAATGATGATGAAGGCGACAATGATGATGAAGGCGACAATGATGATGAAGGCGACAATGATGATGAAGGCGACAATGATGATGAAGGCGACAATGATGATGAAGGCGACAATGATGATGAAGGCGACAATGATGATGAAGGCGACAATGATGATGAAGGCGACAATGATGATGAAGGCGACAATGATGATGAAGGCGACAATGATGATGAAGGCGACAATGATGATGAAGGCGACAATGATGATGAAGGCGACAATGATGATGAAGGCGACAATGATGATGAAGGCGACAATGATGATGAAGGCGACAATGATGATGAAGGCGACAATGATGATGAAGGCGACAATGATGATGAAGGCGACAATGATGATGAAGGCGACAATGATGATGAAGGCGACAATGATGATGAAGGCGACAATGATGATGAAGGCGACAATGATGATGAAGGCGACAATGATGATGAAGGCGACAATGATGATGAAGGCGACAATGATGATGAAGGCGACAATGATGATGAAGGCGACAATGATGATGAAGGCGACAATGATGATGAAGGCGACAATGATGATGAAGGCGACAATGATGATGAAGGCGACAATGATGATGAAGGCGACAATGATGATGAAGGCGACAATGATGATGAAGGCGACAATGATGATGAAGGCGACAATGATGATGAAGGCGACAATGATGATGAAGGCGACAATGATGATGAAGGCGACAATGATGATGAAGGCGACAATGATGATGAAGGCGACAATGATGATGAAGGCGACAATGATGATGAAGGCGACAATGATGATGAAGGCGACAATGATGATGAAGGCGACAATGATGATGAAGGCGACAATGATGATGAAGGCGACAATGATGATGAAGGCGACAATGATGATGAAGGCGACAATGATGATGAAGGCGACAATGATGATGAAGGCGACAATGATGATGAAGGCGACAATGATGATGAAGGCGACAATGATGATGAAGGCGACAATGATGATGAAGGCGACAATGATGATGAAGGCGACAATGATGATGAAGGCGACAATGATGATGAAGGCGACAATGAGGATGAAGGCGACAATGATGATGAAGGCGACAACGGCAATAGTGATGATCGTAGTTAGGGTTACTTAGGCACTTTTCAGGTGTCTGGTTCTTTTGTACTTTTGTTTGGTCGAAAAGACCATTGTATATTTGTCGACATTGTTAACTTATAAATGAAAATTTTTGTTTTACATTTCTTTGTGTTGAGCACTCCAAACTTTGTTCAGCTTGTTTTCTCTCATCTGATTAGCATGTAGTGTCAATTGCGACTCAGATTCATACGTATTGTTCACCATAATATGGGGAGTAATAAACGATTTTGTTTTTACCGAGTACTTGAATCTGTGTTGGCCAAAAGGCCAAATGAATTGAATCGGTCGATAAAACAAGACGAGTATAATTTGTGTATAAATGAGCCGCAGTCGAGAATCCTATTTTTTTTGTATTGTGGATGTTAAGACATTCCGTAGGTTGGGTGCCTAGGACTTATGTGGTGCCTAGGTCTTTTTCGGCATGGCCGACCTCTATTTTTTAGGCAAAGAGTAAGCCTGCTTTTAGCAAACTAGGTCATTAAGACGTTCCTTGCACAATATAAGAGAGACAATTATAGTTAGGGGCCAAAGCCTATTTATATTGAAATATCTTGAGTAAGATTTACAATGCAAGAGTCATTGAAAGAACTTCCTAAGGTGCTCGATGTTCCACGGATGTTGCAGTATCCTTCCATCTGGGCTTCTAAGCAGGTAAGTGTCGGGTCACAATTCTTCAAGGACGGTGTATGGTCCTTCCCAATTGGGCGCCAACTTGTCGCGCTTGGTGTCCTTGTCAAACGCTGCCTTTCTGAGAACAAGATCGCCGACGAAAAACCTTCTTAGTCGGACTTTGCTATTATAGTATCGGGCGACTCGTTGTTGGTTGACAATTTGGTGGCGCAAAGCTATTGCCCGGACTTCATCGACGAGGTCTAGTTCTACCCAAAGCCTTGCAGAATTCACATCTTCGTCGAAGTGTCGTAGGCGGATGGTTAGCATGCCGACTTCTACAGGAGTCACTGCTTCCGCCCCATAAGCTAACTTAAAGGGAGTTTCACCAGTAGAATTTTTATGAGTTGTCCGGTACGACCATAAGATGCTTGGCAATTCTTCGACCCAATTTCTGACCGCATTGACTACTTTCTTCTTCAGGGCTTGGAGGATACATTTGTTGGCAGCTTCTGCCAGTCCATTGCATTTGGGGTGAGCTACTGAGGCGAACTTTAGTCGAACCCCCCATTCTTCACAAAAATCTTGGAATCCCTTGCTGCTGAATTGGGTGCCGTTGTCTGTGATGAATGAGCGGGGAACGCCGAACCGGCACACAATGGATTTCAAGGCAAAACTAGTGATGTTGCTTTCTCCAATCTTTGCTAGGGGTTTAGCTTCAATCCACTTGGTGAAGTAATCGATAGCAACTATTAGGAACTTGCGTTGCCTGAAGTAAGAGGGAGAGGTCCCAATATATCTAGCCCCCACTGGGCAAAGGGAATAAGGCTAGAAATGGGAGTTAGCTCCGTAGCAGTGGCTCTTGGGATCTCTGCAAAGATTTGGCATCTCTTGCATGTTGAGACAAGCTTTTTGGAATCGGCTATTATTGTGGGCCAGTAATATCCTTGCCGAATGACCTTCTGAGCTAGTGTTCTTGCTCCTGGGTGATTTCCACAGACGCCTTCATGGATCTCCCTTAAAACATAGTTGGTTTCAGCGGGTCGGAGACATCGAAGATAAGGTCCTACACCACTACCATGATACGACAGCCGATAGAGTTGATTGTCGATCATAAGGTAGCGTTGAGCAATTCTCTGCAGGCTCCTCGCCTCAGCAGCATCTGTAGGTAGGACTCCACGGGTCAAGAATAGGATAAGGGGGTCCATCCAGCAAGGTTCTGGGACTACGTCGGTCTGCATGACATCTGAAAAGGCTTCTGCAATGCTGGGGCATCTAAGCGTGTCGGTGTAAATTGGTCCGGAGCTGTTATCGGAGCTGGTTGATGCAAGTTTCGACAGGGTGTCCGCCCGGGCGTTGCGGGCACGAGGGACTTGAGCAATCTTGAAGTTGGCGAATTGGGCTAATAAATCCTTGACTGTCTTCAAATACTGAGCCATCCGCTTGTCTCTGGCTGCATATTTGCCATTGACTTGATGGACTACAAGTTGAGAGTCGGCTAATATATAGAGGCTTTCAGCTTTGACTGCCAGGGCGGCTTTTAGACCGGTGATGAGTGCTTTGTATTCGGCTTCATTGTTTGAGGCTGGGAATTCAAAGGCGATGGATTGTTCAGTAACCGTGCCATCTGGACTGTGCAAGACTACGCCTGCTCTGCTACCGGCTTCATTCGATGATCCGTCCACCCTCAGCCGCCACCAAGAGACAAACTCTGGTGAGTCGGACTCGGGAGTGGAAAATGCAGGGGGAGTAACCGATTGTTTCTCTTTACCTTCTTTTTCAACTGGGGAGGACTGGTCTGTGGGAGGAAGTTCTGCTGGTTCGCCATCTGGCGAGGTTGATTCGATGAGGAAGTCGGCTAAAGCTTGAGCTTTGATGGTGGTGCGGGGCTCAAACAGCACATCATATTCACTAAGCTCAATCGACCAAGCAACCATCCTTCCAGAGGTGGTCGGACTCCCCAAAGCTTTCTTCAAGGGTAGGCTTGTCCGCACAATGATGGAGTGCGATTGAAAGTACGGACGAAGCCTACGAGCAGTTGTAATGAGGGCAAAGGATGCTTTTTCGACCAGAGGGTACTTCAACTCTCCTGCTCTGAGGATCCGGCTGACATAATACACTGGCTTCTGAATGTGATCCTCCTCTCGAACTAAGACTGAGCTGACCACCTCCGGGGAAACGGCTAAGTAGAGATACAATGTTTCTCCTTCAACTAGTTGACTTAGCAGCGGCTTGGTGCTCAAGTACGCTTTGAGCTCTCTGAAGGCAGCGCAACACTCTTCGGTCCATTCTAGTTTCTTCTTAGGGTCTTTAGTTCCTCTGAGTATCTTGAAGAAAGGGAGGCTTCTCTCGGCCGACTTGGAGAGAAAACATCCCAGGGCGGCTATCTTGCCATTAAGCTTCTGGATGTCCTTCATGGTGCGTGGCTCAGAAAGTTGCTCGGTTGCGGCTATCTTCTTTGGGTTAATTTCAATGCCTCGCTGGGTGATCGTAAACCCTAGAAATTTGCCCGACTGCACTCCAAAAGCGTACT
Source organism: Asparagus setaceus (assembly GCA_012295165.1). Lineage (NCBI taxonomy): Eukaryota > Viridiplantae > Streptophyta > Magnoliopsida > Asparagales > Asparagaceae > Asparagus > Asparagus setaceus. The sequence goes on along the minus strand of CM022703.1, from coordinate 71,441,673 downwards.
TCGCCGGGTTAAGTTTCATGCGGTAATGCTGGAGGGTGGAAAAAGTCTCTTCAAGGTTGGCTATGAGGGCAGCGGCTAATTTCGACTTCACCAGGATGTCGTCTACATAGGCTTCCACGTTGCGGCCGAGTTGAGGTTTGAAGATCTTATTCACAAGTCTTTGATAAGTGGCCCCGGCATTCTTGAGGCCGAAGGGCATAACATTGTAACAGAATGTGCCCTGGTCAGTGATAAAAGCCGTCTTCTCTTGATCATGCACCGCCATGCGGATTTGATTGTAGCCGGAGAAAGCATCTAAGAAGCTTAACAGTTGATGTCCCGCACTTTCATCCACCAATTAATCAATGCGGGGGAGAGGATAGCTATCCTTGGGGCAAGCTTTGTTGAGGTCAGTAAAGTCCACACACATTCTCCACTTGCCGTTGGCTTTCTTTACTAGCACCACATTGGCTAACCATTCGGGATATTGAACCTCTCGAATGAAGCTGGCCCTCAGGAGTCGCTCGACTTCTTCCACTGCCGCTTTCTGTCGCTCAGGACCTAAATGCATTTTCTTCTGTCGAACCGGCTTACTATGTCGGTCGACAAAGAGTTCATGGCAAATGACATCGGGGGAAATGGCTGGCATATCCTCCGGCCCCCAGGCGAACACATCAAGGTTTGCCAAGAGGAAAGAGATCAGTGCCCCCCGCAGCGGCTCTGAGAGGTTTGAGCCAATTCTGATTGTCTTCTTACCTTCACTGTCAATAGGGATTTCATGTAAATCTTCAACCGGTGTCGTCCTCTCTCGCTCCATCTTCTTCTCGAACTGAAGGCTTGTCTTCTCAATGGGCATGGCTGTGGCTACTCCCTTCCCCTTAGCAGAGAGCACATAGCAGGCTCTGGCTTCTCGCTGGTTGCTCCTGACCATCCCTATTCCGCCCGGTGTTGGGAACTTGATCATCTGGTGGCAAGTAATTGAAAAATTACTTTTCGCAGAAAATTAATTTTCGCAGCTATCTAAAAAAATACAAAATTCGATTTAAAATTTGAAATTGAAAAATTAAATAATTTCAAAAAAAAGAAATTGTAGGAATTATTTAAAAATAAAAACTATAAATTCAAATTAATCCCATAAATTTTGAAATTAAAACCAGGAATAAAAATAAATTTTAGAACTATTTAAAAATAGAAAAATAGAAAATTCAAATTAATTTAAGCATTTATTAATCTCATAATTACTATTTTAAAATATTTTCCAAATTAAATTTTATAAAAATGCTATTAAATTCAAAATAATTTGAAAACGCTAATATGATCTAAATTTTACAATTTAATTAAAGTTAGATATTTTTCCATTAATTTTCTTAAATTAGAAATCTATTATACATAAGTTTGGTAACATATATATGGTAATTTCAAATGTTTTCAAATTTTGGTAATTTTAATTTCTTATTTAGTATTAAAATTTGTTATAAAAATGAATTTTCACAACTATCTAAAAATACAAAATTCAAATTAAAATTTGGAATTCCAAAACTAAATAATTTCAAAAACAAAAATTTTAGAATTATTTAAAAATAAAAATATAGAAAATTTAAATTAATTTAGACTTTTGTTAATCTCATAATTACTACTTTATAATAATTTTGAAATTAATTTTTTCAAAAATGCTATTAAATTCAAAATAATTTGAAACATGGAAAGATGATCTAAATTTGGAAATTTAATTAAAGTTAGATATTATACATTAATCTTACTTTAAATGAAATATATTAATTTTGTAATTTTCTTTTAAATTAATTAAGAATTGACAGAATTAAAAACCAAAAATATTTAAAAATCTATTTATTATAAAACCAAAATTATAAATGAATTGTTGTAAACATATTTTTGAAAATATTTTCAAACAAACAAAAATTCAATATCTTAAAATCTAAAAATTATATGAAAACCGAATGTTTTTAATAAACCGAACTTTTTAAAAATAAATATAAAAACATAAAAATTATAACATTATATTTTTGGAAAATTATCAAATAACATATGATACTAATAATTAACTACCTAAAACAAATTTAACTATTTTTGTCAAAACCAAAATCTTACTTTAAATGATTATATTAATTTCAGTAATTTTCTTTTAAATTAAATTAAGAATTGAGGACAATTAAAAGCTGATAGTATATAAAAATATTTTTATTTTAAAAACCAAAATTATAACTGAATTGTTGTAAACATATTTTTGAAAATATTTTCAAACAAACAGAAAATCAATATCTAAAAATTATATGAAAACCGAATGTTTTTAATAAACCAAATTTTTATTAAAATAAATATGAAAAGATATATTACATGAATTAAAATATAAATATCAAAAATATAAAACTTTAAATAAATTCATGAAAATATATATTGCATGAATTAAAATAAACTAAATTATTTTCAGCAAGCTAAAATTATTTACCTGATATATTTATCTGAGTTTATTCAATTCTTGATTATATATCCATAAAAGAATGATTTGATTGGAGTTGCTCACTGCATTATTCAAAAACTATCTATAGAAAAAAATTAGAAAATATAACAACAATTAATATAAAAAATGTAAATATTCAAAAATATAACAGCAATTAATATAAAAATTATAAAAATTCGAAAATATAACAATTTTAAAATAATTAAGCATAAATATATTTTACAGAAATTGAAATAGAATAAATATTTTTAACAAATAAAAATTATTTACCTGATGTATTTCTCGGAGTTTATTCAATTCTTGATTATATATCCATAAAAGAATGATTTGATTGAAGTTGATCACTGCACTCAACCAAAAAATAAATGAAATTAGATAAAATTCTGAAAATATAAAAACAATTGTTATAAAAATTTTAAATAATCAAAAATATAACAAATATTAATATACAAATAAATGTAAAAATCGAAAAAATAACAACTAAAATATATACAAAAATGTAAATATCCAATTTAATTCGGTTTTGTTTATTATGAAAAGATATGTGGTAGTGATATATTTGGTAGTAATACATCCAGTTATAAAAAGAAAAGATTTCGAATCTGAAATAAAGTAAATATCCGAGATTACAAAAATATTTCGGTTTTGGTTATTATGAAAAGATTTGTTTTAGATATGATTTGATTTTCAAAATTTGAACGTCTAATAAGAAAATTCAGATTTTTTTTAAAAATTGGACGGCTTAGATCAACGTCCACGTGTCAAAATAATTTGTGAAGGAGGAATCCTATGTGGCAAACTCTTGTGAGTTTTGAGGTCATTTGGTTTTGCTTTAATATATACCCTAGTAAAAGATTGGGAGATCCAAGTGAAAAGATCTTTTAAATATACTAGAATAATATGTTTGAATCCAGGATCATTTGATCACAATAATATATTTGCAGCATATCATGATGAATGGATTTATATGAGCGATTTTGACGTTGTTCTAGCTAATTATTTCCTAAATTTTGTCTTGCCCTCTCCTGGGTTTTAATAGATAAATATGTCATATAGTATGAGCTTCAAAGCATGAAAGATTTGCTACATGAAATGAGAAACGTAGAGTCTATAAAAATGAGTTTTCAAGCTAAAGAAATTAAGCAATCAATTGAAAAAATTAATTACACTAATGAAAATTTACTACGGATCACAATCCAAGCCAAATGTGGTGCATTAACACTATTTTAACTGACTTGAGGATAAAAAAGTTATTCTGAATATGATCTTAGTTCTAATAGTCATAATCCCCTCAAAACAAACACTTGTATGGATTATTTTAAGTTAGTCCTAATGTTAGCTCATGTAAAACAAACATTGGATTGAACTAAAATAAGCCTAGTATAATATAGTCTTACTACTATAGTCCGGGAATACATTACTTTAGTATTCTAGGATTATTATTTTCACTTGATTGTTTATGCATTAATTTTAATTTCATGTTTAGAATCTATCTTGATAATCTTTGCTTTTTAATTAGATCGACAGGTTATGCTTGTTAATTCTAAAATAAATAAAAAGAGAGTAATTTCTAGATCTAATAAATTGTTTTCTAGTGGAATCTATCCTAATTTTCTAGTTTAATTCTCTTATTCTCTCTCATTTATTTCCTATTTCTTAATTTTTGTTTGATGTCATCTTTTCTTTCATTTCCTATTTCTTTTGACATTTGCATTTTCATTCTAATTTTTTAATTCTCCATTTTCTTTCCCATTTTCCCATCTCTTTTATTTTATTTTCATTTTTCTATTTTTCTTATTTGCATTCTTTTCTCTCCCTCTTTCTTTTTCTTTTTCTTTATGAGAACAAAATTCAAAACCCATTTCAATCCTTTTTCATAAAAATCTCTTTTCAATCAGATTCATAAAAGAAAAAGTTTCATTTTAAGCCAAAATCTCACTCATTATGGTTTGATTTTATATTATAATTTGTTGTGCACTCAAGAACATACTCATTTCTTGCACAACAAATAGCTATAGTGAAAGACCCTTTAGATTTAAGGGATAGTGAAGTAAAGTAAAATAAATATAAAAAAAGAATAATATAATATAATTTGGGAAAATTGTGTCCAGGCCCTAAAAATGGGAAGCCTATGTGACCGGGCCCTCTGTATTTTGGGCCATGTGTTTCGGCCCCAAATACAGTCCGTATTTGTGTCCAGGCCCCAAAAACCTTGCCATGTGAGCAAAGAGAGAAAGATTGTCACGCCCCGCTTCCCATAATACACGGAAACGAAACGTGAACAAGCCCGCGACGTATTAGGTTGAGAAGAAATATAAATAAAATAAAATATTTCTCCTCAATCTAATACGCCAAGCGTCAAGTAATAATAATAATAATCACAAATACGATCCCAACCACCAAGAAGAATAAATAAATATCCGTGACAGGGAGTACATATCACCAGAATAAAAATAACATCTCAGACTATAAAAGAGTCCACATGTTTGAAACAATATATGTAGCTAAGACTAGAAAATCATAAAACAAATGTCAACTGAGCTAAAATGGAAATGCTGAAAGAAGTCTAAGGTTCATCAAACTACTGAAAATAAAGAGAAAACTAAGCTTCAGCTCGATCTACTCCGTCGTCTGGGAGGCTCTCCTACTGAGAAAACTCCAGCTCAAGTGCATCTTCATACTGGACCTGTCCGTCAACTAAATCTGACGTACACCAAGAGAATGGAGTACGTCAGCGTGTATAATACACGGCAAGATCCCACAGGCAATGGCAGTATAATAATACGAATGAATGCAGTAATCAGAAAATGCGAACGAATATAATAGTGTGAAGTGATGCATACATACAACTAGAACTGACCATCTAAACAAACGAAAAACTCCGACATTCCAAACAACAGTGACGGTAACTCACCATTCTGTCATATCTCAGGTCTACATCTCACATAGAGTCAAAGTTCATATTATTCGGATAACTGACGATTCATATTCCTCTACGCGCATTCAATTTCCACGGATCTACTGGCTCGAGGACTCACGCCATCCGATTCCTTGTCCTGACACAAGCAGACTCGTGACGAACGATTTCATCGCCACGCGCGAAAACAAGATCATCGGCCCAACAAACCGACCCCAAGTGCGAAAATAAGATCACTTGGCACGTGTCCGAAGATACATAAATGACCACATTCAATACATGAACCAAGACTTTCCCATCCCAATCGCCTCGTAAATCAAGTCAACGATACCGATATATCAAACACGGGTTCACCTCCTGCTGTGGTCAACACACACATGTCACTAGGTCATGTTCATGACAAACCAAGTTCCTAAGTCATGAACTACTACAGTTCTGGACACAACAAGACTATGAATAAATACAATTAACATGTCATGTGCAATTACTCTACGTGTCGTCATGTATCATAAACAAGAACATGAATAACTATCAACAACTGCAACATGAAAATGCGGAATAGGAGAAGTTAACCACATGAAATGACGCAGCTTCCAACATAAATTCCTATAAAATCCTTTCAATTAATTTCAACATAATAATCTAATATTTCAAAAATACCTTTTCTCTTTAATATTATTTATGAACGATAACTATTTTCTATTTTCATAAATCAACAAAATCTCTTAAAATATTCCAAAAATTCTTTTCTCCTCGATAATTTTCTTGTAATCATAACAATTAATTAAAATACTTTTACTCAAAATAAATTATTTTCACCCAATAATTTCAAAAAATATTTTCATAATTATAATAAATACTAGAAATATCCTAAAAATACATTCTTACTTCCAAATAGCACGAAATTAATCATAGATCAATTTTAATCTATCCAATCATCACGAATAATTTTATACTACCGAATATTCATCGAAGATGTAGATGTTAACTAGCATATGATATTAAATTGGCACAAACTAAACTATACATATACGAAATAATTTATACGGTATAAAATTAATTAAATGAGATAACGCAAGAGGATCTTGCACATAATAATTCATAAATAATCTAAAAATATAAAATACTAGTCAACGGTATCGAGATCTCTCTCTCTCTCTCTCTCTCTCTCTCTCTCTCTCTCTCTCTCTCTCTCTCTCTCTCTCTCTCTCTCTCTCTCTCTCTCTCTCTCTCTCTCTCTCTCTCTCTCTCTCTCTCTCTCTCTCTCTCTCTCTCTCTCTCTCTCTCTCTCTCTCTCTCTCTCTCTCTCTCTCTCTCTCTCTCTCTCTCTCTCTCTCTCTCTCTCTCTCTCTCTCTCTCTCTCTCTCTCTCTCTCTCTCTCTCTCTCTCTCTCTCTCTCTCTCTCTCTCTCTCTCTCTCTCTCTCTCTCTCTCTCTCTCTCTCTCTCTCTCTCTCTCTCTCTCTCTCTCTCTCTCTCTCTCTCTCTCTCTCTCTCTCTCTCTCTCTCTCTCTCTCTCTCTCTCTCTCTCTCTCTCTCTCTCTCTCTCTCTCTCTCTCTCTCTCTCTCTCTCTCTCTCTCTCTCTCTCTCTCTCTCTCTCTCTCTCTCTCTCTCTCTCTCTCTCTCTCTCTCTCTCTCTCTCTCTCTCTCTCTCTCTCTCTCTCTCTCTCTCTCTCTCTCTCTCTCTCTCTCTCTCTCTCTCTCTCTCTCTCTCTCTCTCTCTCTCTCTCTCTCTCTCTCTCTCTCTCTCTCTCTCTCTCTCTCTCTCTCTCTCTCTCTCTCTCTCTCTCTCTCTCTCTCTCTCTCTCTCTCTCTCTCTCTCTCTCTCTCTCTCTCTCTCTCTCTCTCTCTCTCTCTCTCTCTCTCTCTCTCTCTCTCTCTCTCTCTCTCTCTCTCTCTCTCTCTCTCTCTCTCTCTCTCTCTCTCTCTCTCTCTCTCTCTCTCTCTCTCTCTCTCTCTCTCTCTCTCTCTCTCTCTCTCTCTCTCTCTCTCTCTCTCTCTCTCTCTCTCTCTCTCTCTCTCTCTCTCTCTCTCTCTCTCTCTCTCTCTCTCTCTCTCTCTCTCTCTCTCTCTCTCTCTCTCTCTCTCTCTCTCTCTCTCTCTCTCTCTCTCTCTCTCTCTCTCTCTCTCTCTCTCTCTCTCTCTCTCTCTCTCTCTCTCTCTCTCTCTCTCTCTCTCTCTCTCTCTCTCTCTCTCTCTCTCTCTCTCTCTCTCTCTCTCTCTCTCTCTCTCTCTCTCTCTCTCTCTCTCTCTCTCTCTCTCTCTCTCTCTCTCTCTCTCTCTCTCTCTCTCTCTCTCTCTCTCTCTCTCTCTCTCTCTCTCTCTCTCTCTCTCTCTCTCTCTCTCTCTCTCTCTCTCTCTCTCTCTCTCTCTCTCTCTCTCTCTCTCTCTCTCTCTCTCTCTCTCTCTCTCTCTCTCTCTCTCTCTCTCTCTCTCTCTCTCTCTCTCTCTCTCTCTCTCTCTCTCTCTCTCTCTCTCTCTCTCTCTCTCTCTCTCTCTCTCTCTCTCTCTCTCTCTCTCTCTCTCTCTCTCTCTCTCTCTCTCTCTCTCTCTCTCTCTCTCTCTCTCTCTCTCTCTCTCTCTCTCTCTCTCTCTCTCTCTCTCTCTCTCTCTCTCTCTCTCTCTCTCTCTCTCTCTCTCTCTCTCTCTCTCTCTCTCTCTCTCTCTCTCTCTCTCTCTCTCTCTCTCTCTCTCTCTCTCTCTCTCTCTCTCTCTCTCTCTCTCTCTCTCTCTCTCTCTCTCTCTCTCTCTCTCTCTCTCTCTCTCTCTCTCTCTCTCTCTCTCTCTCTCTCTCTCTCTCTCTCTCTCTCTCTCTCTCTCTCTCTCTCTCTCTCTCTCTCTCTCTCTCTCTCTCTCTCTCTCTCTCTCTCTCTCTCTCTCTCTCTCTCTCTCTCTCTCTCTCTCTCTCTCTCTCTCTCTCTCTCTCTCTCTCTCTCTCTCTCTCTCTCTCTCTCTCTCTCTCTCTCTCTCTCTCTCTCTCTCTCTCTCTCTCTCTCTCTCTCTCTCTCTCTCTCTCTCTCTCTCTCTCTCTCTCTCTCTCTCTCTCTCTCTCTCTCTCTCTCTCTCTCCTCTCGGCGGTTTGATACGCCGATCGAAGTGATCTGGGTTGCACGACGGCTCAACGACGCACGGATCAGACGACGCCGACGAGGTCGCGACGACACTCGAGCAAAGATCGCCGATGATGACGATCGCAAAGGGCTGTCGAACGGAGGTGAACGCCACAACAAGGGTGGCTATCGGGAGGGATGGCGGCGGGCTGATCACGAGGGGAAGAGGGAGGGAGAGAGAGAAGAGAGAGAGAGAAAGAAAGAGAAGGAGAGAGAGAAAGAAAGAGAAGGAGAGAGAGAAAGAAAGAGAAGGAGAGAGAGAAAGAAAGAGAAGGAATGGAGGAAGGAATGGAATGGAAGGAATGGAATGGAAGGAATGGTGGAGAATGGAGGCGGAAGGAGAGGGTGGTGGAAGGAAGTGGAGGGTGGAATGGAATCGGGGATCATGCGGGTGATGGGAACGAGAGAGAGAAAAGAGATGGAGAGAGAGAGGGTATGGGAGAGAGAAGAGAGAGAGAGGGATGGGGATGGATTTGGTTTTGTTTTTTAAAAACAAAAAATAATATATATATATATATATATATATATATATATATATGGTTAGGGTTAGGGTTAGGGTTGGCATGCGTGGTGAGAAATGCACGTGGAACTAATATCATCAATCACGTATTCATAATACAAATCAAATATTATATACGTAATCATGATAATTTTGTAACGATTAATCTAATAATATTATTAACTAAATATTAATAACCTCTATCTTTATATATATATATATATATATATATATATATATATATATATATATATATATATATATATATATATATATATATATATATATATATATATATATATATATGGTTAGGGTTAGGGTTGGCATGCGTGGTGAGAAATGCACGTGGAACTAATATCATCAATCACGTATTCATAATACAAATCAAATATTATATACGTAATCATGATAATTTTGTAACGATTAATCTAATAATATTATTAACTAAATATTAATAACCTCTATCTTTATATATATATATATATATATATATATATATGGTTAGGGTTAGGGTTGGCATGCACGTGGTGAAATGCACGTGGAACTAATATCATCAATCACGTATTCATAATACAAATCAAATATTATATACGTAATCATGATAATTTTGTAACGATTAATCTAATAATATTATTAACTAAATATTAATAACCTCTATCTTTATATATATATATATATATATATATATATATATATATATATATATATATATATATATATATATATATATATATATATATATATATATATATATATATATATATATATATATATGGTTAGGGTTAGGGTTAGGGTTGGCATGCACGTGGTGAGAAATGCACGTGGAACTAATATCATCAATCACGTATTCATAATACAAATCAAATATTATATACGTAATCATGATAATTTTGTAACGATTAATCTAATAATATTATTAACTAAATATTAATAACCTCTATCTTTATATATATATAATTAAATATAATATCCAAAGATCTAAAATATCATTTAGTATTTTAATATCGAAAAATACTAGAAAAATAATACTAGAAAAATACGTACCGAAACTATTAGAAAAATACGTAGCGAAAATTCACGGGTATTACAAAGATAGCACGTGAAGTTACTATCCTACCCTCCGACGTGACCGAACTCGGTAACCGCGCCTCTCCTTCCACTCAAGTACTCTCTCTCTCCCTCTCTACTTCAACTGCTCAAATGACCACCGAAAAATCCCAAACATCTCTAATTTCGATCTAGGGTTTTCGCCACGAAAATGTCATCGAAGGAAGCCTCGGTTAACGATTTCGAGGTCGAAATTGTATGACGTAAGGAGAAAGATGAAGCGAAATCACAGGCGTCCACCGCACGTCTTGAATCATCTGGGAAAGGCAGCACTGAGGAAGCATCGAAGGCCCTATTGGTAATGCAAAGGGGCGAACCACGAGGTTGAGGCCGAAAGAGAAGAAAAGAAGGGGATGATTCTAACCCCCAAAAGAAGTAAGTGCTAGGTTTTTCTTAATTAAAGAACTTAACCCCTTTGGATGTTATCCAAACCGAGTTTCATGTTAATTCTAATCCTATACATGAGAGTTAACCTGAGTTTCATGATATTTAAAAAAAGTTTGATGTTAACCGATTTGGGTTTCATGTTAAGTCTAATTTAATTCATAAAAGAAGTTCATGTTAAGTCAAACCTAAATCGTGTTAAGTCTAATTTCAGTTCATGTCAAATCTAATGTCTTCTCATGTTAAGTCTATTTTTCATGTTAATTCCAATTTTATTTGTGTTAAGTCTAATTTAGTTCATGTTAAGTCTAATTGGTTTCATGTTAAGTCTAAACTAGGTTCATGTTAAGTCTAATTTCAGGTCATGTCTAGTCTATTGTCTTCTCATGTTAAGTCTGTTTTTCATGTTAATTCTAACTTTATTCGTGTTAAGTCTAATTTAGTTCATGTTAAGTCCAATTTGATTCATGTTAAGTCTAAGTTAAGTTCATGTTAAGTCTAATTAAATGCTTGCATTTGAATTTATTTTCAGGAAAATAGTTGGTGAGGCGGCTACTGGAGATATTAGGCCAACTGTCGTTATTGGGGCTTATTGTGATTTTATGAATCGGCTTGGCCCAAATATTCGTCAATGGCACAGGGATGCCTATTGTGGATCCACATTTGAGCACTATATACAATTTGGTGCTCCTGCACTTGATCGTCGAACACTTGAGCACGTGTTGAGTTTTTACGTGGCTGATAAACAAACATTTTCTATCCCTGATGCAAATTATGGGGAAAAGAAAGTTATTAATTTTGACATGGATTGGGTCCGTAATCATACTTTATTTCCAATTTACGGTGAGATTATTTTGACGAATAGGGACTCCAAGTGCAGAATGTGGGTCCAATATTTTTCTAAACTTTTCAAAGATGATAAGGGCGAAAAAAAAGAAAAGCTGACATTAGCATGAGAAGATATGTTGAAGATCTGCTAGAAAGTCTAGTGGAATCAACAGAAAAGAAGGATATCCAAAACTTTGTTCTCCTGCAAATTCTTTATCAGTGCTTGATGATATGGTGCCCCAGAAGCGGGGATGGTTTCCCTAGAATAGTACTGAACTATCTGGATAGCATTGAGAGGGTGAACAAAGTCGCATGGGGTGACTTCATTTATAAAGAAATTATTAGAGGCATAAAGGTTGCTCTGGAAGGTTTGAAGAAGCCAAGGGTTACATATATCCTTGGATGCATGCCACTGATACCCGTAAGTTCCATGTTAAGTCTATTTAATTTGCTAATAAGCGTACATTGCTTACTGTGAAGTGTTAGGCTTTTCATGTTAAGTCTAATTTGATTCATGTTAAGTCTAATTTAGTTCATGTTAATCCTAATTATTTTCATGTTAAGTCTAGTTATTTTAATGTTTTAAGGTTAATGGTGAATATGATCTGATCATAGTTGGAATGGTGAATGTATTACTTATAGTTTTGGTACTATGAGATGACCGGCATAAGGAGATATGCCATCAGTGATAGATGTCGGCCTCCAATGACAAATTGGGTCTCAGAGGGGGGAAAAGTTGGCTCTTTTAGGAAGGGGACAATTAAAGCAAAGGCAAAAGCGGCTTCAATAATGCATCTAGAGAAGCCTATTGTGGAAGTTGGGCCATCTCTCCCAAACCACCCCGCGAGGAAAGATTTCAATCCCAAGCGCCGATTAAGATTAAAGGCTAAGAATGATGGAGCGAGAAGAATGACTCTATAGGCCATGTAAGTTTTCATAAGTCTTATTTCATGTTAAGTCTAATTTTTATTTCATGTTAAGTCTAATTTTCACCATGTTAAGTCTAATTTTCATGTTAAGTCTAAACTTCAGTTCATGTTAATTCTAACTTTATTCGTGTTAAGTCTAATTTCAGTTCATGTTAAGTCTAAATTCCAGTTCATGTTAAGTCTAATTTCAGTTCATGTTAAGTCTATTTTTGTGTTAAGTCTATTCCATTTCATGAAAATTGAAAATAAGATTAAGGAGGATATTGTAAATAAAGATGGAGAGGAAATTATAAATAAAGGAGTAGAGGAGAAAATTGAAAATAAGATTAAGGAGGATATTGTAAATAAAGATGGAGAGGAAATTATAAATAAAGGAGTAGAGGAGAAAATTGAAAATAAGATTAAGGAGGATATTGTAAATAAAGATGGAGAGGAAATTATAAATAAAGGAGTAGAGGAGAAAATTGAAAATAAGATTAAGGAGGATATTGTAAATAAAGATGGAGAGGAAATTATAAATAAAGGAGTAGAGGAGAAAATTGAAAATAAGATTAAGGAGGATATTGTAAATAAAGATGGAGAGGAAATTATAAATAAAGGAGTAGAGGAGAAAATTGAAAATAAGATTAAGGAGGATATTGTAAATAAAGATGGAGAGGAAATTATAAATAAAGGAGTAGAGGAGAAAATTGAAAATAAGATTAAGGAGGATATTGTAAATAAAGATGGAGAGGAAATTATAAATAAAGGAGTAGAGGAGAAAATTGAAAATAAGATTAAGGAGGATATTGTAAATAAAGATGGAGAGGAAATTATAAATAAAGGAGTAGAGGAGAAAATTGAAAATAAGATTAAGGAGGATATTGTAAATAAAGATGGAGAGGAAATTATAAATAAAGGAGTAGAGGAGAAAATTGAAAATAAGATTAAGGAGGATATTGTAAATAAAGATGGAGAGGAAATTATAAATAAAGGAGTAGAGGAGAAAATTGAAAATAAGATTAAGGAGGATATTGTAAATAAAGATGGAGAGGAAATTATAAATAAAGGAGTAGAGGAGAAAATTGAAAATAAGATTAAGGAGGATATTGTAAATAAAGATGGAGAGGAAATTATAAATAAAGGAGTAGAGGAGAAAATTGAAAATAAGATTAAGGAGGATATTGTAAATAAAGATGGAGAGGAAATTATAAATAAAGGAGTAGAGGAGAAAATTGAGGAAGCCAAGAAGACCTCAATAGGCTATGTAAGTTTAATTTCTAGTTCATGTTAAGTCTAATTTTTATTTCATGTTAAGTCTAATTTTTATTTCATGTTAAGTCTAATTTTAGGTTCATGTTAAGTCTAATTTTCATGTTAAGTCTAAACTTCAGTTCATGTTAAGTCTAATTTTCATGTTAAGTCTAATTTTCGGTTCATGTTAAGTCTAAATTCTAGTTCTCGTTACGCCTAATTTTCACCATGTTAAGTCTATTTTTCGTTAAGCCTAATCCATTTCATGTTAAGTCTAATTTTCGGTTCATGTTAAGTCTAATTTTCATGTTAAGTCTATTTTTGTGTTAAGTCTAATTTTCGGTTCATGTTAAGTCTAATTTTCGGTTCATGTTAAGTCTAATTTAGTTCATGTTAAGTCTATTTTTGTGTTAAGTCTAATTTTAGGTTCATGTTAAGTCTAATTTTCAGTTCATGTTAAGTCTAATTTTCAGTTCATGTTAAGTCTATTTTTCACGTTAAGTCTATTCCATTTCATGTTAAGTCTAAATTTCAGTTCATGTTAAGTCTAATTTTCGTTCATGTTAAGTCTAATTTGATTCATGTTAAGTCTAATTTTCGGTTCATGTTAAGTTTAAAATTTCGTTAAGTCTAATTTTAATACTTGTTAATCCTAATTTCAGTTCCTGTCAAGCGTAAAGAGGTCAAGAAAGGCGAAAATTGAGGAAGCCAAGAAGACCTCAATAGGCTATGTAAGTTTAATTTCTAGTTCATGTTAAGTCTAATTTCCAGTTCATGTTATGTATTTCATGTTAAATCTAATAGTAATTTCTATTAATCTCTTAAAATCTCAGATCATTGCAAAGCATCTGGACGATGCTTTTGAAAAGGAAGAGGAGGTGGAGGCTCTACCTATTGAGAAGCAACTGATGTTTTGGAGAAATTCTGCTAAATTTTACAGACGATTACTCAGTGCGACAAAACGCAGGAAGAATACATATTGTCAAGTATTTATGGTTGAGATTAGAAGACTTAACGAAATATTAGAATCTTTGGGAAGAAGTGGTGATGTTATAGACCCGGAGGTGCTGAAGGAAAGAGTTAAGAAGAATTTACCAAAAATAAGTAAGTTGCAGCCACGGGTAGATGAAGAGGAACACCATTCTCCCAAGAAGCATTGTACGTGATTCGAGAAGGAGAGGATGAAGATGACCTTGCGGATGAAGATTCCATGAAAAATAAGGTTGAGGAAGATCCCATGAGGAAAAAAGCTGAAGAGGAACCAGCTATGAAGGAAAAAGTTGATGATGAAGTCCCCATTGAGGGGGAAAACCAGAAGGAAGCTGAGGAGGAAGAGGAAGATCAATTTGAAGAAAGAGCAAGTGTTGGAGATTATTTTGGCGATGCTAAGAAAATTGTGCATAAAGGAATAGAGGAGAAAATTGAAAATAAGATTAAGGAGGATATTGTAAATAAAGATGGAGAGGAAATTATAAATAAAGGAGTAGAGGAGAAAATTGAGGAAAAAATTGAGGAGGAAATCCTTAATAAAGATGGAGAGGAAACTATAAATAAAAGAGTAGAGGAGAAAATTGAGGAAAATATTGAGGAGGAAATTATAAATAAAGATGTGATTAAGCAGGTTGATGACATTGTGGAGGCCCTAGCGAGTGCTATGCAAAAGAAAGAAAAGAAGGTAGCCACAAAGAAGAGCTAACCCATGAAAATTAGGACACCAAGCAGAAGAGCTACGAAGAGATCGCAGCACGTTAGGACCCCTTGCACAGAGGGAACGAAGAAGCAAGAAAAATTTGTAATTGAAGAGGTAGTGATTGTCCCTGATCTTAAGAGCCCACCCATCAAATATTACTTCAACAATCAAGATATCAAGTGGGATGTGTTGAAGATGAACTTAATGACGGAGGAGGAGGAATCTCTGTGGAAAGAGTTAAATGCAGGGATTCCAGATCCTTCAGGATTTAGCGTACGCATTCTTGATAGCGCAGAGACATTCTTACACAATTATAGGATACCACCTTGGATATCCTCCAGACTCAACCCAACAGAGAATAAATTTCTAACACATTTTTGCTCTCTAAAGTGTCATAGGTAAGTTTCCATTAATTAATTTTTATTTTTGGAATATATGTTTAGTTAATTGCAGTATATGTTAACTCAATATATGTGCGTGTATATGTTTTCTGGTAAATGATAATTCCCACTTTTTCAGGAGGTATGATGTTATCAATACAGCTAACAGCAGCATGGACAGATATGAGCTGCTATACTTACTTCGTGGTGGTCGGCTTGACGATAAAGTAAGATTCTAAATTTCATAATTGAATGAGCCTTATTTATAATGAATGCTAATTTCCAGGTTCATTACAGATGGAAGAAGCAGTGTTAAATAGGCTTCAGCAAGAAGCCTATGACAAAAAATATGGCCTGGTGTCAGTGTTCTTTTGTGTAAGTATTTCAGTTCCTGTTAATCTAATTGAAGTTCATGTTAAGTCTAATTTCATATCATGTGAAGTCTAATTTCAGATCATGTTAAGTCTAATTTTCATGTTAAGCCTATTCCCAGCTCATGTGAATTCTAATTTTCAGATCATGTTAAATCTACTTTTCATGTTAATTCTATTTCCATATTATGTTAAGTCTAATTCCATATCATGTTAAGTCAAATTTTCATGTTAATTCTAATTTTCAGTTCATGTTAATTCTAATTTTCAGTTCATGTTAATTCTAATTTTCAGTTCATGTTAAGTCAAATTTTCATGTTAAGCCTATTTTCAGCTCATGTTAATTCTAATTTTCAGTTCATGTTAAATCTAATTTTCACGTTATCTCTAATTCCATTTCATGTTAAGTCTAATTCATGTTAACTTATTTTACTTGGATTACAGCATTCACTCTACGGCGATCAGCCTGAATTTTACATGCTATTTTTGAATTATCTTGAAAAATATACGGCCGTCCACATCGAGCGTCTATTGATTCCTTTAGTCAGGGATGATCACTGGCATCTAGTTGAAGTCCTTTTGAATGAGGATAAACGGGTCGTCAGACATTATAGTTCGGCTCCCCACAACACGTATAAGGAACCTGTAATTAAAATCATAATATATTTTGACTATTGGGCAAATGATTTTAAGATTGTAGATGTGCGTAGAAAATTCCGATATGAAGCCATCAAATGCGAAGAACAAGTTGGGAGGTTAGTATCATGCTTAAATTCATGATAAATTCTCTAAAGAAATAACGTAAAAACTAAACTAAATTTATATGCTCACGCTGCGCCTATGACTGTGGTGTATTCGCTACCATTATATTCGGGCAATAATTGATGGTCGCCGACAATCCGTGACTCTTGAAGGTGAGCCATTGCTAGTTATGCGGGCTAGACTTGTCGCAGAATTACTAATAGAAGGACGGAACAAAAAGAGAAAACGGAACACTACACCTAAGATGACTCGAGTTTATATATATATATATATATATATATATATATATATATATATATATATATATATATATATATATATATATATATATATATATATATATATATATATATATGTAAGGGTAAAATGTATGTATATAATTACGGTTTAGTATAATAGTAGAAGAGATTGTTCAGTTCACATACGATTGTAGAATTAACATGATGTGTAATAGAATTAACATGAAATGAAATAGAATTAACATGAAGTGTATTTGAATTAACATGATGTATAATAGAATTAACATGAAATGAAATAGAATTAACATAAAGTGTATTTGAATTAACATGATGTGCAATAGAATTAACATGATGTGTAATAGAATTAACATGAAGTGTATTTGAATTAATAAGAAGAGAAATAGATTTAACATGAACCAAAATTAAATTAACATGAAATGAAATAGAATTAACATGCGGTGTAGTGGAATTAACATGTAGTTGTATAAATTAACAAGAACTGAAATATATGAATTGACGATCAACGCCTTTAGAAAGTTACGAGTAGCGAAAGATACAAGAGAAAGTTCACCACAAAATCCTCGCATCAATTACACAAAATATTTTCTGACCCTCACTCCATTTTATTCTATTCCTACTCTAGGAATTTCTCCAGGCCGCGGTGGTTTGCGATAACTTCCATCTTTTTCTTTGACAATCCTTCAGTACCCATGCCATGTGCGTGCTGTTTTAGTTGCTACTTAGTCCATCTCTTTATCTTCCGATTGATGCAAAATGGACATCTCCATGAGCTGTCTTAACGGCGATAGTTGAGTAGTCAATTGCGTAGGTCTTGCTGAACTTTAACGATTTGCTCCTGCAGTTCCTCCTCCTCCTGTTCTTCGACGCTGTACTCATCGTCAGCAGAAAGGTTTAGCCGTCGACGCTGCTGCAAATCAAGGATGGGGTATTTGAGGGTTTTCATGTTATAAGATTAAATCCATATAAATATCAAGTTCAAAAAAAATCTTACAGTTTCACGAGCATCAGATATTCCGGGAGAAGGGCTTCTTGCTCGGCGACTCATGTTCAATAGCTTTATGGCTGTTCATATGAAAATAGTTAATATGAATCAAATTACATAATCATTAACATGTGCAAGAGCAATTAACATGAGACATACCTTACTTTCTTTTCCCTCAAGAATAATGACGATTTCTTTGCACTGAAGATGCTTCACTGAGGTTTTTAACACAAAGTGGTTGAAACCATTCAATGCAACTTTAGTGGCTTCAGTTCTAAATACTTACTGTAAATAAAGAAAGTGGTTAACAGAATTCAATTGGGAAGCTCCGTGATTGACATTAGTCTTATCAACATTTACTACCCAAATGGGAAGCTTTGTTGTTGTCACAATTCAATTGGAGATATTGGACTTCGCCTGAATTTATTAGACTTAACATGAACAGGAACTTGACTTAACATGAACAGGAATTAGACATAACGTGAACTAGAATTAGACTTAACATAAACTGGAAATAGAGTTATCATTAAAATTAGACTTAACATGAAGCGAAATAGAATTAACATGAAGTGAATTAGACTTAATATGAACCGGAAAATAAAACATAACCGAATAAATAGACTTAACATGAAGCGAAATAGAATTAATATGAAGTGAATTAGACTTAACATGAAATGGAAATTAGGATTTACATTTACGGAAAATATTAACACGAACTTTAAGTGTCATACATAGCAAAGAAATTGCTTCCAACATGAAATTGCTAACTAACTTAAAAAAAAAACTTAGTCTGTAGCTATACAAGCAAATAACTTAACAGCATATAACACACTTAATCTGCAATAGGTTCGTTACATGTTTTATGGTTGTGACCTTCCATATGGCATCGAGAGCATTTTACTGGCCGTGTATAAACCGTTCTGTTGTTGAACCGTCTTGTTTTATTTCTCCCTTTCCTGTTTATTGTTAGTGATGGTAAAATTTGGATCTCATCACGTGGCACGTTACGCTTCTCGTAATCAGGGATGGGGTAAAGAATTGGCTCGTAGCTTTTTTTAAAAGCTTCAACCGTCATAAACGAATCGCAGAACTGATAAACATCCCTCTTCATAAACATTATGGCTGCGCATACATGTTTACAAGGGATACGAGTTATATCCCACGCACGACATGTGCATGTGTTTTTGTCCAGATCCACTTGACAAGTTCTATGGGATTGTACCTTAAATAATCCTCTATGTGATTGACGCACATCTAATGCGCGGCCATTGTCCATGTTCTCTTTAAGGACAAGCTCAGCTTTGGGACAAAGAAATGAATTCTAATTTTTAGCCATGCCTCGTCGATCATTCATTCGGACCATAATTTGCTTCCGTATGTGCTCTACCAGCTGTAATATCCGTAGCGTTCTAGCCTCGTGTATCCACTTGTTGAAGGACTCAGCGACATTAGATGTCACGTGACCATATCTAAAATAATTAACATGCAGTGAAATAGAATTAACATACAAAGAAATAGAATTAACATGCAGTGGAATAGAATTAACATGAATTAAAATAGATTTAGCATGAAGTAGAATAGAGTTAACATGAAGTAAAAAGATTTAACATGAAGTGGAGTAGAATTAACATGAAGTGTAATAGCTTTAACATGAAGTGGAGTAGAGTTAACATGAAGTGAAATAACTTTAACATGAAGTGTAATATAATTAACATGAAATGGAATAGAATTAACATGCAGTGAAATAGAATTAACAAGCACAGAAATAGAATTAACATGCAGTGGATGTTCAGTTCATCATACAATTAACATTATATTGCTTATACTTTACTAATTCCAGGAAAGAACAAGTTTTCCTAGTTCTCTGGAGCGTAGTTCATGATAATATTATATGCCCTTTCGTTTATCAGCTTAATGTCGTCCATATAATCGTTCCATTCTGCTTTAGTATACTTGTAATAAGCTAATTGTAATAGATTACCTAGAATCTGAGTATCCTTTGCCTTTAGTCCCAAGTCCTTCAATTTTAACCTGAAATTTTTCACTAGATGTAGAACACATCTGGAGTGTAGAGCATCTGGAAAAAACTCTCTAACAGCTTCTCTGATTCTTTTATCCGCATCCGATATTATAACTAGCTGAAGTGGAGGATTGTATGGATCTGGCCTTTCATAGAGTATGGACCACAAACCTGTCAAAATTTGCAATTAACATACTGAAATTAGAATAAACACGAAACAAGTTAGGCATAAAATGAAATTATACTTAACATGACTCAAAATAAGTATAAAGATAGCCTAGAAAGATAGAGTATTGACATAAAATCTTGTAAGAACCACTTCCAGTTAACGTTATTTTCTTGATCGCATTTGCAATAGGCTAGTGGAAATATCCCCTGATTTCCATCGTATGCTACAGCGCTGAGGAGTATTCCTTTGAATCGATCTTTTAGAAAGGTCCCATCCAAAAATATAAGTGGTCGACAACCACGCAAAAAATCATTTATGCAAGCGGCATAGCAAATGAATAATCTTGTAAACCTTCCCTCATTTTGTTCAACATGAATATAGCTATCTGGATTTGTCTCCTTAACATTTTCTACATACCAAAATTTCATGTTAAGAAAAAGTGTTAGGATTAAAAGGAACAAAATTAGATTAACAGCATACAGAATCAAGTTGGAATAAATAGAACTAACATGAAATGCAATAGAATTAACATGCAATGAAATAGAATTAACATGAAGTTGAATAGAATTAACATGTAGTGAAATAGAATTAACATGCAATGGAATAGAATTAACACAGTAAGATTGAATTAACATGAAGTTGAATAGAATTAACATGCAATGAAATAGAATTAACATGAAGTGAGATTGAATTAACATGCAGTTGAATAGATTTAACATGCAATGAAATAGAATTAACAGGCAGTGAGATTGAATTAACATGCAGTGAAATGGAATTAACATGTAGTGAAATAGAATTAACATGTAGTGTAATGACTCACATTCCATTCATAAAATTAATTTGTATAGGATAGATACTTTGCCATCGTAATTGATCATAGGACTCATGAGCATCACCGTATAATTGTTCTTGTGCTCTTTCTTTACCCCACCATACCTTACTATACTCGACCCTTAGCCCAAAGGAACTTAGAAGGTCCTTCTTTACATAAATAGGGCGTATATTCGGCCGGTCCTTTAACATGGATTGTAATTGGATCGCAATGAATTGTCGGGAGGCCCTACGTTGACCGGCATTATTACCATGCTGACCACAAGTGTGATTGTTCACGAACTTTTTTATTTCAAGTCTATTTTCATCTTTAGGTGGAGAGGCAAATAACATCCACGGGCAACTTTTGGTTTTCTTAAACCGGCAACAAACTCGAATACGCTTTGGTTCATTCTTTTCAAAATCGTACTCAAATTTTTTGGCAAACGAATAGTATTGCAAAGCTAATCTTAATTCATTGGCCCTGTCAAATCGTTGCCCCTCCTCAGTTAAAGCATTGTGCCACCAAGCAGGAATCCTCTCTGTATTGTTTATCATGTCATCAATCATCATAACATTGTCCGTAGTAGGATTATCATTGGGAATCCTATCTAAAAGACTAACTGAATCGGAAGTCGATATCGACGCCGGCGGCCCGCAATCTTTATTTTTTGTGCTGTAAATATTTTGCATAGAAACAAATAATTAAAAACTAATCATATAATTAGACTTAACGTGAACTAAAATTAGACTTAACATAAACTAGAATTACACTTAACATGAAATAAATTAGACTTAACATGAAATAAAAATTACACTTAACATGAAGTCAAATTAGCATTAACATGAACTAAAATTAAACTTAACATAAAGTAGAATTATACTTAACATGAAATAAAAATTACACTTATCACGAAGTCAAATTAGAATTAACATGAACTGAAATTAGACTTTACTTAAAAATTTGACTTAACATGAACTCAAATTAGACTTAACATCAATTGGAATTAGACTTAACATGAACCGGAGTTAGAGTTACCATGAAAATTAGACTTAACATGAAATAAAATTAGACTTAACATCAACCGAATTTAGATATAACCCGAAAATTAGACTTAACAAGAATCGAAATTAGACCTAACATGTAACGCCTTTGACTTAACATGTAACGCCTTTGACTTAACATGAAATAAAATTAGACTTAACATAAAACTCGTTTGACTTAACATGTAACGCCTTTGACTTAACATGAAATAAAATTAGACTTAACATCAATTGGAATTAGACTTAACATCAATTGGAATTAGACTTAACATAAACTAGAATTACACTTAACATGAAGTCAAATTAGAATTAACATGAACCTAAATTAGACTTTACTTAAAAATTTGACTTAACATGAACTCAAATTAGACTTAACGTGAACTAAAATTAGACTTAACGTGAACTAAAATTAGACTTAACATCAATTGGAATTAGACTTAACATGAACTCAAATTAGACTTAACATCAATTGGAATTAGACTTAACATGAACCGGAGTTAGAGTTACCATGAAAATTAGACTTAACATCAATTGGAATTAGACTTAACATGAAATAAAATTAGACTTAACATCAATTGGAATTAGACTTAACATCAATTGGAATTAGACTTAACATCAATTGGAATTAGACTTAACATCAATTGGAATTAGACTTAACATGAAATAAAATTAGACTTAACATGAACCGGAGTTAGAGTTACCATGAAAATTAGACTTAACATGAACTCAAATTAGACTTAACATGAAGTCAAATTAGCATTAACATGAACTAAAATTAGACTTAACATCAATTGGAATTAGACTTAACATAAACTAGAATTACACTTAACATGAAGTCAAATTAGAATTAACATGAACCTAAATTAGACTTTACTTAAAAATTTGACTTAACATGAACCGGAGTTAGAGTTACCATGAAAATTAGACTTAACATGAAATAAAATTAGACTTAACATGAACTCAAATTAGACTTAACATCAATTGGAATTAGACTTAACATCAATTGGAATTAGACTTAACATGAAGTCAAATTAGAATTAACATGCAATGAAATAGAATTAACATGAACCTAAATTAGACTTTACTTAAAAATTTGACTTAACATGTAACGACTTACGCTAACATGCAATAAATTAGACTTAACATGAACTCAAATTAGACTTAACATCAATTGGAATTAGACTTAACATCAATTGGAATTAGACTTAACATGAACCGGAGTTAGAGTTACCATGAAAATTAGACTTAACATCAATTGGAATTAGACTTAACATGAACTCAAATTAGACTTAACATGAAATAAAATTAGACTTAACATGAACTCAAATTAGACTTAACATGAAATAAAATTAGACTTAACATCAATTGGAATTAGACTTAACATCAATTGGAATTAGACTTAACATCAATTGGAATTAGACTTAACATCAATTGGAATTAGACTTAACATCAATTGGAATTAGACTTAACATCAATTGGAATTAGACTTAACATCAATTGGAATTAGACTTAACATGAACCGGAGTTAGAGTTACCATGAAAATTAGACTTAACATGAACCGGAGTTAGAGTTACCATGAAAATTAGACTTAACATGAACTCAAATTAGACTTAACATCAATTGGAATTAGACTTAACATCAATTGGAATTAGACTTAACATCAATTGGAATTAGACTTAACATGAACTCAAATTAGACTTAACATGAACCGGAGTTAGAGTTACCATGAAAATTAGACTTAACATCAATTGGAATTAGACTTAACATCAATTGGAATTAGACTTAACATGAAATAAAATTAGACTTAACATGAAATAAAAATTACACTTAACATGAAGTCAAATTAGAATTAACATGAACCTAAATTAGACTTTACTTAAAAATTTGACTTAACATGTAACGCCTTTGACTTAACATGAAATAAAATTAGACTTAACATAAAACTCGTTTGACTTAACATGTAACGCCTTTGACTTAACATGAAATAAAATTAGACTTAACATAAAACTCGTTTGACTTAACATGTAACGCCTTTGACTTAACATGAAATAAAATTAGACTTAACATAAAACTCGTTTGACTTAACATGTAACGCCTTTGACTTAACATGAAATAAAATTAGACTTAACATAAAACTCGTTTGACTTAACATGTAACGACTTACGCTAACATGCAATAAATTAGACTTAACATAAAACTCGTTTGACTT
The DNA here is from genome assembly GCA_012295165.1 of Asparagus setaceus. Classification (NCBI taxonomy): domain Eukaryota; kingdom Viridiplantae; phylum Streptophyta; class Magnoliopsida; order Asparagales; family Asparagaceae; genus Asparagus; species Asparagus setaceus. The sequence continues at coordinate 71,417,511 of CM022703.1, read as the reverse complement.
AACATGTAACGACTTCTGATTAACATGCAATAAATTAGACTTAACATAAAACTCGTTTGACTTAACATGTAACGACTTCTGATTAACATGCAATAAATTAGACTTAACATAAAACTCGTTTGACTTAACATGTAACGACTTCTGATTAACATGCAATAAATTAGACTTAACATAAAACTCGTTTGACTTAACATGTAACGACTTCTGATTAACATGCAATAAATTAGACTTAACATAAAACTCGTTTGACTTAACATGTAACGTCATAAATATTGAACTTACTGGTCTTCTAGATCTTGTTGGTCTTCTAGATCTTGCTCCTCGTCATAGATAATTAAAGAATCCTCTGTTACTTGAGTAGCTTTCACGTGAATCTCTTTTAACCCAACATTGCGGCAATGCTCCATCATAGACGCCAGATCACCTTCGTTCTCAATGGGAAAATTGAGGTTGCCATATGTTGCTTCATCTTTGTATGACAAAGATAAAGACTCATATGGGATTTTTAACCTCTTTGACGCATCAAATTTGATATCCATCATGGTGGTTACAGAATTAATCTTTAAGAAAACGGCTTTGTCACCTGATGAGACCACGCAGATGATATCCTTCTTAGCCATTATGAAGGGAAGGTAGAAGGATTAATGGCGAAGGAGTAATGGCGAGAATTTTAGGACAAGAAGAGTTTTGAAGAGCAAAAGCAAATAGTTATTGCTCATGATCCGCACTATATAGTTATTGCTTATGATCGGGTAAAAGGGGGGGGGGGAGATTTCCCTCTAATTCCCCCATCAGATCGCCATTAATGGTTGACTAGAAGGGCGTGTCTGGGGAAGAAGGAGAAGGGCATTTTAGGATTTTTACAAAATCTGACTTCTCGGTATATGGTGGCGATGGAGGAGCAGAACACAATTAGCTTGTTTGGGGCTGATCCACACATTCAATAATTGGACGGGCCCGGTCACATATAGTTTCAACTTTTGGGGCATGGACACAATTTTCCCATATAATTTTTATATCCAAATTCAATAAGTCATTCTCAATGGATGTATAAAATTATTAGATAATTCTAATTGAAATATTTAAATTGGATTTGGATGGGATTTTCCAATTATTTGAGTTGGATTCGGATCGCCTCAAGAGTAGGGGTGCATTCGGTTCGGATACGGTTCGGATATGACACTTACCATATCCATATCCGCTTTCTAAGCGGATCACGGATCACGGATCTGGATATTCATCGGTAAGAAAAAACATAACCATATCCGCACTAAGCGGAAGCGGATCGGTTGGATATTAGATAAGCGGATCACGGATACTAATCGGATATTTGGGCAACGGATATGAATCGGATATGACAAAAAAATACATATGATTATAATATTTCGCACACTAAATATAACTAGAAAAACATTCATCTATTAAACATAATCAAGATAAGTTTATTCAAGCATATAGAAATTGTCACCTCATAGACATAAATACTAGTCCTCATGTAATTCTCAAGTCTAATCCAAACAACAAAAAGTCAGAACCGTATCCGGATATCCAGAACCATATCCCATTTTTTGAAAAGCGATCTCGAAACCATATCCGGATGAAAATCAAACTATAAAAAGTCACGGCAAGTATCTAGAAAAGTCACGATGCAGTATCGGGATATCCGAACCGTATCCGCAATTCCGGCCGAAACCGTATCCGCAGGTATCCGGATGAAAACCAAAACCAAAATCAGATCCAAACCATATCCCACGGTTTCAATTTTTCCCTACCATATCCGCTTTCTAAACGGATACGGTTGCGGTCGGTCCGGATATATCTGGACCGTTTTGCACCCCTACTCAAGAGCCTCTGCCACACGCACATGCATTGTTCACCGGGGCGCCACGTTAGCAGCCGCATTACCTAACCCGTTCACGGGAGCACACTAGCACAGTAACCCAGGACAGACAAAGATTAGAATCTCCCGCTTTAATTTTTCACCTCCTTTGCTCCGTCACATCCCCCCATCCTCTCTCTCTCTCTCTCTCTCTCTCTCTCTCTCTCTACTGCTGCAGGAGGAGAATGGCGGTTGTGGTCACCGCCACTACGGCGAGCTTCAAGGTCAGCGCTAGGGTTTCCGGGGGCGAGTTCCCGCCATTTCTCCCGAAGGAGGTGGAGAAGATCAGAGACCCTCCGGCGCGGGAACTCGCCAGAAGGATCCAGAGACTTCCCGTCAACGTAAGAACAAGATCCTCAAATCATCTATCTTGTGAACAATTTTTGTTGTATTTTTCGATAATTTTTGCTTGGGCTGCTAAAATCTTGAGCCCTAGTCTTTCAGATTCTCGTAAAGCTGCTAAATTTCGTTTACTTTTGACGCCCTTTTGGTTGATACTCGATTAAAAGCTTACTAATTCATAATGTAAGTTATAGAAACTATTTTACTGGAGCGCGCTGCAGTAAATTCACTTTTTTTTGCCTTTAATAGCTTTGCTCAGTTTATTTGTCCTTTATTTGATTGAAAATGTGAAATGAGAGCCCAAATGTTGTACGATTGATGCGCGTAAATTAAGGGGGTGTTACTCATAGATGGATAAGCATACACCTAAATTAGCAGGACTTATCTCATCTTAGAGATAAGATATTTGACTAATTCTAATTGGATTAGAATTAGATCCTTTTCACCCTTTAAATAAGAACGTACTATGAAAAGAAAAGTAATAGAAAAAAAGGAATATTGCCATCTCTACCTTCCTCTCTCAATTGTATTTTCGGAGTTAGTCACGGGGTGATTCGTGGGAGCTTTTCGTCATCTCGGTGTGATTGCTTCCTAACCGTTGCTTGAAGATCAAAGTGCGTGGCAATCCCTACATAAGATCCGGACAGGTATATCTCTAAACAAGAGATTTAATTTCATGTGTATGCGTAGTTTACATTGGCATCGGTGCTAGTTTAGGGTTGCTCGCATTTTTTTAGGGTTAGCTCTAATTATGATTGCAACTTGTATTTATTTAAATTAGATTTGAAGTTTCTTGATGGTGATATTGGCCTTGGAACAGAAAATTAGGTTTTTACTATTAAAAAAATTCGTTTTTTTATTAAAATTGAAGTTTTGGTGTAAAAAATCTAATTTTTGACATATGGGATGTCAAATCTACAATAAAAACTCAATCTTTATGATCTAGTGGGCAATTTATTATTAAATCAACGATTTATTAAATTTTTTTGAGATCAGCACATATTGTTTTAAAATTTTTCAGAAATATTTAAACCTTTTTTTTTTATTTTTCTGAAAATCTATAGAAAAACCGTAGATCTCATCTCCGCAGGCGCTAGCGACGTTGACAGTGGCGATTAAAGAGACCAAAGGCGAGGGGCCCGGTGTTGGCCACCGGAGTCCTAGCACTCGGCCATGCGTGGCGTTGAAGCCGGCGGTGGGTTTACAAAACCAACAAAAATCCTAGATCTCAGCTGCCGGTGCGATTAAGTGGCGGTGGCGGAGATGGTCGGTACTCAGGCATGGGGTGTAGAAGGCCCGTCGACCGCTACCGTCAGCGCCAGGCGTCGGTGGCGGCATTTATAAGAGAAAAAAAGTCCGGTACTTGGCTTCGGGTCAATGCCAGAACATCATGATCGGGGACGCTTGCAAGCGACTAGGGGTTGGCCGGAAACGCTACTTGGAAGCAGCGTTGCCGCCCCTGCCCCTAGGGTTTCTAAAACCCTAGGGGCAAATCTATAAATAAAGTTTTTTATTTTTTCATTTTTTATTTTCTTAAAAATTTAGAAATTTGTTTTTAATTCAGAAAATTATTTAAAAATAATAAAAATATCTCAAAAATTTTGGAAAATTTTAGAAAATATATTTATTATTTTCATTCAAAAATTTTGGAAATTTCTGATGTGGGGCCTACTGGATTTCATAATAAAGTTGCTTTTGGGTTTTTAAGAAAATAATTTTTGAACTTTGGAAGTTTAGAAAAATTATTTTTATACACTAGAAATTTAGTAGTAAAATCCTAATAGAATCTTGGATATTTTGATGGGTAGTTTGTTCTAGTGGGGCTTTGAGGCGTGTACCACTTTCACGAGAAATGAAAAACCCTAATAAAATTGACAAGATAAATAGGTAGTTAAATATTAAAAATAAAATTGTTTGTTTATGTTTGTCATGCCTCATGTTTAGACGCATACCGGTTTAAATAAATAAATAATTTCAAGTGGGAAATTTCGCGTAGAGATGGTAATATGATTTAACTATCCAATCTATTCTATCTCTAAGAAATCTAATTCCATTTTCAAAAATTTTATAACGATTTTAAAATTATATTCATAAACATTGTGGTTGGGGCCTTGGGCTTTCTTCTCTTTGTTTGGAATTTAATTTTATTATCGGTGTAAAATATTTGATGAGATGGAATGTTTTTTGGGAAAGAACAATACTCCTTATGTATGCCAATAATCTTAATGCATCCATAATTAATAGTGTCAATATTTCTCTTGCACAAATGGCTTCTAAGAACTTTATCGCTGATCTCATCAAGAGTGATAAGTTGAATGACGATAACTATTTCGATTGGCGTCAAAAGATCAAGGATCTCCTGAATGAGCAGGAGATCTAGGATTGTACCAAGACAGTGATGGCGGAGCCAGAACAGGGTTCTACTCCGGCTCATATACGCGCTGTAGAAGAGTATAAGGCTTGGAAGCAAAAGGATCGTTCTGCACGGTTTACTATGTTGGTTGTAATGAGGAACGATCAAATCAGGGAATTCGAGGACCATCCAAATGCTAAGAGCCTCTGGGATGCTCTTGAAGCGAGATTCGGACATGTCCCCGATAAGTATCCGTGCTCTCAAAATAAAGTTGGACTCATATAAGATGTCTGCTAGGCAGGACATCAAATTCCACCTTCGTATGATGACCTTCGCGATCAGGGCTCTAGGAATTGCGGTCTTTTCGGTCGGGATCGATGGATTCATGCGATCATCGGGGTTTACGACTTCGAGTGACATGAGACTACTTTTGACCCACGCCTCAGATGTGAAAACATTCGAGAATGTGCGCAATAAAGTAGAACTTGAGGCAGAGCGTCGGAGCACGCTCAAGACCAAGGACGTGTCTACTTCGGCTATGACAGCTGAAGGCCCAAGTCACAAAGCCAAGAAGCCTAAGCGAAAGGGATTTACCAAGTGGCCTTCGGAAGGAGTTTCGAAGAAGAAGCCAGCGAAGAAGGTGGTTAAGTTAATTGACAAGAGCAAGGTCAAGTGCTTCAATTGCAATAAGACTGGCCACTTCGCACGTGAGTGTCCAAAACCGATAAAGGTGACTCTCATCTCAGTCTAATGTGTGTTGCTAGTTTTGTATACGTTCCTGATTCTACTTTTTCTTGGATGGTAGACTCGGGAGCAATGGATCACATCTGCCGGGATAGATCGGGCTTCGTAGAGTTCAGGAAGATTCCAGCTGAGAGCAGGAAGATTCATATGGGAAACGAGTCATATGCAGAGGTGCTGCGCATCAGCGATTATAGGTTTCCCCTCCGTTCAGGGAACGAGTGGATCTTGAAGGACGTTTTATATGCCCCTAGCATGAGAAGGAATCTTATTTCGGTTTCTAGGATGATGTCTTTAAGATATATCATTTATTTTAAGAACGGTTTAGTTAAATTTGTATTAGCTGACCCTTTGCTTGGTGTTGGACACGAGATTATTGGCTTATTTGCTTTTGATTGTGACTTTTTAGTGGGCAATAACACTGCTTTATTTTCTACTTTATCTTGTGCTGTAAATTCTGTGATTGGATCCGATTTATAGCATAGTAGACTAGGTCACATTGGGCAGGACAGGATCAGTAGGCTTGCTAGGGGCGACCTCCTTGGTAGTCTTGCCAAGGTAGACCTGCCCACCTGCAAACATTGTCTTGGAGGTAAAGCCACAAGAAAGCCATTTGGCAAAGCAAAGAGAGCAACCGTTCTATTGCAATTAGTACACTCTGATATCTATGGACCTATGAATGTGAAGGCACGTGGTGGAGCACCTTATTTTCTCAATTTTATAGATGACTACTTTAGGTATGATCATGTATATTTGATTTCACACTAATCTGAGGCATTGAATTGCTTCAAATGCTATATGAGCGAGGTGCAAAATCAATTAGGCAAAAGCATTAAGGCTTTGCCGCATTGATTGTGGTAGAGAGTATCTATCCACTCAGTTCAAGGAACGTTGTGATGAAAAGGGAATAGTCAAACAGCTGACAATGCCCTATACTCCGCAACAAAATGGCATTGCAGAGAGAAATAGGACTCTACTTGATATGGTTTGGAGTATGATGGCACATGCCAATCTACCCATTTCGTTTTCGGGAGACGCACTATTGTCAATGGCATACATTCTGAACCGTGGACATTCAAAATCAGTGCAGTCAACACCCTGTGAGTTATGGACGGGCAACAAGCCAGTGTTGGATCACTTACATCCATGGGGGTGTGCTGCTTACATACACACTTTTCATTAGTATGGGAAGTTGGGCCCTAGAGTGAAAAGTGTATTTTTATACGCTATTCCAAACACTGTAAGGGATATGTATTTATAGGTGAGAAGGATGATGTGATTGTGACTGAGTTAGAGTCGCGGGGTGTTGAGTTCCTCGAGGACTTCCCACGCAGAGAAGAGATGGGTCAATATTTGGGTTTGTACGAGACCGAGGAGACTGTCATGGAGCCAGCGATGGAAGAGGAAAAAGTTTCTCTGCCAGTTGGAGACAGTGGGAGTGAGATGCCTATAGATAACTTGGAGCCATCTATGGAATCTCAACTTCTGAGATCGTCACGCGGACTAGTACCCAGGTGACGTTTTGGGATCGATGGGGAAGTGTTCATGGTAGCACCGCGTGATATTGCAGAACCCAAATCTTTTGAGGACGCTATTTCTGGGTCTGCAGTGAAAGAGTGGAAGGCAGCGATGGATGAGCTGCTTGAGTCTATGAGGAAGGACCAAGTCTGGGACTTGGTGGATCTTTTAGCCAGACGCAAAACCATTGAGAACAAGTGGGGTTTCAAGGTTAAGCGAAAGGAGGATGGGACAATCGAGCGGTGCAAGGCACGCTTAGTGGCGAAAGGGTACACCCAGAAGCGCGGGGTGGACTATGAAGAGATGTTTTCTCCGATGGTGAGAATCGGCTCTATTTGCATGATATTGGCTCTTGTAGCGAAGATGGATCTTGAACTAGTCTAGATGGACTTCAAGACAGCTTTTATCTATAGAGAACTGGAAGAGGAGATCTATATGTATTAGCCTACTGGTTTCATTGCCAAAGGACTTGAACACAAGATGTGCAAGTTGAAGAGATCTATCTATGGCTTGAAACAGTCTTCCAGGGTGTGGTATTTTCGGTTCCATCAAACCATACTGGGTTATGGTTTTCGAGTGATCGATCAAGGTAGTTGTGTCTATCTACAGTCTTTGGTAATGCGTTTGAGATCTTGTCGTTATATGTTGACGACATATTGCTGGCCCGGAACAACATGGAATCCATTAATGCTACTAGGAATTGTCTATCCTACACCTTTGAGATGAAGGACATGGGTAATGCTAGATTTGTCCTTGGAATTCAGATTTTGAGGGGCCGTTCTACGAGGATCTTAGGTTTGTCTCAAGAGACTTACATAAAGAAGGTCTTAGAATAATTTGGCATGAAAGGTTGTAAACCAATTGGATCTCCAATCACTAAGAGTCATGCTCTAAGTCGAGAGCAATGTCCCAAGACTGAAGCAGAAAAGAAACAAATGCTAACGGTTCCTTACAGAAGTGCAGTCGGTAGTCTTATGTATGCTATGATGTGTACAAGACCGATAAATCTTTGTGATGGGGTGATGAATATGTATCACCAACTCGGTATGGCTCAGTAGAGAGGAGTAAAGAGGATTCCCAGATATCCGAGTGGGACTGCTCATTTCGCTTTGTGTTATGGCGGTTCAGACACTCAATTACGAGGATATACAGATGTCGACTGGGCCGGCGACCAGGATGAGTGCGCATTGTGATAGTGGTGTCATTGCTCCAAGTCAAATGACATCCGACACTCGGTCTCAACTTTGACAACTGCCACAACTTCAAGGGGATCTCTTGTGTGATAAGAGCTCCTACCTGCTAATGTAACTTTCGAATGGTGCACCCAGTGCCTTTTGTGTACCATGTACACATTATATGCAAATATACTCCATGCCAAAATAATCAAACAATAATAAGACATAAGCAAATCCCAGATATACATAAATATAGATGAGAAAATATCTATCGAAAACAAATTAATGCCTCATAAAGCTACCATCCATAATATCCTAAGTGTCTCAGGTCCTAATCAGTACAAAACGTCTCGGCTTCGACAACCGCCACAGCTTAGAGATAAGATATTTGACTAATTCTAATTGGATTAGAACTAGATCCTTTTCTCCCTTTAAATAAGAACGTACTGTGAAACGAAAAGTAACAGAAAAAGGAATATTGCCATCTCTTCCTTCCTCTCTCAATTCTATATTTTCGGAGTCAGTCGCAGGGTGATTCGTGGAAGCTTTTCTCCATCTCGGTGTGATTGCTTCCCGACCATTGCTTGAAGATCAATGTACGTGGCAATCCCTACATAAGATCCGGATAGATATATCTCTAAACAAGAGATTTAATTTCATGTGTATGCGTAGTTTACAGGGGGAAAAAAATGAAAGCCAAATACATCTGGTTAGATTGAGTTTGGAACTTTGAATGAAATTTAGAGAGGTAAAAAGGGCATGCAGAATTTTATTATCAGTGGAAACTTGTGTGAGATTCCACTTAGATCTCAGAAATGCGAGCCAAAATTAGTGATGGTTGTTGAAAAATTAACTAGGAATACTAATATGAAACTAAAAATAAATTTCAAGATGAAAAGGAACTTCTCGGTGTGATCGAGGCATGCGAATGCAATGTCCTCGAGTAGATCGCTTCCCTCTGAGAATGTCTCGGTGCAGTAGGATAATGACAGCCTACACTCCAGGATTCATCGATTGATAGCTGCTGCAAGCATGCACTCGCAAATGCAGACGCCCTTGAATAGCTCTGGTTGTTTCTTCCTTAACAACTGAAGAGAATGAGAGGTTTTAGAGAGAAGAGTAGAGGAGAAGAGAGCTTGTTTTTCTCTAATTGTTATTTTGGAGGAGGAAGTTGCTGGTTTTATAGAGCAAAGGAGATCTGCATAAATCATTTTATAGCCAAAAGTTCATTAGGAAGATGAGAAATGATTGCATTTTCTTGGGCGAGAAAGGCTCATCCATAGAAGCGAGAAGCATAATAATCGAATTTTCTTGGTGTGAGAAGATATTCTCGCGAGTGAAGATCTAAAAGAGATTTGGTCGAAGATCCAAAAGTAAAAGTGCAAAACCGAGCTCGGGTCACACCTCGCTAGCTCAAACTTGATTTGCACTTTGCGGGTGCGTATGCAGCATTACGCGCATTAAGGTTTTTGGATCCGGTTGCCTAGTTTCTAGTTTTGGCCTCTATTGGGGTTATGCTGCGCCGCGAGGGCCCCTCTACTCTTAGATTCCATTCAATACACTAAAAAGAAACAACGATTTAAACACACAAAGCTTTTCTCATTTTCCTAGGTGGGACAAAAGATAACACTCAATTTTTCAACACTCAAAACTCCAACAATCCACTATTTCAAAATGGATCTTGAACTAGTCTAGATGGACTTCAAGACAGCTTTTATCTATAGAGAACTGGAAGAGGAGATCTATATGTATTAGCCTACTGGTTTCATTGCCAAAGGACTTGAACACAAGATGTGCAAGTTGAAGAGATCTATCTATGGCTTGAAACAGTCTTCCAGGGTGTGGTATTTTCGGTTCCATCAAACCATACTGGGTTATGGTTTTCGAGTGATCGATCAAGGTAGTTGTGTCTATCTACACCGTGCTGGTAGTACGTTTGAGATCTTGTCGTTATATGTTGACGACATATTGCTGGCCCGGAACAACATGGAATCCATTAATGCTACTAGGAATTGTCTATCCTACACCTTTGAGATGAAGGACATGGGTAATGCTAGATTTGTCCTTGGAATTCAGATTTTGAGGGGCCGTTCTACGAGGATCTTAGGTTTGTCTCAAGAGACTTACATAAAGAAGGTCTTAGAATAATTTGGCATGAAAGGTTGTAAACCAATTGGATCTCCAATCACTAAGAGTCATGCTCTAAGTCGAGAGCAATGTCCCAAGACTGAAGCAGAAAAGAAACAAATGCTAACGGTTCCTTACAGAAGTGCAGTCGGTAGTCTTATGTATGCTATGATGTGTACAAGACCCGATAAATCTTTCGCAGTAGGACTGATGAATATGTATCAGTCCAATCCTGGTATGGCTCAGTAGAGAGGAGTAAAGAGGATTCCCAGATATCCGAGTGGGACTGCTCATTTCGCTTTGTGTTATGGCGGTTCGACACCACCACGAGGATATACATGTCGACCGGGCCTACACCGTGATGAGTGCGCATTGTGATAGTGGTGTCATTGCTCCAAGTCAAATGACATCCGACACTCGGTCTCAACTTTGACAACTGCCACAGCTTCAAGGGGATCTCTTGTGTGATAAGAGCTCCTACCTGCTAATGTAACTTTCGAATGGTGCACCCAGTGCCTTTTGTGTACCATGTACACATTATATGCAAATATACTCCATGCCAAAATAATCAAACAATAATAAGACATAAGCAAATCCGGATATACATAAATATAGATGAGAAAATATCTATCGAAAACAAATTAATGCCTCATAAAGCTACCATCCATAATATCCTGTCTCTCAGTCCTAATCAAGACAAAACGTCTCCTACCACAACCCAACGGCTTAGAGATAAGATATTTGACTAATTCTAATTGATTAGAACTAGATCCTTTTCTCCTTTAAATAAGAACGCATCTTGGAAACGAAAAGTAATAGAAAAAGGAATATTGCCATCTCTTCCTTCCTCTCTCAATTCTATATTTTCGGAGTTAGTCGTAGGGTGATTCGTGGAAGCTTTTCTCCATATCGGTGTGATTGCTTCCCGACCATTGCTTGAAGATCAATGTACGTGGCAATCCCTACATAAGATCCGGATAGATATATCTCTAAACAAGAGATTTAATTTCATGTGTATGCGTAGTTCTGAGGGGAAAAAATGAAAGCCAAATACATCCGGTTAGATTGAGTTTGGAACTTTGAATGAAATTTAGAGAGGTAAAAAGGGCATGCAGAATTTTATTATCGGAAACTTGTGTGAGATTCCACTTAGATCTCTAAATGCGAGCCAAAATTAGTGATGGTTGTTGAAAAATTAACTAGGAATACTAATATGAAACTAAAAATAAATTTCAAGATGAAAAGGAACTTCTCGGTGTGATCGAGGCATGCGAATGCAATGTCCTCGAGTAGATCGCTTCCCTCTGAGAATGTCTCGCGAGGATAATGACGTTCTACACCCGTGATTCATCGATTGATAGCTGCTGCAAGCATGCACTCGCAAATGCAGACGCCCTTGAATAGCTCTGGTTGTTTCTTCCTTAACAACTGAAGAGAATGAGAGGTTTTAGAGAGAAGAGTAGAGGAGAAGAGAGCTTGTTTTTCTCTAATTGTTATTTTGGAGGAGGAAGTTGCTGGTTTTATAGAGCAAAGGAGATCTGCATAAATCATTTTATAGCCAAAAGTTCATTAGGAAGATGAGAAATGATTGCATTTTCTTGGGCAGAGAAAGGCTCAGTCCATAGAGCAGAGAGACGCAATAATCAGAATTTTCTTGAGCTGTGAGAAGATATTCTCGTGCAGAGTGAAGATCTAAAAAGAGATTTGGTCGAAGATCCAAAAGTAAAAAGTGCAAAACTGAGCTCGGGTCACACCTGCTAGGCTCTGAAACTTGGATTTGCACCCCCTTGCGGGTGCGATGCAGGCGCACATGCGCATTAAGGTTTTTTTTGGATCCGGTTGCCTAGTTTCTAGTTTTGGCCTCTATTGGGGTTGTACGCGCACGAGGGCCCCTCTACTCTTAGATTCCATTCAATACACTAAAAAAGAAACAACGCATTTAAACACACAAAGCTTTTTCTCATTTTCCTAGGTGGGACAAAAGATAACACTCAATTTTTCAACACTCAAAAACTCCAACAATCCACTATTTCAAAATTGATAGAAAGGTTAATCAAATCAAGAAAGGAGAGGAAGAATTAAATATGGAAGAAACATGCGAACTCGATGCATCAATAGTGGTGACTTTTGGTCTAGAAACCACTATCTAGATATGTAAGTGTGTTCCATAGGAAGTTGGTGAAACATAAAGTTTCTATGAACCAAACTTCCTTATTATGGATCAGTGACCTGCAACCCACATATCATTCTCATAACCAAGTTGTTCTAAACGGGTTGGCGCGAATCAGCCATGCACCCTACCTGGATGTTCATGAGTGCTCTAGAGAACATGCTTGATTCTCATAGGAAGCGGCCCCACTTCCACACTCATATAGGAGGATCCATCAAGTGTGCATTACAATTAAAAACATGACCCGAAAAGGGTTATGGCAATCCATTGAGAGCTAATGCTCAATCTTTACACATTACAATTTGCACTATCTACACCATAGGAATGGACTGTCAATAATAAAATTAATAATAGTGCCTCACAAGTCGACAAATAATTTGTTATTACCCGTGTCAACCTACTTCATGAGGTCGTCAATCACATAGGTTAGGTTGTCAATCACATAGGTTAGGTTGTCAATCACATAGGTTGGGTTACCATCATTCTCGACTCTTTGTTATAGACATTAGTCCCATTCTCCTCGATGTACTTTCCACTAGTTTTCTCCCTAATGGTTTGGTCAAAATATCACTTATATTAAGTTTTGACCTCACATAATCAAGTGAAATGATCCCATCATCTAGCAGCTGCTTTACAATTTTATGTCTTAAGCATATATGCCTACTTTTCCATTATATATTTTGTTCTTGGCTCTAACAATAGTAGCTTGGTTATCACAATGAATAGACACAGACGGTACTAATCTCACCTATAATGGAATATCAACCAAAAAGTTCCTGAGCCACTCGGCTCGAGTACATGCCTTCTCTAAGGCAGCAAACTCTAACTCCATAGTGGAGTTTGCTGTGACGGTTTACTTGGATGATTTCCAAGACGCTGCACCTCCCCCAAGTCTAAACACATCCACTTGTAGATTTCAACTCATCTGAATGAGAGATCTAGTTAGCATCTAAGTATCCTTCTAATATAGAAGGAAAACCACAAAATGTCAAGCCATAATTAATTGGCCTTCTAATACAGCATAAGCAATATCAGGTCATGTATAGTTCATCAAGTGCATTAGTCTACCAATAATTTGTGCATACTCAGACTGTGACACACTTTGTTTTTTGTTCTTTCTTGGGTGAATGCTACCATCATAAGGTGTGGAACTAGGAGTGCAATCAAAATGACCAAATTTCTTGAGCATTCTTTCTACATAATGATCTTATGAAAGCAAGATACTATCTGAAGCACTAGTTATTTCAATTCCTAATATCACGTCAGCTTCACCCATGTCTTTCATGTCAAAGTTAGAAGACAAAAATGATTTGGTGTCATTTCCAATTTGCAGGTTTGTTCCAAAAATAAGTATATCATCAACATATAAGCATATGATAGCACCAACATCACTCCCAAATTTAGTATAAATGCATTTATCAGCCTCATTAATGCGATAAGTGATAACCATTAGAAACAAGAACTCTGTAAAATTTATCATGCCATTGTTTTAAACCATACCAAGATTTTACAAGTTTACAAACTTTCTTTTCATTTTCAGGTATCACACACCCTTCAGGTTGGTCCATGTATATTTCTTCTTCTAGGTCACCATTTACTAAAGTAGTTTTAACATCCATTTGATGTATCACAATCTTATGAATAGAAGCTAAAACAATGATACTCCAATAGATGCAATCCTAGTTAGAAGAGCAAAGGTATCAAAATAATTAAAATCTTTCTTTTGAGTGTATCCCTTGGCAATTAATCTAGCCTTAAATTTATCTATGGACCCATCAGGTTTTAGTTTTCTTTTAAAGATCCATTTGCAACCAATTAGTTTTACATCGCTTGGCAAATCAATAAGCTCTCAAATGTGGATAGATAATATAGATTCTAGTTCATTTTTAGTAGCTTCCTTCCAGAAAGGAGCATTTGGAGAGGAAACAACCTCTATAAGTGAGGATCATTATCAACTAGAAAGGTATAGAAGTCATCACCAAAGTTTGTTTCTGTTCTAGCTCTTTTACTTCTCCTTAGTTCAATTTCTACATTATCATCAGATTCATGTGCATGACCAGAACATGAAACATGAGAAGGTTTATCTGCATGAGAGTTCAAAGGAAAAAACATGTTCAAAGAATTTTGCATATTAAGTTTCAACAATAGTGTTAGGCTCCGTAACATTATTATTACTTCTAATCACAAGAAATATATAAGAAGCACTATGATGAGCATAACCAATAAACTTGCAATCAAAAGTCTTGGGTCCCAAATTCTTTCTTTTAGGTTCAGGTAGCAAAACTTTAGCTAAACACCCCCACATTTTTAAATAATTCAAGTTAGGTGCATGTCCTTTCCAAAGTTCATAATGTGTAATTCCAGTTTTCTTATATGGTATTCTATTTTGGATATGACAAGCAAAAAGTATAGCCTCCCCCCACGGGTTAAAAGGTGCTCCTGAACTAATTAACATTGCATTCATCATGTCTTTTAGTGTTCTATTTTTTCTTTCGGCTACACCATTAGATTCGGTGAATATGGACGGGTAGTTTCATAAATTATTCCATGTTTTTCACAATATTCATTAAATTGTTTGAGTTCATATTCACCACCTCTATCTGATCTTTATCTTTGATTTTTTATTTAGTTGATTTTCAACTTCTATTTTGTATTTTAGAAATATTTCAAAAGCCTCATCTCTTGATCTGAATATATAGATTAATTATCTAGAGTAGTCATTTATAAAGGTTATATAGAATCTTTTACCCTATTGTTAAATTATTTTCAAATCACCAAGGTTAGTATGGATTAATTCAAGTAATTGATTCTCTTTGAACATTTATACATGATTTCTTAGTTGATTTGGATTCTACACATATTTCACATTTATCATGATTAGATAGTTTAACATTGTGCAACATGCCTATATCTTTCATTTTCTTAATATATGAGAAACTAACATGTCCTAATCTACCATGCCAAAGATCGAGAAGTCAACCAAGTAAGCAAAGAGGTAGATGCACTTCCATTCATGATTTCAAGTACATTAAATATAAACAGCCCTAACTACCATAGCCTTTTCCCACAAACCCCATTTTAGTCATTACAAATTTATCGGACTCAAAGCGCACCTTAACACCGGCTTTAACAAGAAGAGATACTTAAATGAGGTTCCAACGGATCTCAGGAACAAGAAGCACATCTGTAAGAGAAAGGAATCTCCCAAAAGTGAGCTTTAGAAGCACCTTTCCCTTACCCACAATAGGTGAGGGCCACGAATTATCCATGAACACTTGTTCACCATTGTCAACAGAGTAGTAATGGTGAAGGCTCCTTCATCGGCACATATATGCCGGGTTGCCTCGGAATCAACTACCCAATCTTTGTTATGTGCAATCATGTTAGCTTCAGAGCCCACCGCAACGCAAAAATATTTTCCTCCACTATGTTTGGTTCTATTTTGGAGGGAGCCTCACCAGTCTTCCGGTACCTACACTGCAGTGCAGTGGTGCCCTGACTTGCCACATGTAAACAGATTTCTTTCTTCTTGAAAGCCAAGTTAGGGCTACTTTTAGTGTTGTGGAAATTTTGTTATTCTTGTGAAAAGGTTTCTTAGGTTTGGAAGAACCACTTTCAATTAGATTTTCCTTGAAAGCAAGTTCCTTAGCTCTTCGGGTTTCTTTGTTTCTTTGTTATTTTCTTTTCAGATGTGAATTATTACAACTTCATGACTCATTTGTTTTCTTGTGTTTTAGTTCTTTCTTATAATTTATCCAAGACTCGGGTAGTTTTTCAATCAAGGCTCCAGCAACAAAAGCTTCAGGTAGGGTGATGTTTTCATTTTTAAGGTCATCAATTAAAACATGGTATTCATGAATTTGATATAAGATATTTATTTCTTCAGATATAACAAAACTAAGAAAGTTTCCTATTACAATTTTTTGAGTTCTAGCATCTTCAAGGATATATTTCTTATTAAGGCTTTCCCAAATTTTAGTTGTAGTTTTATTAGGACAGTAAACATCAAATAGCTCATTACTTAAGGTGCTGAGAATTATGCGTCTACAAATTTTATTAGCCTTTTCCCAATTTTGGAGGTCCTTTTCTTTTTTTCGGTTTACGATTAGTTATAGCAAATGCATAGCCAGTTACATCAAGTGTAGAGAAAACCCTTTCTTGCCATCTTTCAAAGTGAGTTCTATTAAAAGGTTTGAGTTTAGAAATATCAGGCAGAGACTTAATAGCAGAAGCAACAACCATAGCAGTATCCATGTTAAATCTACTCTTAAGATTGTTGAAAAATTAACTAGGAATACTACTATGAAATTGAAAATAAACTTTCAAAATGAAAAGGAACTTCTTATGGTGTGATCGAAGCATGCGAATGCACTGTCCTTAAGAGTAAATTGCGTCCCTCTGAGAATATGTCTTGGTGCAGCAAGATAACGACGACCTACCCTCCAGGATTCAACAATCGATAGCGACTGAAAGTGTGCACTCGCAAATGTACACACCCTTGCATAGCTCTGATTTGTTTCTTCCTTAATAGCTGAAGAGAATGAGAGGTTTTAGAGAGAAGAGCAGAGGAGAAGAGGGATTGTTTTTCTCTGGTTGTTATTTTGGAGGAGGAAGTTGCTGGTTTTATAGAGCAAAGGAGATCTGGAGGAATCTTTTACAGCCAAAAGTTCATTGGGAAGACAAGAAACGGTGATATTTTATTGGGCAGAGAAAGGCTCAGTTCATAGGCGAGAGAAGCAATAATCACAGTTTTCTTGGTACGTGGGAAGATATTCTCGCGAGTGAAGATCCGAAAGAGATTTGGTCAAAGATCCAAAATAAAAAGTGCAAAGGCGAGCTCGGGTTACACCTGATTTGCACCCTCGCGGGCCATGCGCGTAAATGTGCATTAAGGTTTTATTGATCCGATTGCCGAATTTCTAGTTCGGGTTCTATTAGGCTTGTGCGCTGCGAGCTCGCCTACTCCTAGGCCCATTCGACACACTAAGAAAGTGACAAGACATTTAAACACTAAATTTTTCTCATATTCCTATGGGACTAATGATAACACTCATTTTGAAATACACTCAAAAACTCCAATGGTAAGTTGAATGTAACAAGTAATAACACCAGCTGATTACACTTTTCAGTTGTGCGATTATTCAATAATTTTTAGTTTTACTCATCATGATTTTTTGCTATCCGTTGCAACCCCTGGTTTTATCAGGATTTGAAATTGATTCATGTTTTTGTTCTTTAGTATTAATATATATATATATCACTACAATAGGCTGTAATTGATTTTGGCTTAATAATGGACTCGGTCATTTTTCATGAGCACTTTGGAGTTTCTTTAAGATAACCTTAAGCTCACTGTTAATGCAATGCAATTCAGATAATGATCCATTAGATACTAGTTTTGCGAAGTTTGATGAAAATTGGTTATATTGTAGCATCATTTGCTACAGATTAGGTAATCCTTTTGTTTGTTTGGTTATAGTATGTGGGTGTGTGGTGTCAGGTCCAGGCCTGCTTGTATCACAAAGCTTGAGTGCTAAATGTGCCCCTCATTCTTATTGGCCTATAAATAAACTAGAAAGGGACACAATGTATGAGCTGGCCCATGGACTAGGAGGGAATCTCTTTTTCCCTTAATAGCAGGTTACCGTTGAGAGCATCAAGGAGTCTAGCAGCTGTCAATAACTTGACAGGAGCTATGCCGGTTAGTAGAGAGCGCGTGTCCAGATTGTTAAGAGTTATTTGTTTGTAGTGACAACTAGAGAGCTATATATGTAAAGAGAGATGGAACACATATTTTTCTTTTATACATTGATATTAATCAAAATCCTCATCTTCTCAAACTTTCTTCTTCTTCTTCTTCTTATTATTATTATATTTGCCTCCTTCCATCTTCTTCTCTTCCTGCTAATTTCTCCTCGAGTTCGATTAAATCATGGTTAGGCGCGGACGCAGTAATCAAGGTCAGGGGGTTGTCCCTGATAGATGGCCTCACGTAGAAGTCAATGGAGAAGAAAATTTCTCATATAACTGTCTCTGAATTCGGGTTAAATGGCTTTGTTTTGTTATTTAGTTGATTTTCAACTTCTATTTTGTATTTTAGAAATATTTCAAAAGCCTCATCTCTTGATCTGAATATATAGATTAATTATCTAGAGTAGTCATTTATAAAGGTTATATAGAATCTTTTACCCTATTGTTAAATTATTTTCAAATCACCAAGGTTAGTATGGATTAATTCAAGTAATTGATTCTCTTTGAACATTTATACATGATTTCTTAGTTGATTTGGATTCTACACATATTTCACATTTATCATGATTAGATAGTTTAACATTGTGCAACATGCCTATATCTTTCATTTTCTTAATATATGAGAAACTAACATGTCCTAATCTACCATGCCAAAGATCAGAGAAGTCAACCAAGTAAGCAAAAGAGGTAGATGCACTTCCATTCATGATTTCAAGTACATTAAATATAAACAGGCCCTAACTACCATAGCCTTTTCCCACAAACTGCCCATTTTTAGTCATTACAAATTTATCGGACTCAAAGCAGACCTTAACACCAGCTTTAACAAGAAGAGATACTTAAATGAGGTTCCAACGGATCTCAGGAACAAGAAGCATATCTGTAAGAGAAGAGAGTTTCCCAAAAGTGAGCGTGAGAAGCACCTTTCCCTTACCCACAATAGGTGAGGGCGTTGAATCACCCATGAACACTTGTTCACCATTGTCAACAGAGTAGTACGAAGTGAAGGCTCCTTCATCGGCACATATATGCCGGGTTGCCTCGGAATCAACTACCCAATCTTTGTTATGTGCAATCATGTTAGCTTCAGAGCCCACCGCAACAAAAATATTTTCCTCCACTATGTTTGGTTCTATTTTGGAGGGAGCCTCACTAGTCTTCCGGTACCTACACTGTGCAGAGTGGTGCCCGGACTTGCCACATGCGAAACAGATTTCTTTCTTCTTGAAAGCCAAGTTAGGGCTACTTTTAGTGTTGTGGAAATTTTTGTTATTCTTGTGAAAAGGTTTCTTAGGTTTGGAAGAACCACTTTCAATTAGATTTTCCTTGAAAGCAAGTTCCTTAGCTCTTCGGGTTTCTTTGTTTCTTTGTTATTTTCTTTTCGTATGTGAATTATTACAACTTCATGACTCATTTGTTTTCTTGTGTTTTAGTTCTTTCTTATAATTTATCCAAGACTCGGGTAGTTTTTCAATCAAGGCTCCAGCAACAAAAGCTTCAGGTAGGGTGATGTTTTCATTTTAAGGTCATCAATTAAAAACATGGTATTCATGAATTTGATATAAGATATTTATTTCTTCAGATATAACAAAACTAAGAAAGTTTCCTATTACAATTTTTTGAGTTCTAGCATCTTCAAGGATATATTTCTTATTAAGGCTTTCCCAAATTTTAGTTGTAGTTTTATTAGGACAGTAAACATCAAATAGCTCATTACTTAAGGTCTTTGAAATTATCGTCTACAAATTTTATTAGCCTTTTCCCAATTTTGGAGGTCCTTTTCTTTTTAGGTTTCACGATTAGTTATAGCAAATGCATAGCCGTTACATCAAGTGTAGAGAAAACCCTTTCTTGCCATCTTTCAAAGTGAGTTCTATTAAAAGGTTTGAGTTTAGAAATATCCATCCATGTTTCAACCATGCCATCCATGTTAAATCTACTCTTAAGATTGTTGAAAAATTAACTAGGAATACTACTATGAAATTGAAAATAAACTTTCAAAATGAAAAGGAACCTTCTTTTGCGATGCTGTCCTTAAGAGTAAATTAGTCCCTCTGAGAATATGTCTTGGTGCAAGAAGATAACGACGACCTACCCTCGAGTTCAACAATCGATAGCGTGAAAGTGTGCACTCGAAATGTACACACCCTTGCATAGCTCTGATTTGTTTCTTCCTTAATAGCTGAAGAGAATGAGAGGTTTTAGAGAGAAGAGCAGAGGAGAAGAGGGATTGTTTTTCTCTGGTTGTTATTTTGGAGGAGGAAGTTGCTGGTTTTATAGAGCAAAGGAGATCTGGAGGAATCTTTTACAGCCAAAAGTTCATTGGGAAGACAAGAAACGGTGATATTTTATTGGGCAGAGAAAGGCTCAGTTCATAGGGCAGAGAGAAGCAATAATCACAGTTTTCTTGAGCTGTGGGAAGATATTCTCGTGCAGAGTGAAGATCTGGAAAGAGATTTGGTCAAAGATCCAAAAATAAAAAGTGCAAAGCTGAGCTCGGGTTACACCCAGATTTGCACCCTCCTGCGGGCGCGATGCAGGCGTAAATGTGCATTAAGGTTTTATTGATCCGATTGCCGAATTTCTAGTTCTGGGTTCTATTAGGCTTGTGCGCGCGTGAGCGCCCGTCTACTCCTAGGCCCATTCGACACACTAAGAAAGTGACAGCACATTTAAACACTAAATTTTTTCTCATATTCCTATGCGGGACTAATGATAACACTCATTTTTGAAATACACTCAAAAACTCCAATGGTAAGTTGAATGTAACAAGTAATAACACCAGCTGATTACACTTTTCAGTTGTGCGATTATTCAATAATTTTTAGTTTTACTCATCATGATTTTTTTGCTATCCGTTGCAACCCCTGGTTTTATCAGGATTTGAAATTGATTCATGTTTTTGTTCTTTAGTATTAATATATATATATATCACTACAATAGGCTGTAATTGATTTTTGGCTTAATAATGGACTCGGTCATTTTTCATGAGCACTTTGGAGTTTCTTTAAGATAACCTTAAGCTCACTGTTAATGCAATGCAATTCAGATAATGATCCATTAGATACTAGTTTTGCGAAGTTTGATGAAAATTGGTTATATTGTAGCATCATTTGCTACAGATTAGGTAATCCTTTTGTTTGTTTGGTTATAGTATGTGGGTGTGTGGTGTCAGGTCCAGGCCTGCTTGTATCACAAAGCTTGAGTGCTAAATGTGCCCCTCATTCTTATTGGCCTATAAATAAACTAGAAAGGGACACAATGTATGAGCTGGCCCATGGACTAGGAGGGAATCTCTTTTTCCCTTAATAGCAGGTTACCGTTGAGAGCATCAAGGAGTCTAGCAGCTGTCAATAACTTGACAGGAGCTATGCCGGTTAGTAGAGAGCGCGTGTCCAGATTGTTAAGAGTTATTTGTTTGTAGTGACAACTAGAGAGCTATATATGTAAAGAGAGATGGAACACATATTTTTCTTTTATACATTGATATTAATCAAAATCCTCATCTTCTCAAACTTTCTTCTTCTTCTTCTTCTTATTATTATTATATTTGCCTCCTTCCATCTTCTTCTCTTCCTGCTAATTTCTCCTCGAGTTCGATTAAATCATGGTTAGGCGCGGACGCAGTAATCAAGGTCAGGGGGTTGTCCCTGATAGATGGCCTCACGTAGAAGTCAATGGAGAAGAAAATTTCTCATATAACTGTCTCTGAATTCGGGTTAAATGGCTTTGTTTTTGTTACTTAGTTTTGATTGGTAACTATTGGAAAAGGTTTGTTGGTTAAATAGATATTTTCTCAGAAATTAAATAATATGTTTGGTCTTACATAAGACTGGACTGATAATAATGTGAAATTTAGGAAGAAGTACATTATGCATTACGTACGATTAGTCTGAAAGAGAATCTTGGGGTTTCCAGCAACGTTTTAGGCAAAAACCGCTGCTAGAGTGGAGCTAATAGTGTTAGCAGTGGTCCACCGCATTGCTTTGGGCAATTGCGGTGGCATAAATCGGTCTCTGCGCTTTTTGCTCGCAATAGTGCTAAGAAGTGCACCAAAGCGGTAAAAAGCGAAAAACATATGCTTTTTACTGCTTTAACGCACTATTTAAAGCGTTAATTGAGTTAGATATTTAAAAGTAAGCCCGACTCGTACCAAACGCAACCCGAATTTTTAATAAACCCTAATCCCATTCCCGTTTCTCTCTCCTCTCTAATCTCAATCAGTAAAAAAATGCTAAACGCTGCCACCTCTTCTCTTCATTGTCCTTTCTTTCCCAAACTCCTTGCCTCTTGCTGCCGCCTCTATAATCTCTATCGATAAAAAAACCCTAAACGGTTACGTCTTTCATTCTGTACAGTACTTTGTTAATATTATGTGAATGTTACACATTTATTTCATGCTTAGGATCTCTATAAATCATCAAATATACATTTGCAGCATTTTTAGATTTTCTTGAAATTTTCTTAATTTGTAAATATTTATACATATTTAAACTAGACTGCTATTTGACCTTGCGCTTTTAGCCACTTTTTTCCCGCTATAGACCCAAATAGCCTTAGCGGTATCTCGCCACTACGCGACACTATCCGCTATCCACAACCTTGGTTTCTAGTTCAGATCCTTTGGACCAGATTCAAATACATTATAAACAGACTTGGATCTTCTCCACCACCAAAAAGTAGTGATCTCTCCACTAGTTTTTACATTATAAATACAATTAATTATTACACTTTATTTGCATTAGCACCTGAAATTGTTTTTAAGTTAATTAAATTTACTCAAATCAAGTTCTGGGTGTAAACTTGAACTTCGAGTGAGTCCAAGAATTATATTTATTATCACAGACATTTACAGTTCTTTTACTCTTGTATCTCTTTTACCTGCTTAAGCTAGAATAAATTCCTCGGGCGAATATGGAGAATGTTGTGAGACTTTGAGAGATCTTAGTGGGAATTTTCTTTGAACTTGTATGTGAATAATAATTTATTTTCTTTCTGCACCTAATATTTCGGGTTTCTCAGGTAAGCTTCTCGAAAAGCTCTATTCCAAGTAGTTGTGTGAAGCCATTGAAACATAAGGAAACAGAACCAGTTGTTCTCCTTCATGGCTTTGACAGGTATGACAGCTCTGATGATTCTTCATTCATTTATACATTATTCATTTCCTGAACAAAAGAGTTTGATTAAATGCATCACAAATTCGAATCAATACATAGACTCCTCTTTCCTCGAGAATAGTTGTATGAAAAAATTTCACTATTCTCTAAGAAGTACTTGTAAGCAATAAATATCATTTGTGATGACTGATGGTGTAAGAAAATTGAAAGAGAAAAATAGTAGACAGAGATTTCTGTGGTTAGGTGAGGTTCACCTAGATCCATGGTGAGAAACTTGTGTGTTATTTTTCGTGGGATTTCCCAAAGTCTAGCATAGGTTATAAATAAGGGGTTTTTGTCTTTGAACCCAAAGTTTGAGCCCCATTTATTTTTAAACACATTTACTTCTAATTATACTCAATACACCCAAAAAAATTTCTCTTTTTATCTGTAAACCCAAAACATTAATTACATCTTATTTGTATATTGTGTAATTTGTATTTATAAAAGAAAATATAAAAACACAGTCGCCCTTCCCTCTCTCCTTCTGTAAAATCTTCAATTCCTCCATCTCTCTTCCCTCTCTTCTCCCTCCTCCCTTGAGACTCATCACTGTCTCAAGCTCCACCACCCTTCTCCTAAGTCATCCTCTCCTCAAACAAACCTCAAATCCTTAGACCCCTCCTCAATAGTCACTGGAATATACAGTCAACAACTAAAAAAAAACTTCCCGTCTCTTTCATCCTCTTTTCCCTCCTCTCCCCTTCCGTCCTCCCTCTCTCTCCCCCTCCCAACGTCCTCGTCCTCATCGTCTCCAACCTCGAATCCTTATATTACCAATTATCTTCATAATATACTTTAAAATGGCTGAAACTGAAATTGCTTAGAGGTTGTTTGATAAAATGCTCGACAGCTCGAGAGAGATGTTTTTTCTTGGAATTCAATGGTTTTTGGTTGTTATGATTTTGCATTTGGGACATATTGGTTTTGCATTGAGGATGTTAGATGAAATACCACACAAGAATTTGATTTTATTGGGAGATGTGGTTTCTATTTTTACCAACCACTTTCTTTTAGTAATGTAGCAAGCGGGCCCCATCCTTTCCTCTCGAAAAAGAATTTGATTTTGTATAATTCGATGGTTAATAGATTAATGAAGTAGAGGATGTCGGTGACCATCATATTCAACTTAATTTCTAAGTTTAACATGTTAAGTTTTAAGTATTATTAACATCAAAGTCTGAGTACAAAGATAACTTCTTAATTTCTATGTTTTGAAATTCTAATTATTACTAATTACTGAACTTACTAACTAATGAGGTTAAAAATAGTATAAATACTAGGAGTAAAGCTCCTATAAACTTAAGTGGATAGGAACCCTTTGTCCACCAACTTTTTTATCCAATGATTTTGCATTGAGATTTGTGCTAGCATGTAATGCACAAATCTCAAAGATAGCATTGATGTGTAGCACAAATCTCAAAGCATAATGAATGGATAAAAAGTTTGGTGGACAAGTGCTCCTATCCACTTAAGTTTATAGGAGCTTTACTCTAAATACTAGTTTTATTATTAATGACCTTCGATTGTAAAAAATTATAGCATAAATACTAGTTTGATATAATCCCGACGAAGTATAGTAACTACAGTTACAATTATAACAACTAAAGTTATAACTGTAGCAACTTAAAGTTGTAAGTATAGCAACTTAAAGCTGTTACACTTACAGGTTTTGTTGTTATACTTATAGGTTATGTTGCTATACTTATATGCGTTCTTGCTATACTAATAGGTTTTCTTGCTACACTTACAAAATATATTGTTATACTTATAGGTGTTGTTGCCAAATATATTGTTATACTTATAGGTGTTGTTGCCATACTTACAGATTATAGTGCTATACCTATAGATTTTGTTGTTAAACTTATAGATTTTGATTTTATACTTTCATGTTCTGTTGCTATTAGGGCTGTGCAAACAATCGGTTCTGTTTTTGGTCAAAATTTGCCAAACCGAACCGAATTGCCTATGATTCAAAACTGAACCGAACTGACCCAAGTCGGTTCAGTTTAGTTTGCTCGGTTCTGACTTGGGTGTGATGCACTCAAATGTTAGATTCCAAATTAAAGATAAACTAATATGTTAACCAAGCGTGAAGTTTGGTTTTTGAACATAGAGGAACTGTTCTTGATATAACGTTTGGCATGGAAATGATCAAATGCAGTATATTCTATGTTAAATTTATTGCTAAATTTATATATACAGGCCCAACTATCAGTTTGGCATAGAGCTATAAACAGGGCAAAATAAAGTTGTATACAACCTTTCAATGCTAAATTTATAGCTAAATCTAATATACATGAGGCATGGAAATGATCAAATGCAGTAGACATTTAGAAATCCATTAACGAAAGACCAAAAAAAAAAGGTTTGAAAAGGTCCAAAATTAACAAATCATCTAGAATATTATTTGATGATGCATAGAATCGACATTAGCTAGGGTTTTAACTTCATACCTTCATTGTACGGGGGATATCCAAAGTGCAATATGGATCTAAGGGGTTGATTCAGCCATGATAAAGGAAACCAATAGAATAAGAGGGGTATGGACAACAAAATGAAATGTCGTGATTGGGGTATTCTTGGCCATCGCGGGTGAGAACCGAGAAGATGGAGAGAGAAATGAACCGTCGAGGATGAAATTATGTAGCCTATGTGATCATATACACGTTGGGTTTAAGCGGGTATAGGTTGTAATTCTAAAGGCTATCTATATTGGGAATATTAACTATAATAGGGTTCGGTTGGTTCGGGTGATGCGTGTTGAAAAATCTTCAACCCGACCTGAACCAATTTCTTATCAAAACCGAACTGAACTGCCAAATTTCATCTGCTTCAGTCGGTTTGTTTGGTTTGAATTGAATTGTGCCCACCCCTAGTTGCTATATTTGATTTATTAGATGAGAAGTATAACAACAAACAACTGAAGCATATAAATTATATTTCAGGTAGCTAATACACATTTATTCGATATGAAGTACTACTTCAATATCTCGTTAACACCCTTCTCTTTCAATATTTCAGCTTAAATTCCACCGTCCTACAATCGGAAGTTGTCACTCATCCGATTTTCGCTTTCAGTATCTCACTGTGCTTATTTTTCCCTTCTCTTTCTATATCTTACCTGAAGTTAATATGAAGTCGGGTATTTGAGTCTTTCATAATACTCTTTCACAATTGTCATCATGCAACCGCCGCTGATCCACCGTTGCTTCCCATCGAGCTTGTTACTGCCGTAACTCGAGTTCTCTTCATCATCAAAATTCCTTTTGAAATTACAAAGATATTACACAAAGATTGTATTGGGGACTATCATTGTTTGATCCCGCCATCGCTAATAAGTTCAAACCCGCAACCTATAGCCTCTCTCCTTCCTTTAGCCATCAACACCTAGCAAAAAAATTAAAAGAATACAAATCATCAAAACCTTCCTCGAATAACAACTCTCAGCATGTTCCAATGTCTCTTACCAATTACAACAAACAACTAATGGGCATTATTTCTTCACTTGAATAAAGGGTTCCTTTCACAAATATTTTGTGAAACCGTTGAGTAGGGGATGAAGGCGTATGAATCGTCAAACTCGTTCAGCTTACTGGAGGGGGATGAGGTTTGTTGGCAGGGAGGTTCGAGGTTGGCAGCATTGCCAATAAACAAACTAGGGCAGAGAGAAAGGGAAGTGGAGAAGACGTAGAGAGTAGAGAGTGATAGTGCTCTTTTTAGCATTGTTGTGGGGATAGAAATAGGATGGAGAACAGTGTTATCAATGCGCAAGGCGCAAAGTCTCTTTACGTGTACATGCGCAAGGTGCAAAGCGATGCGTTCGCCCGAGTGAAGCAAGGCGCACACCACACATAATTTTTCAAGATGGGTAATCAAGCATGAAAGAACATGTTTATTTATTTCACATAAAAATATGTCAAGATAAGTAATATCTACTATGAAATCACAAAATAAGGCTTTAATTTCTAACGCTAATACATCCAACAATAGAGCGAAGTTCATAAATTTTCAAATAAAAAATCAAGACTTAATATTGAAGCAAAACTTATGGTCCTCAATCGGGCTCCTATAAAGGCCTAAAGACTTTATTTTGCCTTTTGGGATATGGGTTATGGGTTATCAGGTATCCCAACTGAAATTTTAAAGAACAAAACTATGCGAAGCTATGCCTAGAGTGCGCCCTACGTGAAGCACATGTCACGTCTGGCATAAAGGCATTCTTGCATCAAATCTGAGGCACATGAAAGTGAGGCGCATCTTTGAAAACACCGATGGAGAAGATGGGATGATCTTGGAGAGAGAGAGAGAGAGAGAGAGAGAGAGGAGGTAGATGAGAGTGATAGGAGAAGGTAGGAGAAGAGAGGTAGAGGAGGTGGTGGCGGTGGAGGGTTAGTGGTAGCGAAGGAGGGAGGATGATGTCATTGGACGGAAGGGAATGGTTTATTTTGTTACTGAGAAGACAAACGGCATTTTGGTATTTTTATATATTTAAGGGATACAATATACATATATATTTGTATTTTGTACTTTTGGGTTTAAATGTAACTACAGATTGTATTTTGGGTTTATGGATACAAATAGTAGTATGTGGGTTTAAAGATAAATGAGGGTAAAAGTTTGGGTTTAGAAGCAAAACCCTATAAATAATTTCATAGAGGAGAACTTTAAAGTCACCAAAAAAATGCAAGATATCTATATGATCCAATTTATCACATGGAGATCTGAAGAAAAAAGAAAAAAAAGGATATTCTATTACCTAATTGTAATCATCCTACTATATCAATAGATATCTCAAAAATATTGCATTGACCTCGGAGATTTGAAATATTCATCATATAATCTCCAAGATCTTGAGAATCTTCAGCATTCCCCCTTAAATTGGAGCTATATTACTCGAACACGACAATTTCGGTGCCGTACCCGTGTCCGATATGTTTTGAGTACGGCTGCGTACCCAAAAGTCTTGGACATGGATGGGTTCACTTTATTTTTTTTTTTGAGAAAGGGATTGGTTCACTTGTTGGTTCAGCTGTTGCTTCGGTTGTTTGAAGGTGAGAAGAAAGCCTAATGCCCCAATCAAAGTGCTCAAAGATATACTTTTAAAATCGTTCTAAAATTTTTTAAAATGGAAAATTAGATTTCTTAGAGATAAACTAGATTGGATAGTTAAATCATAGTGTCGTCTATACCTGAAATCTCCAACTTGAAATTATTTATTTATATATTCCAATATGCGTCTGAACATGCGTCATGACAACCATAAACAAATAATTTTCCTCCTTTATATTTAACTATCTTTTTGATATTGTCAATTTTATTAGGAATTTTCGTTTCTCCTGAAAGTGGTACATGTCCCAAGCGCTTCGACTGGAACAACTACTCAGCAACATCTCTAAGATTTTATTAGGATTGTATAAATAAATTTTTTGGTGTATAAAATAATTTTTGTCAGCTTCTAAAGTTTAAAAAGTATTTTTCTTAAATCCTAAAACCCATTATTATGAAATCTAGTGGATCCCACATCGAAATTTCCTAAATTTACTTAAAATGTATAATAAAAATATTTTCTAGAAACTTTTCATAATTTTCTAGATATTAAAAAGTATAGTGTTCCTGATTTAAAATTCATTTATCCAAATTTTTCGGAGAAAATATAAAACCTGAAAATCATTTAGAAGACTTGTTTACAAAACTGCCCCTAGGGTTTTAAACCCTAGGGGCCAGATTGAAGAGAAGGCGACAGTGTTGGTCGCTGTCAATCGGCATGGCCATGTAAATCAAAGAATTTATAGTGGACGAAGATGAGAGTTGTAGTATCCTTCTTCATATCTATTATTCTCTACATGGTTATGTATATATAGAGAACTGAACAAAACCCTACTCCTATTCGATTAGGAACCGGCCCACAAATAGGCTGGTATGGGTCCTATGGATCCTTCCAGTCAATTGGATAGACCCCACAAAAATACTAACAAGATGGATGAAATCTCCATTGCCAAATGTTAGTAATTCTGGAATTTCTTACGTTAAACACTTTAATTTTTCTGATCAATGACATAAAGTCCGTGAGAAATCTTTTCTTCATCAATCTTGTTCGTTGTGGTTCTGTCCTAATTTCAGAAGGACTAAGAGTGGCATTACAATTTAATGAGTAAGTAATCTACTAACAAATAATAATTTGTAGGAAAAGAAGGCATAAATAAAACTTTTGCATTATAGAATTGGAAAAAATTGGTTTCATCCATTCATTGTATAGGAACCGAGGATCCATTAGCAACCAAGTTGAACGTCGACCAATAGATTCTTTAAAGTTAAATATGCATGAAGGGTTTCAGTCATATGATCGGTGTTCTCTAAGTCTATGATCTAACTATAATGATAGCTAGAATTACTTAAAAACCTTATGATTTACCATGAGAGCTAGTGTCCGGTGTGAAATAATGTGTAGAAATCGAAGAGGATTATATTTCGGTAGCTAATACACATTTATTCGATATGAAGTACTACTTCAATATCTCGTTAACACCCTTCTCTTTCAATATTTCAGCTTAAATTCCACCGTCCTACAATCGGAAGTTGTCACTCATCCGATTTTCGCCAAGATCTCATCAGGCTTATTTTTCCCTTCTCTTTCTATATCTTACCTGAAGTTAATATGAAGTCGGGTATTTGAGTCTTTCATAATACTCTTTCACAATTGTCATCATGCAACCGCCGCTGATCCACCGTTGCTTCCCATCGAGCTTGTTACTGCCGTAACTCGAGTTCTCTTCATCATCAAAATTCCTTTTGAAATTACAAAGATATTACACAAAGATTGTATTGGGGACTATCATTGTTTGATCCCGCCATCGCTAATAAGTTCAAACCCGCAACCTATAGCCTCTCTCCTTCCTTTAGCCATCAACACCTAGCAAAAAAATTAAAAGAATACAAATCATCAAAACCTTCCTCGAATAACAACTCTCAGCATGTTCCAATGTCTCTTACCAATTACAACAAACAACTAATGGGCATTATTTCTTCACTTGAATAAAGGGTTCCTTTCACAAATATTTTGTGAAACCGTTGAGTAGGGGATGAAGGCGTATGAATCGTCAAACTCGCTCACCATCGGAGGGGATGAGGTTTGTTGGCGTGGAGGTTCGAGGTTGGCAGATTGCCAATAAACAAACTAGGGCGAGAGAAAGGGAAGTGGAGAAGACGAGAGTAGAGAGTGATAGTGCTCTTTTAGCATTGTTGTGGGGATAGAAATAGGATGGAGAACGGTGTTATCAATGCGCCATAGCAAAGTCTCTTTACGGTACATGCTAAGGTGCAAAGCGACGCGTCACCGAAAGTGAAGCAAGGCGACACCACACATAATTTTTCAAGATGGGTAATCAAGCATGAAAGAACATGTTTATTTATTTCACATAAAAATATGTCAAGATAAGTAATATCTACTATGAAATCACAAAATAAGGCTTTAATTTCTAACGCTAATACATCCAACAATAGAGCGAAGTTCATAAATTTTCAAATAAAAAATCAAGACTTAATATTGAAGCAAAACTTATGGTCCTCAATCGGGCTCCTATAAAGGCCTAAAGACTTTATTTTGCCTTTTGGGATATGGGTTATGGGTTATCAGGTATCCCAACTGAAATTTTAAAGAACAAAACTATGCGAAGCTATGCCTAGAGTGCGCCCTACGTGAAGCACATGTCACGTGCGAGGCGCAAAAGGCATTGCTGCATCAAATGCAGGGCACATGAGGCGGAGTGAGGCGCGCATCTTTGAAAACACTGATGGAGAAGATGGGATGATACTGGAGAGAGAGAGAGAGAGGAGGTAGGGAGAAGAGAGGAGGTAGATGAGAGTGATAGGAGAAGGTAGGAGAAGAGAGGGTAGAGGAGGTGGTGGCGGTGGAGGGTTAGTGGTAGCGAAGGAGGGAGGATGATGTCATTGGACGGAAGGGAATGGTTTATTTTGTTACAGAGAAGACAAACGGCATTTTTGGTATTTTTATATATTTAAGGGATACAATATACATATATATTTGTATTTTGTACTTTTGGGTTTAAATGTAACTACAGATTGTATTTTGGGTTTATGGATACAAATAGTAGTATGTGGGTTTAAAGATAAATGAGGGTAAAAGTTTGGGTTTAGAAGCAAAAACCCCTATAAATAATTTCATAGAGGAGAACTTTAAAGTCACCAAAAATGCAAGATATCTATATGATCCAATTTATCACATGGAGATCTGAAGAAAAAGGAAAAAAAAGGATATTCTATTACCTAATTGTAATCATCCTACTATATCAATAGATATCTCAAAAATATTGCATTGACCTCGGAGATTTGAAATATTCATCATATAATCTCCAAGATCTTGAGAATCTTCAGCATTCCCCCTTAAATTGGAGCTATATTACTCGAACACGACAATTCTCGTCGCACTGTCCGATATGTTTTGAGTACGGCTGCGTACCC
Organism: Asparagus setaceus; assembly: GCA_012295165.1. NCBI lineage: Eukaryota > Viridiplantae > Streptophyta > Magnoliopsida > Asparagales > Asparagaceae > Asparagus > Asparagus setaceus. Next base: position 71,385,818 of record CM022703.1, on the reverse strand, counting down.
AAAAGTCTTGGACATGGATGGGTTCACTTTATTTTTTTTTTTGAGAAAGGGATTGGTTCACTTGTTGGTTCAGCTGTTGCTTCGGTTGTTTGAAGGTGAGAAGAAAGCCTAATGCCCCAATCAAAGTGCTCAAAGATATACTTTTAAAATCGTTCTAAAATTTTTTAAAATGGAAAATTAGATTTCTTAGAGATAAACTAGATTGGATAGTTAAATCATAGTGTCGTCTATACCTGAAATCTCCAACTTGAAATTATTTATTTATATATTCCAATATGCGTCTGAACATGCGTCATGACAACCATAAACAAATAATTTTCCTCCTTTATATTTAACTATCTTTTTGATATTGTCAATTTTATTAGGAATTTTCGTTTCTCCTGAAAGTGGTACATGTCCCAAGCGCTTCGACCGAACAACTACTCAAAGAACATCTCTAAGATTTTATTAGGATTGTATAAATAAATTTTTGGTGTATAAAATAATTTTTGTCACTTCTAAAGTTTAAAAGTATTTTTCTTAAATCCTAAAACCCATTATTATGAAATCTAGTGGATCCCACATCAGAAATTTCCTAAATTTACGAAAATGTATAATAAAAATATTTTCTAGAAACTTTTCATAATTTTCTAGATATTAAAAAGTATAGTGTTCCTGATTTAAAATTCATTTATCCAAATTTTTCGGAGAAAATATAAAACCTGAAAATCATTTAGAAGACTTGTTTACAAAACTGCCCCTAGGGTTTTAAACCCTAGGGGGCAGATTGAAGAGAAGGCGACAGTGTTGGTCGCGTGTCAATTGGCAGCGGCGCCTTGCGTAAATCAAAGAATTTATAGTGGACGAAGATGAGAGTTGTAGTATCCTTCTTCATATCTATTATTCTCTACATGGTTATGTATATATAGAGAACTGAACAAAACCCTACTCCTATTCGATTAGGAACCGGCCCACAAATAGGCTGGTATGGGTCCTATGGATCCTTCCAGTCAATTGGATAGACCCCACAAAAATACTAACAAGATGGATGAAATCTCCATTGCCAAATGTTAGTAATTCTGGAATTTCTTACGTTAAACACTTTAATTTTTCTGATCAATGACATAAAGTCCGTGAGAAATCTTTTCTTCATCAATCTTGTTCGTTGTGGTTCTGTCCTAATTTCAGAAGGACTAAGAGTGGCATTACAATTTAATGAGTAAGTAATCTACTAACAAATAATAATTTGTAGGAAAAGAAGGCATAAATAAAACTTTTGCATTATAGAATTGGAAAAAATTGGTTTCATCCATTCATTGTATAGGAACCGAGGATCCATTAGCAACTGAAGTTGAACGTCGACCAATAGATTCTTTAAAGTTAAATATGCATGAAGGGTTTCCGTCATATGATCGGTGTTCTCTAAGTCTATGATCTAACTATAATGATAGCTAGAATTACTTAAAAAACCTTATGATTTACCATGAGAGCTAGTGTCTGGTGTGAAATAATGTGTAGAGAAATCGAAAGAGGATTGTCTTCTAGCTTACAAGAAAGAGAGTATTCGATGGTGAAAGACTTTATTTAAAGTAGCCTGTAAGCAAGGGAAAAAATTCCAAGCTTGTAAGTAGCAAGGAAAAGTTGTATTTTTAAAAGTGGTTTGTTATTTTTTCTACCCAACTGTTGCAGAGCTTGTGTCAGTCTTTCAATTGAAACTTGAGATTTAGTATTAGCAGTTTGAGCAAAAGATTTATTATAATTCTCCCCAATGGGCTTGAGGTAGGGTATAAATCCAAAATTCAGCCTTGATGTGCCCTATGGCATCACAATGGTTGCATCTTGGTGTAGAACAAACTCCTCTACCTCTTCGCCCACCACGAATACTAGTAAAACTGTAAAATATATTGCCTTCAACATAAGTGACATTCTCTTGATCAACCTTATCTTTATTTGCAACTAAAAAAGAGTCCTCAGTGTTATCACCTACAGAGAAAATAGAGAAGACAAAATTATTATCATCTAATTCTAACTCTCTTAAATAGAGATTAGGAGAATATTACAAAATAGGTATGAGATAAAATCATATCTAATCACATGACACAATATCTCAATAATATCTCATAATATCTACTAAATCTACTAATACCAAATTATCGATAATATCTAACACTCCCCCTCAAGCTAGAGCATATATACTATATATGCACAGCTTGTTACAAATGGGAACAAAGCATCTAGTAGAAACCCTAAGCGGGTAAGCAAATAGAAATCCTAGGCGAATAAGCCAATAGAAACACCCTAGGCGGGTACGCTAGTAGAAACACCCTAGGCTAGTGCGCCAGTAGAAATCCTAGGCGGATAAGCCAGTAGAAACAACATCTAAAGAAAACCGCTGTCGTTGCATATAACTACCAAAGATGCCGAAGAGTGAATAGTAACCCCGACATCGCTATTACATGAAAGGTAACCAGCATTTCATCGTGAACGATGAACACCAATTTTTTATTTAGGTTATTTTCTGGAGGGTGTTTGTTAAGATCTAGAAAACAATGATGCCAATGTTGTTGATGTTGAAGCCATCGATGCCATCAAAGCCGCCCGAGGGGAGCATGAAGGCCATGCAAAACCCCCTCGATGGCCTTGAGATCTAAAAAGATGGGAGAAGTTTTGCAGGATCAAGTAGGCTCTGATACCATGTAGAGAAAATAGAGAAGATAAAATTATTATTCATCTAACTCTAACCGCTCTTAAATAGAGATTAGGAGGATATTACAAAATAGGTATGAGAAAAATCATATCTAATTACATCTCACGATATCTCAACATTATCTCATAATATCTACTAAATGTGCTCATACCAAATTATCAAAAATATCTAATATCACCTTTATCTTTTAATCCTATAGGCTATATCTATAACCCTTGTAGAAGCTTCCTCACATTGAATAGAAAAAATAACATCAAGACTAGGCATCTCATGACTTAATAAAATTAAATATCGAGCATTTTCATATTCAAAATCAAAACCGGAAAGGAATTGATATATCTTATCATTAACATTACATTTTTGAATTTCGTTCAAATTAGTTGTAGGAAGTAGTAAGCACCCAATTCTCCCATCTAGCTTTAAGAAAGGCGTGATATTTCAGTCACAGGTTGCTTATTTTCTTTGGCATGAGATGCATTCGTTTTCAACTGAAAGATACAAGCATGATTATTTTCTTGACCATATATTTCCTTAATAGAACTCCATAAATTGTAAGCAATATCGGAAAGGATAAAAATTTGTGCTATTTTAGGATTAATGGAATCTAAAATCCAGTACATGACTAATTTACATTAGCTTTCCATTCATCATAAGTAGGATCATCAAAACATTTAACTTTATTCTTGCCAATCATATCATTAAGTTTGGACTTTCCACAAGAGAGAAAGTTATAGATCTGGACCACGGTAGATAATTAAGTCCTTCCAACAATATAATTCATACATAGTAGTTTTAGAATTACCTCTTTCCTCCAACGCTGTTAAGAACTAAGGAAAGGTCTGACCTGGTTACCAATAGAAATGTAGAAATAAATACTCGATCCTTTGAACAACATCAGCTTTAACTTGATGGACGTGGGTCTAAGCTTCTGATACAATGTAAGAAAATTGAAAAGAGAAAATGTAGACATAGATTTACGTGGTTTTTCCAGGTTCTACTACATCCACGGTGGTGAAAATAATTTTTAAGTTTTCTTCGTATTTCCCTTGGACCACCATAAGGTATAAATAGTTGCATGGATGGGAAATTCAAACTCAACAAAAAGGAAAGATATCCCATACGATTCAATTTATCACACGGAGATTTCTATTTAGAAAAGGAAAAACGGGAAATGCCACTACCTAATTACACTATGACTATCCTACTGTATTAATAGAGATCTCAAAATATTGCATTCACCTAGGAGATGTGAAATCTTCATGATATAATCTTGGAAATCATGATAATCTTCAACAGATGCTACTGCCATTCCATCCCTGTAATAAGTGGGTACTCGCTCTCTCCTTCCATGTACGTTATCCTGGAAATCTGATAGCTAAGTTTTGCTTTGGCTTGATGATTGTATAAGATATAGTTCTAATGTACTTGATGAGGCATCATTTTCTCGTCTGTTCGTCCCCCTAGTCCTTACAATCTAAAAACGAAAGTTTGAAGCATCCATGTAATATATCAGGCTTTAAACATGCTGATCTAATCCAACTAGACCTGGCCACGACCCTGGGCCAGGGCTTTTCCGGGCCGGGTTTGGCCCTTTGATTCCGGGCTTGGGAGCTGCCAAAACCCGGCCTGCGAGCCCGACCAGACGGGCTTCTGGCAGGGCTCAAGCCCGCCCAGGAGATCCTTTATGACTTCGTTTTATATGTTCCCTAAGCTAATTTATTTAAAAAGTTAACAAAAAAGAAAAGATAAATTTAAAAACTTAACTTAAGACATGGATTAGGCCCAAATTTGGGCCAAGTTCCTTTTTTTAAATGGGTCAGGCCCATTTTATTTGAGCTAGGAATTAACTCAGGCCCATGTTGTGTCCGGGTAAGTGTCGGGCCTGGACCTGGGTTTTGGGCCCTCTGCCCAGCCCGACCCGTAAATAATCCGAGTTTGGGCTAAAGCCTGGCCCATACGGGTCGGGCTTTTGGGTCAGATCGGCCTGGTGGCTGGGTCTAAATCCAACCAAAACTAAAAGACACCGTTGTGAAATTGCCCTAGAGGGGGGTGAATAGGGCAATATGCTAATCTAATCCGAATTAATGCCAAATTAAAACTAATTAACAAATATATATCCTAGCAAGTATGATATACAAAGAATAATATGCAAGGATATGTAATATCCACAAAGAGTAAACAAAAATAAACAAGTGTAAATAAGATAGAGAAATAAAACAAATGAGAGCAAGGCAATAAAGATGAACAAGATGAATGCGCCAAGCAAACTTCAAACACAATAATATGTTCACGAGGTTCGGTCAACCCACGACCTACGTCCTCGCTCCTCACCTCGAGGAGATCTCCACTATATCAATCGGGTTTCCTACGCTCACCCGAATAACGTTTACACCACACTATCTCGGTTTTCTAGCTCACCGAAAACTTTACAATCACTCACAATGTACTTACACTAACTACCACCTCAAGTGTTGGTCTCTAGTCCTGTCTCCCTCAAGTGCTCGGATTTACCACCTCTCCCTAGGCTTTACTACCGATGCCACTCCTCTTGGGACAACCCCGTCTCTCACCACACACCTCTCTGTACTAGTGTAATACAATGTGATCTCACAATTAAAGCTCACAAATACAAATGTTTGTTCTCTATGGATGAGAACTCATTACACAACTCAATGTTACAAACTCTCACAACCCCAATATACTATGTATGAAAATACTATAAGCTCAAGTGGGTGTGTGTAACAATGAGATTTAATCAAAACTAAACTCAAATAAATTCTAGCTTATGGAAATGAAAATCAAACATATAAATCGCTAGATATGAGTTTAGAAAAACTTCTAGATGAAAAGAGAGAAGGAGAAGAGTTGAATGCTCAAACACCAAAGGATAATCTCCTCAAGCTCTTGTGAAAGTTTCTTCACAAACTAAACTTCCAAACAAACTAAACAAACACTTAAACTCTTCAAAACCGTGTTTAAAACCTTCTTAATTCTTACTGAAATAAATGAGGGCATGGGGTATATATAGGATGAAGAGACAAAGCCTAAAACATCGAAAATCCCAGAAAAACGCTCAAAAATAAAAACTAGCCGTTACTAGCCGTTATAGGTCGAAAAGACCAAAATACCCCAAAATCCAAAGATTCGAAATTTGTATATCTGGTTTTGTAAAATCAATTAAAAATAGTAAATCAACTCCAAACATCATGAAATTTTGAGAGCAGTTTCTAAACATGTATATGAACATGTTAGAGAAATAATTTCTAAAATATCACTTCCCATTTGTGATAAATAATTGTTTCAAGACGATATTTTAGATTCTGAAAAACTGCTAAAATGCTTGACATTGTAAAATCAATTTGACATAGTAAATCAACTCCAAATATTATGAAATATTTAGGAAAGGTTATAAAGATATAGATAAACATGTTACAAAAAGAATTTCTGAAATATCACTTTCCATTTGTGAGAAATAATTATTTGAACACGATAAACAGTTTCTAAAAACTGCTGAAAACTTCTTTTGTAAACTTAATTGAAAATAACAAAACAACTCCAAAATTAGTAAAATTGAGAAAATATTTGTATATATAAAGATAAACATGTAAACAAAGAAATTTTTAAATTGCATTTTCCAATTGTTAAAACTCATCTGCTTTGTAAAATCATGAAAATAATGATATGTGAAAAGCATGATTTTGAACATGAACAAGTATTGAGATCTTGTGATTTGGTTTATGGACTTTATATAAAATATAAATTAATGTGCTAAAGTCAATGAACCATGAATACAATAAATTCTCAATTTTAACTTATTTTGCAATAGAAACCAAAAGTGTGTATGCGTGCATGTTTGAAAATATATAAACTTGAGATTTTTTCAAACACGTTTTGAAACACTTTCCAATGGATTTATAAACTTGAGAAAAGATATAAAACATGTTGTTAAGTCTATAATCCAAAACGGTGATAAATCAAAATAAATGTGTGTGTGTATGAATCTTGAGCTCTAAGTATAAACACACAAGGTATAAACACCTAAACTAATGTACCCAAGCTTGAGATCTTCAATAAGCTTATCTTGGTTGCGGATGAAGCTTGATCTTGAATCTTGACTTGAATTGCATTGCTTCACTCCACTATTCCTCCCATCCTCCAATGGATATGATCGTAGGCTAAGTCCATCCAACCTCCAACACCTTGTTTGCCTAGAATAAACATGAAAACACAAACACTAGACAAACAAGATTAGTTATAAATTGTTTGTTAGAACATCATCAAAACCAAGGAACTAACACGTTGATGTTGGCGAATAACATTAAATAACAGCTAATTCTGGTGAAACCAACTAATAAATGAGGACATCAAATATTTGAAATACTGTAAGTTGATATCATAGTTTCATGTTTGAGGAAATTAAAAAAATCAATTAATAAGAAGCTTGTGCTTAAATACTCATTCCATGTATTACTAATTTCAACCTGAAACTGCCAAAATAACCAGTACTCTCAATACAGAGACAAATAAGGGCAACCAGAGATCGCATCTATCACCATGATTTCAAACCTTGCTAATAACTTTCCATTGGGTGCTATCCACAGTTCATGCTTAGAATGGAGATACACATATCCATTGCTTGTGGATGCTGGTCTAGAGACATGGGCACTGGATATTCTTGGATGGGGTTTCTCTGATTTAGGTATGGATTTATTTGTTTTATTTAATGGTAATATTGGTTAACACTGATTAAAGTACTCAGAAAAAATGGTTAAAGTACAAGCATGTGAGTAAATTCCACCACCTTAACTTTTGAAACTTTTATTCATTTTCTCTGTGTTTACAATTGCCAATCAATTTTATCAGAAACTCTACCACCATGTAATGTTGCTGCCAAGCGTGAACATCTTTATCAGGTACATTTTGCTCCTTGTCTAATGTTGTTTGGATGGTGTGCTTCCAAACTTTATATTTCAATTATTATTTCAGTATGCTTATTATTTCAGAAAGCATAAAGTTATGAAAGGAACTTGTGTAGCAAATATAATTTCTTCCTGAATGCTTTATGATAATTTTATTATGAATACTGCTTCTGATGACTTGGTTGCCTTCTGAGCTGCAACATTTCTTCTGTTCCATTTTGCTATTGCTCCATTTTTTGTTCATTGCCTCACTTGACATTCATTAATGTAAACACTCACTCTAATTCGTTTTGGGTTACCTTATCATGCAAATGTAGCTTCATTTGGCTCTTTAAGATTTTTAATATGATTCTCTATCATAAAATATGTCATACAATAGGCAAGCCGAGAGCACCCTCTGCCAAGAATTTGGCAGCAACTTACCAAGTTTTACCATCAATTGATGACCATTTCTACAAACTTTTTAAGAAAATGACCATTTCTACAAGCTTGGTCATTCTTTTCTGGATCTTTCTCAGCTTCATTGCCAACCATTTTAGTAGTACCATTGATGTGTAATGGAGGTGATTGGATCTGATTGTAGATCTGGATCTGGAAAAAAAAAAAAGAAAAAGAAAAAGAAAAACATAAAAATTGGGGGTTAGGCCGGTTTCCCACTCAGCACCGAACTTAATTTGGCTTCACATTTTCTAGTTTTACGCCTATAGAATCACTCCAAAATCATCTCTCAAAACTCAAATTTTATTCATCAATTTTCCATCCTCCAAAATAAGAGTTACAACCCCTTTTATAGGGGAAAAAAAAAAAGAAAAACGAAATCCTAAGACGATAGATTACAACAAATAAAATCAAAACTGATTGATAACATCAAATAAAATTGCAACTAATCCTAACTAATCAAAATACTAACTGAAAAGAAAATCCCAAGAAAAACTAAATTCAAACCAAATTTCGTAAGGGTTAATTGCAAACAGACCCCCCTTAGTATCACCCAATTGCAAGCAGACCCCCTATAGTTCTATTTGTTGCGAATAGACCGCCTGTAGTTCTAGTTGTTGTGAATAAACCCCCTGAGCGATTTTTTTTACTCTTAAAATCATTGAAAATGTTTGAGGAGATGGATAGACCCCTTATAGTTCTATTGATGAGCATAGACACCTAATTACTAATTTTTTTTTTACATTTAAAAGAGTCGAAAAAATTCACTAAGGGGATGTATTCACACTTGGACCAATACTACGGGGGGCCTATTAGCAACAAGTAGAACAAAAGGGGATCTATTCGCAACCAACAGAACTACAGGGGATCTCTTTGCAATTGAGTGATACTAAAGGGGGTCTGTTCGCAATGATTCGGACTTTGAATTGTTGCATTGCTAATGTAGAAGGTTTAAAGATGGATCTATTTGACTCCGGTGCCAATTGATGAGGAACAGAGAACAATCGATGAGGATTTGCTGTTGGATAATATAATTTTAATGGGTAAGTTACACTAAACCCCCGTGAACTTTCAGTGTTTTGTAGTAAACCCCCATGAACTTTCAAAATCACACTAAACCGCCAAAAGCTTTTGTAGAAAGCCCCCATAAACTTTTAGGTGAATTACACTATACCCCCATGAACTTTCAAAATGCCTTTTTATGTTGTTTTGGTTCTTATTTATGGGTGTTATCTACAAAACTCAGAAACTTCATGCGGGTTTTCTGCAATTCTAAAAAGTTGTTGGGGGTTTACTGTGGATTCGAAAGTTCATGGGTGTTTACTGCAAAACACTGAAAGTTCATGGGGTTTTAGTGTAATTTATCCTTAAATTTATATGTTGCTCACAAAAACAGATTCAACGTGAATGTTTAGCTGATGTCTTGCAGTTTTTCCACTGTCAAAACAGGAAATGAAAAGGGTCCTGGGGGCTGTTCTAAGGTTCAGCTGAAGGTGTGGGGATGTTGGAGGTAGCAAAAGCATGTGCTTGGATGTAAAGAGAATAGGAAATGGATTCTGGTGGGTTTGGTTGATTGGTTGAATGGCTGTATAAATTTGGAGGGATCTGGCTGCTGCTTGGTTGCAGGGAAGGAGGAAGAGGAGAAATGGGCTGTTGCTGCGAGCAAAAGCTTGATTTATATTGCTAGAAACAGAGGAGGGTTGTGTCGAAGATGATTTGGATGTAGGAAAATAAAAGATATAAGATAATTTGAGGGCTTCGAGGCTTCACGCCAACGACACTTCACATGCCACAATCACAAAACAACTCACATGCTCAAAAAGGATTTCAAAGCTCATAAAATTCATTCATCGTGGTCTATCTCTAAAATAGAGAATACATGTTATTTATAAAGAAACCTAGCAATAGAAATTAAATCTCAATCCTAACCACAAATAACAACTAATGAAACTAACAAATCAACTAATGAATTTTTTTGACTAACTAGCTAAATATCTAGCCAAAAATCCAACAACATTATTCAAATCCTAACTTTCCTAATTGTAACCGTAGTAATTCAGATCCTATAAGTTGGCATGCATAAAATCTCTCCTTGTTAGAGAAAACTCGACCTCAAGTTTTATAATCGGAGTACAATCACTCCTTTGGTTGGTGGGAAGAATTCTACAACGAGCTGTAGTAAGGTTATGGATCTGGAATGACAATCTATATCATCGAGTTATTAGATTTTTGAGGTATCTGGAATTGCACTTCAATTTTAGAATATTGGTTTGGTTTGAGCTAGAGCTTTGGATCTACCTTCTGCTTAATTTTGGTTTGGGCTCCTGTTCAAGCTCTGGCTCTGGATTTATCTTTGGGTATTCTTCTAGCTCCAGTTTAGGCTCACACGCTGGAATGATCTTCTGACATGCATTTGCTTCTGGCTCACAAATCTGGCTCAAGCTTTGGTTCTGGTTCAGTCTCCAATTTTGCCTTTGGTTCTAGCTCATTCTTTCGATTGAACTTAGGTTCAGACTGCAAGTCCACATCTGTCTGCCGAGACACTGTTGTTGACTTTGCTTTAGGCACTGTTGTTGACTTTGCTTTAGGCTTTTAGGATAAAAAAAAACATCTTCTAGTTGGTTAACAAGAGTTAACTAGAGTATCTCCTTTCCAGAAGAAATTTTAGATTCCCACGAACGGGTAGTTGAACGATAACTTGAGTAATTTCTAGACCACTATTCTTGTGCTTCTCTCTTGAGCCTACACCAGCATATAAATACTTTTCTATTTCTGACATTTCATAAATAAAAAATATACCCTCTATATCTTGAATCCTGACTTCAAAATCATATGGCTCATATATCATATCCATAAAAATATGATAAGGTACCAATGTCTGATGGATTGAAAACATAACTAATGGTATTTTACCCATGATAACTATGGATCCTTCCACTTTGATATCAAATGATGCCGAGCGATGGTGATCAGCTCTGATTGTAGATCTAGATCTGAAAACTAAAGAAAAAAAGAAAAAAAGAAAAAATAAATTGGGAGTTAGGCCAATTTCACTTGTATCACCTAACCAGATTTGGGTTCACGTCACCCCAAAATCATCTCTCCAAACTAAAATTTTATTCATTAATTTCCGTCCTTCAATTTGAAGAATTACAAACTCTTTTATGGGAAAAAACTAAGATAACAAAATACTACGAAGGTAACAATAAATAAAATCGAAACTGATAGATAACACCAAATAAAATTGCAACTAATCCTAGCTAATAAAAATACTAACTGAAATGAAAATCCCAAGAAAAACTAAATCCTAACCAAATTTCGTAATCCTAACTCCAAAATATATCCTTATATGTTTTGTCCTGCGTCAAACATTCTTAAATATTGTGATGGCTGCGGGTTAACTATTATATGCTTAATGAAATAACTTGAATTTTGTCCAGAGAAACTGAAACTTTTAGTTTTTTTGCTGCTTGTATCATTTTGATGTGCTAGCTCACTATATATCATCTTCTTGTCTTGCTCAATAAACTTTTTGTTACTTATACTGTAGCTTTGGAGGTCTTATATCGAAAGGCCCATGGTATTAGTTGGACCGAGCCTTGGTGCTGCAGTTGCAATTGATTTTGCAGCTAATCATCCAGAAGCGGTATTTTTCTAAACCTTCTATGCAGTTAATTTGCGTGCAGGTGATCAGTTAAATTATTTTATTTAATGAGTGTATTCATTTTTCTCTTGAGATTTTCATATTAAGGTTCAATGTTACTTCATTTTCTGTATTCAAAATTAGTTTATTAATCCTAATCTAAAATTCTTTTGTTCTATCTAACTTTAACTATCCCTTAATTTTATTTCCTCTTTATTAGGTGGCAAAATTGGTTTTGATTGATGCAAGTGTATATGCAGAAGGGACAGGAAATCTGAAAAAATTACCTAAACCAATAGCTTATGCTGGAGTAAGATGTTTTATGCTTCTCTCAAATCACATAAAGTTTTTTTGGATCTGATGCACATGTTGATACTTATGCAAGGCCTGGCATTACTTAGTTCCCAATGATCTGAAATCAAGTTTCACATCACTTTGGAATACAAGTAGTACCAACACACAACATTACAAAGCTACAATCCAATTGACCATTTCCCCCCATGTGTTAGGTAGCTTTTTTGAAGAGTTTGCCGTTGCGGATTTTAGCAAATTCCTTGGTCTTCAGCAATATTTCGTTTTTCACCTCTCTTGACTGGACTAATGTAAGTATCTGCCGTTAGCTTTTATGGTATGGAACACAGTTTGAAGTAGTACGGTTTCTGCTACTTTGGTTCCATGCAGATCTTATAATTGTGGTGCATTTACTTCTATTATTCGGTGTTTAGTTGTGTGCTTGTTGTCGAGAAGTTTCTCTGTACATTTATAAACTGTTGTGGCTCATTCTGGGATTCATTTGAAATCTTAGAGGTTTGTGCAAACTGATCACGTGTCAGTCAATGGGGATGATTTGTTTGGATGAATAAATATGGTACGATAAATAAGGACAAGATGCCACTCTACTCAATAAAATAAAATCTGCCAATTATTTCACTCAAGTTCAAGAGTTCAGGTCCCTCTGTGAGTTGTATGAATAAATGCAGCTGCATCATGCTAAAACATAATTTCAAATGATACTGGAAAAAGAAATTAATGTAGAAGCTTTTTTAAGATTTCCGAAAAATAAACATTACCAATATGTTTTGTCACCTTTCTAGCTCCATATTTCAATCAAACCAATTTTCTACGGAGAAAAACAATTCCATTTTGTTGAAGTTCTAGTATAGTTTGGAAGATGCAGATAGCACCAGTTGGAGAGTATCATAGTAGTACAGTCAGATGCAGATAGCACCAGTCTAAGGTTGTTGTGGCAACCTTTGTAGTACAGCTACTCTCCTTAATACTGGTTGCAAAAAACCACAAACTCTTATACAACCATGGATGCTTAAGTAACAGATTCAGAAAACAAAGAAGATTTGGGAATATGATCTATTCTCCTCTAGACTCAGCCCTAACCTCACAAATGCACTAAATTGATGTTATTTTCTGATCCACACTGCTGTTCCTGGTTCCTTTTTTCTTCTTCTAATTTTATCTATATTTTTATACTCTTTATTCAAAAAGAGGGCTCCTAATCAACAGCTACTCTGTAAAAATTTCGTCTCATCTCAGTGTAACCCATACAAATAACTTATCAGTTTGTGCATCTGTAGATACCAGTAATGCTGCTTGACCATGTAAGCAGTATTACATATGAAATTAAGCCTGTAACAAATGATCTTGTGAAGACAAAGGATCATGCTGCAAGATATTGTTGGCCATCTCACATCGATTCCAAATGACCATGTTTGGTTCATTAACTTTCATAAATCTTGGTCTTGTGCTTGATTCCTATATATTGTTCTTTTAGAGATTTGTATGTGTTTTCTTGTATATCTAGCAGCTAAGAAGTACTACAATATAACAAATTTGAAATTATGATGTCTTGTTTTCTCAAGGTGTAAATATAGACACTAGGGACAACCATTGTGCAGAACACTTTGGGCCACAATTTACTCTGGAAACTGCCACATGATGATATCCTAAGGTTAAAAAAAAAAAGAAGAAAAAAAAATAGCAAACCAAATATGTTAATTGAGCTTCAAAGAAACACAAAGAAAGTACCTGAACCTAAAGAACCAATTCAAGAGGTCATGTCTACCTAGTTCTTTCAGTGGATTTTTATGGCGTCTAAGTATTGCCGCTCCTTCCCTGTTTTCTGCATCAACAGCTTTGGAGTCCGATCATACTATTCAAAACTTCCTTTGTTGTGCATTTCCTGTTTTCTGCATACACATTCCTCTATCTCCATTTTTTCTGGTCTCCTCATGTTCCTGGTTCAGTGGAATTTCTATTGGGAAGTAGAACCTAATGCTATCTGACAGTTTCACCTGCATCTCCATCCCTGTAACATTCAACAGGAAAGTGATACATGAATGTGGATATAGTTTCAAAAGAACATAAATATTCTTAAATTATTATGAAAATGACCTTCAAGTGAAAAGAAATGTTGATAATGAGTATTCGAAAGCAAGGAAATTGCTTGATCAAGCGTATGCTATGGTGCCCTTTCTTAGATTTACTGGGTTGTGTATTTGTGTATCTTAAACTGAATGTTAGTCTGTTGAACATATTTTATTAATACTCAGTAACTTATAGTGCTGCTGTTCAAGTTAGATGGCTCATCACATACTTCCTCGCTGATAATACTTTTGTGGTCTCCATCTGTGTGCATGCAAGCATGTGTTTGTGTGAATTTGTATGTATGTGAATGTGTGTATGCAATGTTAGTTATTGCGTGTGTGCATGAATTTGTTAGGCTGCATGTGTTCTTGTGAGGGAGGGATGCAGGGGTGGAGCCAGGTAGGTGCCCATGGGGCCAGGGGGCCCCCTTGAAACTTGAAGTTTTTCCGTATACATCCTTAAATTATGCATATTTCCAAGAAGACCTCTAAATTTCATTTGCAAATCAATCTCCCAAATTATCAAGTTTGGAAAATGGATATGCCCCAATATTAACAAATAAAAAATTTGTTGGCTGTTATGAATAAATAGTTGAGTATTTTGTTGATATTCTTATATTTCAGTCACAAATTAGTCTATCAAAGTTAATGTTTTGTTGATTTGGATAGTATTTTTTTTTCTTTAAAGTTGATGATTTTAGGGTAGTTTTACAAATACCGAGATTTGGTGGTAGTTTTGCTAATACTGAGATTTGAGGAGTAGTTTGGCAACTGTACTGAGGGTGTGTGTGTGTGTGTGTGTGTGTATATATATATATATATATATATATATATATATATATATATATATATAGAGAGAGAGAGAGAGAGAGAGAGAGAGAATCTCCTATAAACTTAAGTTTATAGGGAATAGTCACACACCAACTTTTCTATCCATTGATGTTGCCTTGGGATCCATGAAAGATATGAAGCCCATTTTTGAGATTTGTGCATCGTTTGTAGAGCATGTTCTTGCATCTTTGAGATGGCCCAACATGGTAGTTTTTCATTGTCTGTTAGTTCTCTCATACACATGCATTCATGGGAAAACACGTAAACATACACATGCATTCATGGGAACGCATGTCAGCATACATATGCCAGCACACATAGTAGGCAGGTGATTCTTGCTGTTAATTCTATGGAATCTGGAGTTAATCCTTTGTTAGTTACATACTTCTAATTTGAATTTCGCTGTAGAGCATGGCTAACTGTGGATCTGTAATGTAATAAATCCCTTTTGATTTCAGATTGGTCGGCTCCACTGCTTACTACCCTGGTGGGAGGATGTGACCGTTGATTTTATGATTAGTGGGGGCTATAATGTTGGCCATCAAATAAAGCAGGTAATTCGTTGTATGGAGTTTCTCATGCCAAAGGACATAGCACAGGCATTGGTGCACCATTATCTAAACTAATAAATAGTACTACCAAAAGAATAGCTCCTCAAATTCATCAGCCATATTAGCAAAATACTGAAAGGGTGTTACTATGCTCAGAAGCAATGCATCATAAGTTATATCTTTAACAAGAGAAAAAGTATGTTATAATTTTAAAAATTCAATGGAGATCTTGGCTAATCAGTTGGTTTTTGAAAATACAATTCTCAATAGTGATGATATATATATATATATATATATATATATATATATATATATATATATATATATATATATATATATATATAATGGGAATGATGGGTATGAGATGGTGGCTCATTTTGCTAAATGGACTATCAAGAAATAGAGTGGTGAGGTCCACACCTTTTGATATGACTAGCAAGGTGAGCCTCACCACATGGCTATCTCTTGGTAGCTCATTTAGCAAAATGAGCTGCCACCTCATATCCATTATTTCCATATATATATATCTGTGTGTGTGTGTGTGATAGAATGCTAAGATACACACAACTGACTACATTTAATTTGGAATAATAGATGCCAAAACACACACAAATACTCAAGGGCTTCATACCTCAAAGGGGCAAATCACATGTTAGAGAACACTTCACATGCTCAAGAAAGAATTCTCATAGCTCAATTCTTTTATTAATCAATGTCTGATTCGTCATAGAAAATTACAACTTTCTTTATAGAGAAAACAAAGTCTAGAAAGCAAATCAAATCCTTATCAAATAATAATGAAAAGTAAACAACAATAAAAACACTAACAAAATGAAATCTCAAAGATACTAAAAATCATAAATCAAGTCCTAAGGAAATCTTATCTAAAAATGGAGATTGCATCAAATATTATTAAAATAAAAAAGATTCTAGTAAGTCCTAAAATTTTTTGATCAACGGCCACTGATAATCCTGCATCACTGCCGTTTACAAATTTCCCTTCCCTTGACACTTACCCTTACCTTTACCCGTAAAGGCGTAGAGCCAGGAACTTTATAATCGTGTTGTCATATGTGTATCTATAAAAACCAATATTCCAATTTTTCTCGCACATACCATATACTTCACTAAGTACAATTACAATTGATCCTACATCTTCATGTTTGATATCGTTGCATTATAGCTTGATTCAAAATAGCACTACATACATCTTCTTCAGTGTAATTTACTAAAGCGTTGTGCATCCATAGATCTCTCTTTCAATTATGCAGACGATTCTTTACGATTTTCATTGCAGGAAATGATCTTTCCGCGGAAGCTGTTATAATTGATGATATTAATTCTAACTTACTAAGCAAATATATCATGAATACACAACAATTTTTTCTTTTTAATAAAGTAATGCTCTCTTTGATACATATAGCCTTTTAAATTAATGGGTCATGTTTATGTAGAATCGCTTTTTGGGCTAGGGCAATTTAGAGTTAGTAGGTCACTCATTTTAGTTTAATTGTATCACTTTGTAATTGGTCATATATTAAGCTATGTTTTCTTTTATAGTATAGAGTGGTGTCACGGTATAGAGTGGTGTCACGTGACACCACTCTATTGTATGTAGATCAGCCCATGCCTGTATTCGTTTCCATGCAACATACGTATGTATGTATGTATGTATGTATGTATGTTGCATGCATGCTTACATGCATTTATATGTTTATATATCTATTCACACAGACACACATTCGTTCAACGTTTTAACTGTGGAATGTTAGTGTTGAAGGTATCTTAACATTATATTTAGACAAAAAGTATGCTAGCATTTTCTATGACACTATTATGTTAAATAATTATGCAAAGTGTTTATTTTATTGCGGTTTCCCTTGCCTATGGTCCCTTAGGATTCACCAAGCCTGCATGCCAAGGTCCTGTGTATACGTGTAAGTGTCTGGACTTCTATTATTGTCATTATCATGCCCCAGGCCCGCAAGCCCGTTGGCGCGATGTAAGTTGTGAGACCCACAGAGTGTAACACATGGTTCTACTCAATCCACTGCCAAAATTGACTAATCAAAGTTACAGTTGGCTCTCAAGACCCATCATTTGATTCCATGTAGTGAAAAGTATTATCAAGATCGGTAGCTTCCATGTTATGGTTTGAAATAGTATTATCAAGTTCAGTAGCTTTCATTTGTTCCATGTTATAAAAGTTCGATAGTAAATAAGAGTACTAATCACTTTCCATGTTATGAATATGAAAGGATACACAACTCTGTAAGCATCCATGACGAGAATAATTGTGATTTCTACAGATTAAACAGAAAACACTTATCATATGGGGAGAGAATGATCAAGTTATCAGTAACACACTAGCCCAGGTTTGTTTCTCTCCAATATCCAACTTTCATGTACTTATTTGATGTGAAAATCTGATAGCAGATTTTACAAGACTAAACCCCATTGGTATGTTGGTCTGTGAAATCTAGAATACAATGAATACATATTTCTGGATATCATTGTATGATGTAGTTGTATACACTTTGAAGAATGATTATTAACTGAAAGTTTTAATTAAGAAAAATAAAATCATCTAGTAAGAAATTTTTGGGGTTATGATTTTCACTTCTGGATGGGTCGAAAACAACAGATTTCAGGCATGCCGTAGAAGAGAACTTTATGATATTCTGTCTGCTGCTCTGAGTTGATTACTGAGATTAGATAGTAATACAAAGAAATAAAGAAGATTTTAAAAAGATATGTGATGTTGTCTAGGTGTTGTGCAACTCTTAATGAAAGTGAACTGTATAGAAAAATGAAGCACACTTATCAGATATGCTAATACCCAAAAGAAGTAATGGGCATCTAGAAAAGGTGTACTGTACTATTCGTGGAGGTATTACATAATTCCAGTCTCAGTAAAAGTGAACTGGTAGAAACGATAAGAACAAATATTGATAAGTGTAAGATTTAGATAAATAGCATTGACTCGAAATTGCAGAGTTCAAAATGTTACCGTCTCGATGCGATTCTAGGATCTTTATCATCGACCAGATTCACGGGCTCCTCTATCCGTTTGCCGTTGAACACCTGATTGCCGAGAGGAAACGAGAGTACAATTCACAACTCAAACGTCTCTATCTCACAAGTTTATCATTTGTAGGATCGATTTCTTTCTATTCTCACATCATCGTTTCATTGGGATGAATAAGTTTCTAAAATAGACTGCTCACTTGCACTTCATCCCACGATATTGTGCTCTCTAAATGATGGGTTTAGTGGGCTAGTTGTTTAACTGCCAAGAGAGTGGGCATGCCGTTATGGGCGCCTCAACTCCCCCACATCCTACAACTCCCACTCGCACATAGGGCATGACCAGCCTCCTTCATGTAGCAATACCCAAACTTTGAGTCATGTTCATACAGACAAATGAGTCATGTGAGCGAATACACTTGCACTTGGGAGCTCCAAACTAGAAACTCGTTCAAGCCAGGATAGAGACATCAATCCTAACACACGAAAGCAGTTAACCAATAGTATATCACAGTACCCCAAACTTATTTAGTTGGACATGATTAAGCATATTTAAATCCCTCTCTAGATTAATGCTCAATCCTCTAAACTTCACATGTATCCATAGTTGTGTCCGCTTGCATTAAAGTGACACAACTAGCTAGTCGGTGAATAAAGTTATGTGTGTACTTCCAAATTAGTCTTCCTTTCGCCCTCAGGCCACTTAGTTTCGAGTTAACTGCATTTTGGAGTTAACTAGTTTCAAGTTAACTGCTTTTTAGAGTTAACTGCTTTCCCAGTAATGTCCTGTTTGGACGAATCAGTCATGAACATAGGTAACGCACTAGAATAGCTATCATTAACTCTTCACTTTATGACATAGCCAAAAGTCACATAGGGTACAAATGAGATCATTGTATGACCTCCAGTACTCACACAATGAGGAAGTAGGGAACCATTCTCCAACTTCCTTATTTGGTAGCTAAGCACATACAACGTGAAATGCATGCAATGATGGAGAATCTCTGCCAATTCAAAGTGTATGTCTTAAACTCTAATCACCGTAAATGTCTTAGTTCAGTCGCATCACAAGCGCCTAACTCGAGATACATCATTTGCTCTCTCAAACACGCCATTTGAATTCGTCGCACCTAGCCTTATGTATAGGTTTCATGAATGGTGGGAGACATTCATGTTGGCTCATTATTTTTTTAAAAGCCTCATCTTAGTTCTTATAAGGGCAAAGTGTTAAATTTTTGCGCTATATTCGCTTTCTACGTGCTATAACTAATTTTATGTCTGATCTTTACTCGCTTTATCAGCGTCAAAGGCGATTGCTCGTGTTAGAGAGCCAATCCCAACCTATCGACATACTTCTTCGAATGTGATGGTTACTAAATGATACTGTGCCAGAAATATATGCGAATCGAACATATATATCTACTTGGTATAATCGATCATACAAGTGAGCAAATGTATCATTTCATACTACAAATCACATAGTAGTCTACAAATCATAAGTTCAATTATATTCGATGCAGTCCTAGGGATTTAACATGTGAGACGAACAAATTCTTAGCAATAAGTTTAGTGTTTGGTAAATTGATATGCAACTATTTGACTCGTAGAAATACATTGTAAGACCATCTCATTTTGTGCTATAACGTATCTAATGGAATGATATCTCAGTTTTATGTGCTTGGTTTTTCCATAATACTTGGGATCCTTGGAGTAGGCAAGTGCGCCTATAATCGCCACGCTTGATTGTCATTAGATCGATCGCCGCTGACAATCTCCAAGTGTTGCATAAACCTCCGCAACCAAACCGCTTCTTGCACCGCTTCAGAACATGCTTCTTACTGTTCCATGATATAGAACCAATATTGAGCAGAAAAGCATATCCTGATGTTGATTTCCGCTCGTCTAGATCACCTCCTCAATTAGCATTGCTATGAACTACTAAGCGCAAATGTCTATATAGTAGCCTAACATGTAGTCTGATGTCCCTTTGAAATATCTCAAAATCCTCTTGACCGCCTTGTAATGCGCAGGTCTTGGATTTTCCTAAAACGACCGACAAGCTAACAAAACATATGTTGGGTCTTGTACACATCATAGCATACATTGAGGCTTTTGACTGCGTTGGAATAAGAAACTCTTAACATTATATTTAGACAAAAGTATGCTAGCATTTTCTATGACACTATTATGTTAAATAATTATGCAAAGTGTTTATTTTATTGCGGTTTCCCTTGCCTATGGTCCCTTAGGATTCACCAAGCCTGCATGCCAAGGTCCTGTGTATACGTGTAAGTGTCTGGACTTCTATTATTGTCATTATCATGCCCCAGGCCCGCAAGCCCGTTGGCGCGATGTAAGTTGTGAGACCCACAGAGTGTAACACATGGTTCTACTCAATCCACTGCCAAAATTGACTAATCAAAGTTACAGTTGGCTCTCAAGACCCATCATTTGATTCCATGTAGTGAAAAGTATTATCAAGATCGGTAGCTTCCATGTTATGGTTTGAAATAGTATTATCAAGTTCAGTAGCTTTCATTTGTTCCATGTTATAAAAGTTCGATAGTAAATAAGAGTACTAATCACTTTCCATGTTATGAATATGAAAGGATACACAACTCTGTAAGCATCCATGACGAGAATAATTGTGATTTCTACAGATTAAACAGAAAACACTTATCATATGGGGAGAGAATGATCAAGTTATCAGTAACACACTAGCCCAGGTTTGTTTCTCTCTCCAATATCCAACTTTCATGTACTTATTTGATGTGAAAATCTGATAGCAGATTTTTACAAGACGAAACCCCATTGGTATGTTGGTCTGTGAAATCTAGAATACAATGAATACATATTTCTGGATATCATTGTATGATGTAGTTGTATACACTTTGAAGAATGATTATTAACTGAAAGTTTTAATTAAGAAAAATAAAATCATCTAGTAAGAAATTTTTTGGGGGTTATGATTTTCACTTCTGGATGGGTCGAAAACAACAGATTTCAGGCATGCCGTAGAAGAGAACTTTATGATATTCTGTCTGCTGCTCTGAGTTGATTACTGAGATTAGATAGTAATACAAAGAAATAAAGAAGATTTTAAAAAAGATATGTGATGTTGTCTAGGTGTTGTGCAACTCTTAATGAAAGTGAACTGTATAGAAAAATGAAGCACACTTATCAGATATGCTAATACCCAAAAAGAAGTAATGGGCATCTAGAAAAGGTGTACTGTACTATTCGTGGAGGTATTACATAATTCCAGTCTCAGTAAAAGTGAACTGGTAGAAACGATAAGAACAAATATTGATAAGTGTAAGATTTAGATAAATAGCATTGACTCGAAATTGCAGAGTTCAAAATGTTACCGTCTCGATGCGATTCTAGGATCTTTATCATCGACCAGATTCACGGGCTCCTCTATCCGTTTGCCGTTGAACACCTGATTGCCGAGAGGAAACGAGAGTACAATTCACAACTCAAACGTCTCTATCTCACAAGTTTATCATTTGTAGGATCGATTTCTTTCTATTCTCACATCATCGTTTCATTGGGATGAATAAGTTTCTAAAATAGACTGCTCACTTGCACTTCATCCCACGATATTGTGCTCTCTAAATGATGGGTTTAGTGGGCTAGTTGTTTAACTGCCAAGAGAGTGGGCATGCCGTTATGGGCGCCTCAACTCCCCCACATCCTACAACTCCCACTCGCACATAACAGGCATGACCAGCCTCCTTCATGTAGCAATACCCAAACTTTGAGTCATGTTCATACAGACAAATGAGTCATGTGAGCGAATACACTTGCACTTGGGAGCTCCAAACTAGAAACTCGTTCAAGCCAGGATAGAGACATCAATCCTAACACACGAAAGCAGTTAACCAATAGTATATCACAGTACCCCAAACTTATTTAGTTGGACATGATTAAGCATATTTAAATCCCTCTCTAGATTAATGCTCAATCCTCTAAACTTCACATGTATCCATAGTTGTGTCCGCTTGCATTAAAGTGACACAACTAGCTAGTCGGTGAATAAAGTTATGTGTGTACTTCCAAATTAGTCTTCCTTTCGCCCTCAGGCCACTTAGTTTCGAGTTAACTGCATTTTGGAGTTAACTAGTTTCAAGTTAACTGCTTTTTAGAGTTAACTGCTTTCCCAGTAATGTCCTGTTTGGACGAATCAGTCATGAACATAGGTAACGCACTAGAATAGCTATCATTAACTCTTCACTTTATGACATAGCCAAAAGTCACATAGGGTACAAATGAGATCATTGTATGACCTCCAAGATTACACAATGAGGAAGTAGGGAACCATTCTCCAACTTCCTTATTTGGTAGCTAAGCACATACAACGTGAAATGCATGCAATGATGGAGAATCTCTGCCAATTCAAAGTGTATGTCTTAAACTCTAATCACCGTAAATGTCTTAGTTCAGTCGCATCACAAGCCTAACTCGAGATACATCATTTGCTCTCTCAAACACGCCATTTGAATTCGTCGCACCTAGCCTTATGTATAGGTTTCATGAATGGTGGGAGACATTCATGTTGGCTCATTATTTTTTTAAAAGCCTCATCTTAGTTCTTATAAGGGCAAAGTGTTAAATTTTTGCGCTATATTCGCTTTCTACGTGCTATAACTAATTTTATGTCTGATCTTTACTCGCTTTATCAGCGTCAAAGGCGATTGCTCGTGTTAGAGAGCCAATCCCAACCTATCGACATACTTCTTCGAATGTGATGGTTACTAAATGATACTGTGCCAGAAATATATGCGAATCGAACATATATATCTACTTGGTATAATCGATCATACAAGTGAGCAAATGTATCATTTCATACTACAAATCACATAGTAGTCTACAAATCATAAGTTCAATTATATTCGATGCAGTCCTAGGGATTTAACATGTGAGACGAACAAATTCTTAGCAATAAGTTTAGTGTTTGGTAAATTGATATGCAACTATTTGACTCGTAGAAATACATTGTAAGACCATCTCATTTTGTGCTATAACGTATCTAATGGAATGATATCTCAGTTTTATGTGCTTGGTTTTTCCATAATACTTGGGATCCTTGGAGTAGGCAAGTGCAGCTATACTGTCACAGTTGATTGTCATTAGATCAGATGCGTCAGTGACAATCTCCAAGTGTTGCATAAACCTCCGCAACCAAACCGCTTCTTGCACCGCTTCAGAACATGCTTCTTACTGTTCCATGATATAGAACCAATATTGAGCAGAAAAGCATATCCTGATGTTGATTTCCGCTCGTCTAGATCACCTCCTCAATTAGCATTGCTATGAACTACTAAGCGCAAATGTCTATATAGTAGCCTAACATGTAGTCTGATGTCCCTTTGAAATATCTCAAAATCCTCTTGACCGCCTTGTAATGCGCAGGTCTTGGATTTTCCTAAAAACGACTGACAAGCTAACAAAACATATGTTGGGTCTTGTACACATCATAGCATACATTGAGGCTTTTGACTGCGTTGGAATAAGAAACTCTTGACATTCTTTTCGTCTTCTCTTGAGTGTTAGTTAAATCAATGTTCAGACTCAAATTTCTTTCAATAGGACTATCTATAGATTTGCAGTTATGCATTTGATATCGCCCAAGTGTCTTTTTAATGTACATCTCTTGTAACAAATGAAGTAGTCTTTTGGAGTGATTTCTAACAATCTTCACTCCAGGAACATAACTAGCTTCACCCATATCCTTTATCTCAAAATGGAGGATAACTACTTTCTAGTGGCAATAATCAACTCCTTTTTTTTCCAGCCAAAAGTATGTCGTCCACCTACAATGATAGAGTCACAAAATTCTCTCTGGAGCTCTTGATGTACACGCAACGATCCTCCTCCATCATCCTAATCAATCTGCTATAATGGCTCGATGAAATTTGAGTTTCCATTGTCTTGAAGCTTGCTTCAAGTCATAAATAGATTGATGGAGCTTGCAGACTTTGCACTCTTGATCTTCAGCCACGAAACTATCATGTTGGTCTATATAGATCTCTTCATCCAATTCTCTATTGACAGATGTGGTTTTCACATCCATTTGATAGAGATCTAGATCTATGGTTGCAACAATAGCTAGAATGAGACGAATCAAGCCAAATTTAACAATCGGTGAGAAGGTTTCCTGATAATCGATTCTTTCCGGCGAGAAGGTTTCCTGATAATCGATTCTTTCTTTTGAGTATAGTCTTTAGTTTATCCACAAGATGGGTCTTATAGCTATCAATAGATCTGTCTGCCTTACTTTTGATTTTGCGAACGCCCTTGTTCCCAATTGCCTGATCCCTAGGCAGAAGGTTAACCAAGTCCCAAACATAATTTTCCTTCATTGACTACATTTTCTCTTGCATTGCTTTAATCAATTCTCTAGCAGTAGGACTTGCAAGAGCTTCTTGAATAGTTTTAGGCTTTTCGTCATTTGTTGGAGTTATCATGAAGACCTCCCCCTCAATCTCAAAATGACGAAGAGAGATCCTACCGTGAGCACTTTTACATGGTTGAGGTTCTATCTGGTTTTGCTTCATTAGAGTTGGGCTACCAGATGTGCTGCTCCAGCCACGTGAGGACGAGGAATTTCATATATTTCCTCAATTGATTTCTCATGTGATAAATCTGGATATTTCAATTCATAAAAATAGAAATTCTTTGTTACCTCGCTTCTGGTAGGAAAAACCTCCTTCAGGAATATGGCATCTCGTGACTCAATCGTTGTCACACTTCCATTAGTTTCTTTACCAATAAAAGCATACCCATTGGAAAGTTCAGGATATCTAATGAAGATACATTTCTTTCCTCTAGGACCTAACTTTCCAAACCTATGAGAAGTTTGGTGATTAAATGCTGTTGATCCCCGTCGCCACAAATTACTTAGATCAAGTTTTTCGTCGGTCCATAACTCATGTGGAGTGGAAGGTACAGACTTAAAGAGCACATTATTACAAATGTAAGATGTAGGTTGTAGTCAATAATGCATCTCTCCAGTAGGAGATAAAAAAATTAGCTTGTACCATCATCGATCTAACCATGTCAAAAAAGGTTCTACTTGTTCTCTCTGCGACACTATTTTGTTGCAGAGTTCTATAAACAGTTAGCTGTTTTGCTGTCCCTTTTTCATCACATAGTCTCGTGAATTGCTCAGATAGATATTCAAGACCACAGTCAGCTCTAAGAGCTTATACTCTTCTACTTAATTGATTCTCAACCAATCTAGTATAGCATATGAAGCAATCTAATGTTTTCGACTTATGGGAGATCAAATAGATGACCATATCGAGTGAAATCATCTATAAATGTGATGAAGTATGATTCTCCATGTCTTTCCCTCACATTCATTGGTCCACAGATGTCAGAATGAATAAGTTGCAGCGGTATTGTGGCTCTCTTAGCTTTGCCAAATATTTTTCTAGCTAAATAATGCTCACAAGTAGGCTAGTCAACTTTAGCGAGTGGTCCTAGAAAACCCTCTCGAGCTAATCTTTTCATTCTTTCTTGCCTTATGTGCCCTAATAGAGCATGTCATTTAAAATCATCAAAGACATTGCTAAAAGAGGCAATATATGAAAAACAACTACTGGCATTGTTATAAACAAAAATATTGTCCAAACCTAGAAGAAATAGAACCGAGACAAGACTTCACCAGATGTCGGGTGCATATAGTACATCACGAATATACAACTTGCGTTCACCTTGCAAATCCAATTAGCATGTGCCGATCCTAAGGACCTCTGCGCTGGAGTTGTTTTCCATGTAAATTTATCTACTCTCAACAGAAATTCGACAAAACTCCACGTATGCTGCCAGATCTCTCGCTATGTGGTCGGTTGCTACTAAGTCTACAATCCAAATAGGAACAGTTTCAGCTATCATCAAACAACTACTAGCAAGTACAGTGGAATCGGACGTTGTATCACATACCTTCGGCTCAGTGCATTCAAGAGCGATGTGACCTAACTTATTGCAGTTGTGACATGCCATCTTTGTCTTGTCTTTCTTGCCACTGCTCTGTCCACGCTTGTGTTTGGCATATCTAGCTTTCTTAGAATTTGGTCCAGCATATATTTGCCTTGTATGCCTCCTTATTAGGTTTCTAGGTCTACTCCTCGAATTCCACATGGCGAGCAACATCAACGAAGGTCTTGTTATTGTCATTATAGGTGAGGTTAACCCGCATGTGCTCCCATGAGCTAGGTGGAGAACATATGACAGCTTGAACCTATTGTTCATCAGAAAGCTCATGCCCTGCTGCTCTCAACTCACTAATCATGTTTGACATAATAGTAACATGCTACCTCATCGAATAATCATAGCACTTTCTATAACTATCAAACTTGAGAGTGAGTTGGCACAATCTGGTAGAGGAAGTCCCACCATCATGGAGCTTAACAGCATCCCAAACTACCATAGTTGGCCGATACTTCTCAAAACGCTGCATGATATCATCTCTCATGCTGCTCAGCAATGAGATGCGAGCAACACGGCCCTTCCTCTTCCAAGTTTGAAAGGCTTCTTGATCATGCCTATGCTGTGTAGTATTGCTCTCCTCCGGCTCAATCATTATTTGTATTATGGTTTCAGGCATATCTTGCTCCTCGAGGAGATAGTGAATCTTGGGATGCCGAACATCGTAGTTCTTCTTATTCAATTTCGCCCCCTTATTGCGGTCAGCAATGATACTCTTTGTAGCAACCATAGTCCACTAGAAACATAATAAATGGCACGTAACTAATAACTAAGTCATGGCGTCGAAAGTAATGTAATACATCCAATCATCTCCCAGTAAAAGAGTTTGACCACTATTTAATTATTCAATTGTCCAAAAATCTCGGAATTATGCTTTAATTTTTTTTTAAAATATTCTACCAATAACTAGCCTAAGACCTCTAGCCTAATACCTCTCACTCAAATATATATGTATGTGTGCGTGCGCGTGCGCGACTGTTTACTTGTAAGTTCTAAAACACTACATGTTCTCGGTCTGTTTACTTGTAAGTTCTAAAAGTCTATGTACTTAATTCACATGGACCTCTCTGTAGTTTTACAGAAAAACAGATTCTCGGTCTGTTTACAGATTTCAGAAAACTTTTGGATGAAAATGTAATTTTGCAAAGGTGATAAACTCTTCGCAATTTTTTGGGAAAGTAAGGACTTTTGCAGGAAAACATCATTTCATAGAAACTGCAATAAATAAACGAAGAGGGGTTTGTTTTGCGAAAACAAACTTCATCTACCTTGCAACATAAAAAACCCATTGTGTTATGCAAACTTTAAACTATTATGACTTTTTGACCGCTCATCAAAAGCATGCAAATAATGTCTACAGAGAGCTCTGACATAGTTCTATGATATGAATCAAATTCAGTTTCAAAACTCAAAGTGCAGAGAGCAATTTGACTGCAACTTTTCGGTTATTCAAAACATATAGAACTTTAAAAATAAATCTCTCTTAAACTGCATAACAGTTTTAATTGAAATTTTTCAGAGATGATCCATACATATAATCTATCATTCATGCCAATATGAGATCATAACAAGAAGTATTTTAAAATTTCCCATTAAACATCAGTAAGCTTTCTTTCTTTCACTTAATGTGCATATATTCAACACAAAGGCATATGAATGATGTTAAAGAAACAAATGAGCATGAAACCTAACCTTATGGCTCTGATACCAATGTAAGACTTAGATAAGTATCATCGAACCAAAATTGCAGAGTTGGTAACATGTTACCGATTCGATGCGATTCCAGGATCTTTATTGTCGGCTAGATTCACGTGCTCGTCTATCTGTTCGCTGTTGAACCCTTGATTACTGAGAGGAAATGAGGGTACAATTCACAACTCAAATGTCTCTCCAACTCACAAATTTAGCATTATGTAGGATAGATTTCTTTCTATTCTCACATCATCATTTCATTGGGATGAATGGGTTTCTAAAATATACTGCTTACTTGCACTTCATCCCACGAGAATGTGCTCTCTAAATGATGGATTTAGAGGGCTAGTTGTTTGACTGACAAGAGAGTGGGCATTGCCGTTATAGGCGCCTCAACTCCCCCCACATCCTACAATAAGAAAATCACATGAATATGCTCTAAGTGCCAAGCATGAAATAATTCACAGGCTTGACTTTTACTATCCTATTGGCCAAGATGTGCTATGCTGTTAAGACTTGCAGCTGTTAGGGTCCTCTTCTTGTTGGGATGCAAGCATAGTCTGGTGATGTCTAAATTGAAGCAACTGATCCCATTTGATTCAAGTTTTCCCCAGTCCTCAAACCAAGTTAATGGTTACATCCCTTACCCTCATGGTGACAAATGGAGAGCTTCCAATTAACATGTTTTTGAAACGAGTGATGATTACAACTTCCATAAAATTAACCTTTACTAGAAGCCTGTGGAGTGTCCTTATAATTTACATGTAGACAATGGAGAGTTCTGATAATTTTGTGTTCTGTGTTTGGTTTAATCATCTTCTGGGATACTTAACCTCTAGAGACTGCTCACGTTTTGATATTGTCCTGACATACTCTGCAGAGATTGGACATCGAGCTCCCAAATTCAATTTTACGTCAGATACCAGAATGCGGTCATCTTCCTCATGTGGAAAAGCCAGGGTCGGTTGCTGAGATCATGTTAGAGTTTCTTCAAGAAGATCATGGCTTAAAGACATCTGTATATTCTCAAAATATTGCAGTTGCATGAGTCATTATGTATATAAGTGATCTGAATGTACCACTTTTGCCGCTACATGTTCTATGAGTTCTTTTATGGTTTGTGTAAATGCCAGTGATATTTATGCGAAGGAATTAACATCTTACATTGTGAGAGGGATAGGATGTGAATATTTTTCCTGATCAGAGAGTGACGAAGTTGGACAAACTCTGTTAGATTTATTTCCTTTTTTTCAATGACAATTCAATCTGGTAAAATCTCAAACTGATATACTATATCATACATAGTCCTTTACAGCCTCAGCCGCTGCAGCAGTATCATCATCAGATACAGAATCAAATACTACTCTTTGGGGTATATGCGCCAATGATTGTTTATATTTAGCCTTCGGGTGGAATAAAATTAGCAGTTAAAGGAACCGCATCTAAGGCAATGAAATTTTGTTGCGGAAATGAGTATACTCTTGTAGGAAATTTATTGGTATTCAATCAATTATGTAACTCTTTTATCATGGCAGGACTTGACACTAATTAGTCTAATAGTCCTAAATGAGATAAAAACTTGCTTTGTGCTTCATGGACTCTCTAATAACACTCGTTACTGTTGAAAGTAGGATTGCTGAGGTGCTTGTTCCACTTTGTTGAAGCACTCTGCAATATGAAATAGACCGAGTACACTGAATTTTTACCAGACTTTTCGCGTTCCGATGTGTTAATGCAGTTGGGTTTTATGTTTAGTGGTGCAACAGTTGTCATCTTAGGGTTGCATACGTTTAACTTCGACGTAGACCGTTGGCTGCTATTCTGTCTATAAAGAGCCTTGAACGTACAGTTTAGGACAGAAAAAAAGTCAAGAGTTTTCTCTACATAACCAACTTTTACTTATTGTAGGCCTTAGCCAGAATAAGTGTTGCCTGATTGTAGAGGCATCCATATATATTGTTCTGGTTAGTGCACGCCAATTATTTGCATGTTGTTCTTGGAGGCGGTATTGGATTTGAGATCCTTACATTGGAATAGGCCGAAGAACACTTTAACATTAGCTTTTGAGGACGTAAAAGAACTGCATTGATGTTACCGCCATAAACGGTGGCGGATCCAGGATTTTTGGAAAGTAGTGTCACTGTATAATTAATAATTAATTTATAATTATCACAGAAAATTTTTTATATTTGAAAAAAAATTGTATAATCTCATAATTAGGAACACAATCAAATACATCATGAGTAATATTATAAAATAAATAATTGCACTTTAGTAATTTCAACCCATAGGGTATAAGAAACCTGCTGTGATTAGATTAATCAGTCAAGTGCCTGAAATACGTAGTAGAAGTACTGAAACAAAAGCATACGTTAAGGATGCAAAGATTTATATGTTTTGACACTAGGGCCTTTGTCCACAGCAAAGTCTCCAACTTTTTAAATTTTATGAAAAGAGAACACTTTTTAACTCTTAACCTAGTGAAACTAGGATATAATTAGCAAGTGGGTTTCACATGCTTTCTTGATCTATAGTTGAAAGTTTGAATTTGCAGCAAAGAAATTTTAGTGCTTTGGAATTGGCCCTACTTGAAAATCAATACATTGAACAGTTACTTGTATGGGCCTGTTGAAGGCACTAAACAAGAAGGCCCAAGGGAATTGGTGTCACGTGACCACCACTTCCCTCTAGGTGGATCCGCCCCTAGCCATAAAATTCTAAAACTCTCCAAAGATCCAACTTCTTCATTTTTCACTAATTACTCTTACAGTCTTAAAGCATTATTCCAGCAATAAATGGACACAATAAAGGAAATGGAGATTGATTGTTTTGAAGCTTGAAATGTTAAATGGCACTGACAACAACTAGTGGTGACAAGTAAAACATCCTACTTTCAACAACAGCAAGAAGAAGCCTCTCACTGCAAATATGTCGCTCTCAACTACACAGTCTAAATAAGACACTCAAAATATAACCCAAATACTTACTGAGCTGAAGGACCGTCGTCGCAAATCTTGATAACAAATCAGGGATCGGGAGATATGATCCAGCACGAGTTACTGAAGGAATAATAGGAAGCAATAACATAGATACCATGATAAATGAACACGGATAAAACAAAATCTGGAATAAGTGAACGTGGAGCTAAATTTTACTAAAACATACCCTAAGAAATTATATACTAATTTTGAAGGATTGATAATTTACCTAAGCTAATATAAGTGTAAATAAAAATGTCTGAAAATCTAATAAAACTTATAAGTAAATATAAGTTGGTCTTTAGGAATAAATTAAATTGATTCTGGAAATGTCAGTGCTTAACAAATCTAGGTTTGCGACACAAGTTTATTTAGATGTTCTGCATAGAGAATGCAAAAGTTTGTCAACGCCGGTTGGGACCACAACAAAATTGGATGCCAAAAAAATTGGGAAAAGAAATAGATATAAATTAGTACAAAGGTATTGTTGGAAGCTTACTATATCTTACTACGTAGATCGGATATTATGTTCAGTATAGAGGTTACTTATTTTCCTCCTCCATTTAAAATACGTGTAATCTTTATGTCCTTGCTTGATAATTGATAATATGTCCTTCAACATTTTTTAAAATATTTAAGTTTGTAAACCATGCATGGATATATAGGAAATAAATCTCTTGTTTAGAGATTACTTGTTCCGGATCTTTGGAAGGATTGCCACTCGCCGCAATCTACGAACAACGGTCGGGAAGCAATCACACCGAGATGGTGAAAAGCTCCCACGAATCACCTCGTGACTAACCCCAAAAAATACAGAATTGAGAGAGGAAGGAGGAGATGGCAATATTCTTTCCTCTACGTTTTTTTTTTCACAGTATGTTCTTATTTAAAGAGAGAAAAAGATAATTCTAATCCAATTAGAATTAGTTAAATATCTTATCTCTAAGATAAGATAAGTCCCACTTATTTGGGTGTATCCTTATCCATATATGACTAACATACTCCCACTCATACAAATGAGTGGGTGCCATCCATAGCTCCCAAGGCCATTGACTCCCTAAGTCAAAATCTCCCCGAGATTTTCCTTCCTTTTCAATATTGCATCCATATATCATTAGTGCGGCGTGGAGCATTAAGAACCTACAAGCGTAACCTTGCAGCCAGATCCGTTACCGACACAAGGATCTCCTGGAAGAAAAATAAATAAAAACAACAAAAGTGTAAATATGTAGTATCTCGTACCCCAGATCTGATCAACCATGTCAGCTCAAGTACCTTCGATCCCTCGAAGAAGCATACAAGAACACCACAGTCTACCCTCGATTCATTGTACTCTTAAATCTTGTCCCCGGCATAAGTATGAGTTGCGCATGTGATGCAATTAGGAGACATGTCAATCGATCTTCCTCTGGCTTTGGATAGTTGAGCATGTTAATCAGCCGCTTTCTTGACACTGCCCCGTGTGTGCGGTATTTTCTCACTGCAGCAGGAAATAGCAGCCAAAATAGCGGTCGCTCATAACAGCCTTTCCAGATAGCCCAGTGCCTCTAAGGGTACAGTGACTGCTCTCTTTTACTGGTGGTCATCTATAAGGGCTCACACAATGAGGGAGCAGGGATCCATCCCTCGACCTCCTTCTTTTCGATCCAAGCACACTTCGTATGGCTACGTGCTAGGATATTACTTCTCTCTCCCTAAGAGCATACATCATCAAATGAATACCGTACAGACCCAAGTTCCATTACCTCGTAATGAACTTGTCCGGCCATACCACTGGCGATATACTTGGGATCTCCCGACAAGCCTGCACCCTGTGCGCCAAGTCAGTGCACCCCTAGTTTGGCTGATAGTAAACAAGTAAAGTGGATGAGGGGTTTTTACTTCAATCGCTTTAACATATAAGTATACAGCAACCTCATCCTGACCTAGTAAGGGTGACCAATAGAGTGCTCCCACTATCGCCATATCCAGTAATGCGATAGTGGTGTCATTGCCCCAAGCCAAATGACATTCGACACTTGGTCTCAGCTTCGGTAGCTGTTACAGCTCTAAAGGGCATCTCTTGTGTGATAAGACCTCCTACCTGCTAATATAACTTTCAAATGGTGCACCAGTGCCCTTTGTGTACCATGTACATATATATATATATACAAATATACTCCATGCCAAAATAACCAAACAATAATAAGAATCCCAAGTGCGAGGCTAATAATCTCTCTTTATGCATGTGTGTTGATCTCTCTATCTGATCAGCCCCCCAAAATGAGTAATCTCTCCTTCTTTTATCGGCTAAAAGAGAGGGTTAATGGCCTTTAGTTGTGGATTAAATGGCTAACAAAATAGGAGATAGTGGGGAATGATTATTCTCTTGAAAATAGCCCTCAAACGGCTGCTTGGCAGGGTTCGCTGACTTGGTGAAGTTCGCTGAAGATGTTTGGGCAAGGCTCGCTTGGCGGGGTTCACTGACTTGGTGAAGTTCGCTGAAGACGTTTGGGCGAGGCTCGTTTGGATCGTTGGAATCATGGATGATGTGGTTCACTTGGGTTGTTATGAGCGAAGTTCGTTGATTGGCGAACTTCATCTGTGAGTTTAAATTTAGCACAGAGTTCGACTCATAATTTGGCAGACTATTGATGCCTTTTGGCTCGGCCTGGGGCGTGAATTGGGAGTCGACCCGCTCTTGACATGGTCGAGTGGAGTCAAAATGAGCTGCGTGGTGAGGTTCGTAAGCTTTGTTAAGTGAACTTCTTTATAGCTTATTGCGGATTCAGGTTTGGGCTCATTCGAAGTGTTTAGCCCATGGGCATTCACTTCTTGGATCCAAGCTAAGCATTGGCCTAGGTGGGATTATATTTTAACTGTCTATAAGACCCCCCCCCAAAGTTTTTAAGATCCTGCATTTTGACTTGTAGCTAGGATTGAAATACTTTGGGTAATAGCTGTAGGTGTACTATTAAACGTAGCTCGAGTCGTCTTATTTGGGTTTGAAAGTCATCTTCAGTCTACTTGGTTGCCAGAGGTGTACTGTTGAACGTAGCTTCAATTGTTGTAGACTCATATTGAAGGCTAACTGATGTTTGTACTCGTCCAACTCTATATTTGGAACAAAGTTTGCCTTTTCTATTGTTGAGGCGAAGTTGAGAAATCAGCGAAGTTTGACTGATTCTGGGTATCGGCGAAGTTCGCTTAACTTTGAGATGTGTGGGTGAAGTTTATCGATTAGTAACGTTCGCTAACTGGTGATAGTTGTTAGGATTTTGCCTCTAGATTCACACCATGATCTGTGGCTGAGATCTCTTGATTGGAGATTCATAAGATTCGTTGCAGATTTGACCTAGTTTTAGGCTAAGATTTAGCCTCTTTGTCCGGTCCAATCAAATCTCAAAAAATGTGATTTTCTCGGAAGTTTGGATTAGAAAAAGGCTATAAATAGCACCATTCCCCTTCCGACTTCATCATCTTCATCTCTATCTTCTTCTTCATCTTCTTCTCCATGTCTAAGTCTCCATCACTTAGATCGGAGATGCTCCTCGATAGAGGAGCTGAAATAAAAGAGCTCTAACAGGAGCTTGCCCAAGTAAGGGGAAATCAAGCGGTTGAACTCCGCATACTTCACCGACTGGCAAATTTATTGTCGGCTGAGAATACGATGCTCAAGCAGATCATCGAGACTCAGTCGATAGCTTAGGGTGAGTTGAATTGCGATAGAGATGCGTGGAGCTTCGAGTGCCACGCTCTGCGTAGGACCATTTGATGATTGAGATGGCGGTTGAAGAAGGATCCTTGGAGCTCCATAAGCTGAAATAAAATAGTTCTAACAGGAGCTTGCCCAATTAAGGGGAAATCAAGTGGTTGAACTCCGCATACTTCACCGACTGGCAAATTTATTGTCGGATGAGAATACGATGCTCAAGCAGATCATCGAGACTCAGTCGATAGCTTAGGGTGAGTTGAATTGCGATAGAGATGCGTGGAGCTTCGAGTGCCACGCTCTGCGTAAGACCGTTTGATGACTGAGATGGCGGTTGAAGAAGGATCCTTGGAGTTCCATAAGTGAGGACTTCGATAGTAACTCGGTTTAACAAATATAAACCTCCAACATAATTAGATGTTGTGTGGCTGACTCAGGCCCAATGTCAAATTTTGGTTGCAAGAAGTGCTTCTTCCCGTTGATATGCTTCAATTCGCAGCAATGAGGGCACTTCTTGTTTAACAGCTTTTTCTCATTCCCTGACATAGAGCCTAGGGAGGAGTAAGTAGGAGCTATTTTTTTTGCATGGGAAATATTTTGCTCCCCAAGTTTTGTGAGATTGGAGGAGCAAGGGCTGTAACTTGGTGCAGCTCGTGTATGATCCTTAGCTTTCATAGTACCCATATCTTAGGAGTATAGGGCAGTAGCAAATAGCAACGAGTACCCATCATTTCTGTAATTGGATAGTATGAATGTCACCTTTATGTAGTAGAGTCTTCGATCAATAAAAATAAACTTTCTTTTCTGTTCTGAAATTGTCCATCTTTGTGTATTTGATCTATATGAACTTTACTTCTATGACAAACTTGGACTCTGCATGGAGTTATTGTGTTGGAAGCGAAGCTCAAGCTTTCTTATGTTGGCGAGGATCGAATTGAAGTTCGCCAAATGAGGTCTCAAACAAATTGAGTTTAGAATTTCCTCTATTTGGAGACTTAGTGAGATTCACCATATAGGGTCTCAGGCAAATTGAGTTAGAACTTTCTCAATTTGGAGACTTAGTGAAATTCACCAAGTTATTTTGGCGAAGTTCACTATTAGAGCCCCATTGAATGGGGCGAGGTTCACTTAATTGAGAAACAATCGGCTAGGCGAAGCTCAGTAAGTTGGTTAGGAGAGGCTCAGCGGTTAGGTGAGACTCAGTCTAAGAATTTAAAATTTGAATCCTCAATTTGTGCTACCAAAATGTGGCGGTTAGTTGAGCGAGATTCTGGCGAATTTCATGCAGAATCTTCTACGGTTCGGGCGAAGTTCTTCTAAGTTTGGGGTGACAAACCTTCGGTGAAGTTCGGGGTCAGTCTATAAATAGAACTGTTTATCTCCTTTCTTCTTCACTTTGATTTTCAAAAATCCTATATTCCTCAAAAACCCTAGCTTTCTCAGAACTCTAGAGACAGATCTTCAATGGCTCCTCGTCGTGCAATTTTCAGGAGAAGAGGCACCGCTAGGGGACCTCATCAGCCAAGAACAGAAGACGCGTCGGCACAGATGGAGATGGCCGTGGGTAAGCTTCAAACCCACTCATGGTGATCTTCGGATCCATCAAAGTTCATCCCCAATTGGGCTTCGAACAGTGCCTTATGGCACTTTAAAACTCTATTCGCTACCAAAGGCATGATTTTTATGACCACTTGTGGTCTTTCCAACGAGCTTCTATCGACGACGGAGTTCTATTAGCTGCTGTTAACAGTGCTTGATGTGGCGAGCTTCGCTTCTCAGGTGGAGCTCGTTGTTGTTAGCCCTTTGGGCTTCTGTAGCGAACTTCGTTTGTGTGAAGATCGTCATTCTGACTTGAGCGACCTTCGCTTGAGCGAAGTTCGTAAGTTTGATTTGGATGACCTTCGCTTGAGCGAGGCTTGCTAGTTTGATCCATTGAGCAAGTTTGATTGCGGTGTTGAAGTACGCTGCTTTCGTTGTGAACTTCGCTCATCTTGTCAACCCTTAGTTGATAGTGATGAATTTCACTTATGAGTGAGGTTCACCTATGGTGAACTTCGCATCTGAGTGTGAAGACTTGGTTGATTTCTTTCGATCTTTCTCCTCTAACTCATTTTTTTATTTGTCTCTTGTGCAGTTTGCTATTCGAAGGCTCCTGTTGATCGTCATAACCATTATGGTCACGATGGGACTCGTTGCTCTGAGGTGATGCATGCTTTTGATGGGAGCATCCCTCTATTTCTAGAGGGAAGTAGCCAAGCAAGGATTGAGGCTATACGATTAGCAGATTATCGAACTTTGCAGGAAATGATCACGCACGCTAAGTTCTCCATCCCCAACAAGGATACATCGGGGAAGCCTCATCTTTTGTTTGGGGATAGCAATCCCAATAGCACTTCTATTTTTAATTGGGAGAAGGAGTATTGGTACTATATCCAAGGGGATCACCGTTATTACTTGCCAACGATAGAGCGTCATATATCCTTCATGTACTTGCAGCCTCTCGCCATGCCTCGCCTCATGCGATATACTCTCACCAATAAGGAAGATAGCGTCAAGATGGGCTCTTTGAAATATGAAGGCGGCTTTCATTAAGAGGGACTCTATGGAGTCAATATCATAGGCCTGTGTCCGGGCTTTGATCATAAGGATGCTCTCGTTAGCGAAGTTGCTGTTGTCCCAAATATTTTTAGGAATGAATTCGCAAAGACCGATGCACAATATCCTGATGGGGATACTAGATTCCCCGGTTGGATCAAATTGACGGATACCCAATGGTGGACCCCGTCTGGTGAATTTTGCTCTAGTCACTTTTGAGGGGAGTTTGAGAAGATCGAGGCTTTACTCAGCAGTAAGAGCCCTGAAATATGGTGTAGAGATTTGTGCATCTGTGTTGTACGGCATCTTGAAGCCGTACAATGTTGATAGAAGCACTTTTTTCACTCTGGCAGGCGAGATGGGAATCGCTTTGCACGAGATATTTGAAGTGTTGCGTTTGCTCATGAGAGCTCGTCCCTATGAAGAATTCTTTCTGACTAATGCATAGTTGAGTACTTATTCACAGACTGCTCAAGTTGGAGAGGCCTTCCGGGAATTGGTTTGCCATTTCCTTATCTGTCAAAGGACAGTTGCGAACGCCGGACATGATTCTACCGTCGCTCGCGTTCCTTGGGCCGAATATTTATTCACTAATGTTACTAAAAAGGGGAACGTGGATTTAATACATCCGGTGGCAGAGGCTGAAGTTGGGACTTGAATCTTCAAGGATGGCCAAATACTTCATACTGTCGAATCAGACGAATGCGGATTCCTTGCGAGCAATAAATTCAAGAGTTTCCATCATCAAGCGAAAGAGCCAATATCTGAGTTGGCTCTGCTTGCAGGATTCTTCTCGATTTGGTTGAAGGGTTACATTGTGTCTTCTCGACTGAAGGATCTCATCTCCATCAAGGTGTTATTCCCTACGGTGTTACTTGCTGCTGGGTATAACTTGGCCCTTCTTCCGGCGATAGTTAGTTGTATCCATCACGGACTGAGAGAATTGGCTACCAAATACCTAAAGCAGGAAGATGGTTGCCCGAGGGATCAGGTCCCAAATCCTACGGTGGAGCTACCATATACATATCTGGTGATATGGTTCACTTTACACTGCTCTTCGTTGATGTCAGTTGTTACACCAAGTGGAGAGGCCGTTTCATTGCTCTAGAGATATGAACGTTCAAAGTGGATGATCAAATATTTTGTAGGGGTTTGTAGACTTCTTCAGAACAAATATCATTACTGCCTCTACTATTATTTTCCTAAGATTGATGATATAAGCCCCGGGGACTTTTGAAGACGGCACAATCAGTGAAGGTTTCACTTGCTTACCCAGCAGGTGTCTCAACTGGTTGGTGAATATCAGACCAGGTCACCTTATTGCTAGGCTGAACGAGACTGAATATTATATTGAGCCCTATTTGCTTTGCCAATTTGCTCACCAGTTTGGTTATGACCAGCTCTACGTTGAAAATCCGAATCCAGGATTGCTACGCATGGGAAGCTTGGTAGATGGGGCTCGTGCTTGGTATCATTTCGCTGCCGGAGCCATGAGGACTAGATTTTTGCTCCCCCATCACATATGCAACTGTTATATGACAATGGGGTTCTACAAATAGTATAGCAGGGTGACTGCTCCTAATCCTGACTTTTACATGAACAAGACTGGTTTGCGGTGGATCACCCGAAAATATAGGGAGCATCTCAAGAAGGGGGCGAAAAGTAAGGCTCTTGGACTTCAAGATTTTCTGGCAGAAAGTGTGCCAAATGATGAGGATTGGGAGGCACCGTGTGGGCATCCTACTCCTCAAAGATCGATAGGTGTTAGCATATGAGAACCGTCTAAATCTGCGGTTCGCCAAGGAGCACCTGGCAGAGGTAAAGGAAATAGAGGGAAGAGGCCATTGCAAGCTCATACCCCTCAACAACCTTTTAAGAAGCAATGTTTGGCACCTTCGGAGCCTGAGCCTGTACCTAGAGGCTCTTCAAGGATCAGAGAGGTGTCTCCTACAATCCCAGTGCAGGAACCTAGAGTTGAACCTTTAGGTGAGTTCTACTCATGTGGTTGTATCAATCTGTTTGCAGTGCATTTGGCAGACGTGCGCTTCTTGTATGCAGGTAAAGAGCCCATTCTTCTCGATCAAGAGAATCCAGATGATGAGGATAAGGTGGATTACGAGCCCAACACCGACGCCTATCTTACTGAGCCAGATGACGCAGGCTTCGATGGCGATGTTGGGGGCTCTTCTTATATACCAGGTATATTTTTCTCTAGCCAATCTTGTGTATTTTCTTTACTTCGGTAAATGACGGTTCATCCATCTCATTAGCAGATGATGAACCTGGTTTGGAGACCGTGGGTGGATCTCTTCCTGCTAGCGGCAATTTTGAGCCCGTGGCTAATTTTGATGGTGCCTCTGGTGTCTTGGAGTCTGACCCAACTGTCGATATGACAGTCGATCCTACACCAGCACCTATTTCAGCAGTGCAGCATAGACTGGTTGTTTCTGAGTCTTCCGATGAAGACGACGATGCATCAGTCTCTCCAATTCTAGTAGGAGTTGGGAGGGTAGCGCCGCCAAGTTCTGAGCCTCATTTTGATGAAGATCCGATCATAGAGATGGTTGCTTCTGATGAGCTAGAAATCACATCTATAGGCATTGAAGTTGTGCCTACAGATGTGCCGATGACTACGGCATTGGTTGTGAGAACTGTTGTCTCATCTACTGGGGTGACATCTGCGGCTACTTCCACTGTAGATGTTTCTAGTATAATGGTCACACTCGCGCCATACCTCCTATCAGGCAACGGACAAATTCAAGTTTTACCAACTGCTTTTTCAACAACCACAAATGCATTGGCGATTTCTACAGGAGCGAGTCCTTCAAGCCGTGTGGAGATCCCTCAATCTCCCAATTCTGATGATTTGATTGAGTTGGAGATTCAAATCTTGACCAAGAGCTTGGTGAAACTGTTCAACCGAAGTATTGAATCTATATTGGCTATGTGAAAAAGGCTTATCAGCTCGTACTCTTGTCTTGTTGAGGAATCAACTTTGCCTTTTGACGTCGGTCGCAAGTCCTACACGTACTGAACCATTCAAGGCATCGATCAACGAAGTTGAGCTTCAATTTTAGGAGTTGCAATGGCTTCGTGCGGCTGATATTGACGGTATTACCGCGCTTGAATTCCATCAGCTCTCGGTGAAGCACGGTGAGGTCGAAGAGTCTGTTCCCAAAGAAATGGAACAGATTAAGATGAAACTTTAAGGATTGAATGATAGCCTTGCATCGGTTGACGGCAATCAAGCAGAGCTTCAGAACAAAATTCAAGAGAAAGAAGCTACCATCAACAAGGCCAAGGCAGTCATTGCCATAGCTCAAGCACAGTTGGAAGCAGCTCAACTTTAGAAATAGGAGCTTAAACTTAAGTCAACCAAGTTGACTAAAGAGTGGAATCTTAAGGTCGCGGAGCTTGAGGCTGAAACAAAGAGGCAGGCAACTGTTAGAACCCAAGCTGCTCCTATTAATCCGAGGGCTCTCAGGGAAAGAGCCCAAAAGAATGCTCAAGAGGCTAGGGATTCTAGGATAGCTGAATGTATTGCACAAATACACGCTTTTATCCATTTTCCCTTTAAAAATCTTTGTAACCGGTTGGCTCTTTAAATAAAAGAACTTTTGATCTCCTTTGATATGTATATGATAGAGGTGTAGTGTTAACATATCGCATTGATATCCTTGCTGGGGAGAAAAATGATATAATCAAACCGATAGAGGTGTAGTGTTAACATATCAATTTTGATCAAGTTGGCAGTGTTCAGAGGTGTAATGTTAACATGAGAGTATAAGGGTATTTGACAGAGGTGTAATGTTAACCAATCGGATCATTAGAATGAAAACTGCTCAGAGGTGTAATGTTAACATGACGGTAATATTAACCACCGCTTTGAAAGAGTCCAAAGGACAACTACCATTTGGAAGTGTAGTGTTAACTTAACGGTCGGAAATTAATAAAAGTGTAATGTTAACTAATCAATTTTTGACAAGAGCAGATTGATAGAGGTGTAATGTTAACCAAATAATCCAAAAGATAAGTCGACAGAGGTGTAATGTTAACCAATCGGATCATTAGAATGAAAACTGCTCAGAGGTGTAATGTTAACCAATCGGATCATTAGAATGAAAACTGCTCAGAGGTGTAATGTTAACATGAGAGTATAAGGGTATTTGACAGAGGTGTAATGTTAATGTATCAAATGAAATGACCGACAGACGTGTAATATTAACCAGTCAGTTTTGAAAGAGTCCAAAGGACAACTACCATTTGGAAGTGTAGTGTTAACTTAACGGTCGGAAATTAATAAAAGTGTAATGTTAACTAATCAATTTTTGACAAGAGCAGATTGATAGAGGTGTAATGTTAACCAGTCGAATCCGAAAAGATAAGTCGACAGAGGTGTAATGTTAACCAGTCGATGAAATAATCTGACAGAGGTGTAATGTTAACCAATCGGATCATTAGAATGAAAACTGTTCAGAGGTGTAATGTTAACATGACGGTAATAAAACATTTAGAGCCAGACAGAGGTGTAGTGTTAACTTGATGACTAGTTTGGGATTTTGATTGGATTTTGGATCAAAATGATCAATATTTTTGGTGACCAAAATCTCTGTGAGGAGATAATATTGGCCAAGATCAAGGGTAGTATTTCTTGAGAAACTTCCCGTGGATTGGCGCCATGAGCCTATTGTCATTTTGGTCAATTGGGCGATATGCTCCATTTGAGTAGACTGTCTCTACTACAAATGGACCTTCCTATTTAGGTTGGAATTTACCCTTAGTCTTGTGCATCATGATCATGGGTTGACGAAGAGCTAAGACTAGGTCTCCTTCTTTGAAGGATCGTTCTTTGACTCTCCTGTTGAAGGCTCTCAAGATCCGTGACTGGTAGATCTCGATTCACCGTTGAGCTTGGAGTCTCAATTCATCTAGCATCTCTAGTTCTTGGAGATGCTTCTGATGATGTTCTTCGATCGTCATCTTCTCGGCAAGAGCGATTCTTAATGACGGCATCTGAATTTCCAGAGGGATCACGACTTCACATCTGTAAACCAATGAAAAAGGTGTGGAGCCGGTACGAGCGCAGACTGTTGCTCGATAAGCCCATAAACACACTCTAAGTTTCTCATCCCAATCTCGTTTGTTAGAGGAGATAAACTTCTTTAGAAGTTTGATGATGATTTTATTGAAAGCTTCAGCTAGACCATTAGCAGCTGGGTTGTATGGCATGGAAGCCACATCTTGAATTTTGAACTTATTACAGAATTTAAAAAGTTCAGAATTCAAAGAACGGTCGACTAATGAACTGCGGACCGTTGTCATGAACGATCCTTCTAGGGATGCCGAATTAGTAAATCATGTGATGTTTTAGGAATTTGATCACATGAGATGTCTTGACTTCTCTGAGTGGAACAGCTTCGGCCTATTTGGAGAAGTAATCAGTGATGGCTAGAATAAATCGATGGCCTTTAGCGGACGGTGGACTAATTGGCCCGATGATGTCCATCCCCCATGTTTTGAATGGCCACGAGGTGACAGTCGGGTGCAATTCTTTTGGAGGTTGATGTAGAAAATCAACATGGATTTGACATGCATGACATCATTTAGCGTATGCTACCGCATCTGCTATCATCATCGGCCAGTAGTAACCTAGACGATGAAGTTGGTCCTGAAGTTTGGGACCTGGTTGATGAGCGTCACATGTACCGTCGTGGGCTTCTTTTAGTGCTTCTTGGGCTTCAGTTGGTGATAAGCATCGGAGCAATATGTCGTTGAATGATCGACGATACAAAGTCTGCGTAGCAAAATCATAGAAGAAGCGTGAAGCACGTCTTTGAATGGAGATTGCTTGCTTCGGATTATCAGGTAGTATTCCATGCAAGACATAATCAATGATTGGGAAACGCCAATCATTAGCTCCGAAGTGAGTTGGCATGACATGCACTTCGTTAGCTTCTAGAATTTGCTCTGGTGAGCATAATTGATGGCTAGCCACTGTGATGCGCCTAGTAGATTTGGGCGTCAAGGCAAGAGTGGCTGCAAGGGTATGAGGCGAGCAACATGAGTGTTTTTGAGTGTTTTTTGAGGCAAGAATTTGCATATGCATGAGTGTTTTTGAGGCGAGATACATAACTGATGTAGAAACCATCGAATGACTAAGCGACCTTCATTGCTGCTTCGTGGTAGGGTATGAGGTTATTGTGGCAGACCTCATATTCTCCTTTGATCTGGTTAACGATTAACTTGGAATCACTGTAGGCTTCAAGGTATTTGATGCCCATGTCTTGAGTAAGTTGCAAGCCAATTATAAGGGCATTATACTCGGCCACATTATTAGAGCATGGCTTGGTCAATGAGTAGGCCCGAGAAAGGACATGTCCATGGGGATCGGTTAGCACTACCCCCACTCCTGCAACAATTGCTCTTTTATGATTGTGTCTTGACGCCCTGTCAAAGTAAAGTTGCCATACCTAGTAGTCTGAAGTAGCATTTGACTTGAAT
This sequence comes from Asparagus setaceus, assembly GCA_012295165.1. Lineage (NCBI taxonomy): Eukaryota > Viridiplantae > Streptophyta > Magnoliopsida > Asparagales > Asparagaceae > Asparagus > Asparagus setaceus. The sequence continues at coordinate 71,341,893 of CM022703.1, read as the reverse complement.
ACTTCATCTGGAATGTCTTCACAGAGCATAGAAGATTTCGGGATGGGGTGGTCCGCCAAAAAAATTAGCTATTGCTTGGCCTTGAACGGCTTTCTGTGGCACGAATATCATATTGTATTGTGAAAGCAGTATTGCCCATTTGACTAACCTGGAGTTCAACGATCTAGGTTTTGTTATGAGTATCCATAGAGGATGAACTCTTGAAATGATGTGGATGGATTGGCCAGTGACGTAGTGTCGCATCTTCTAAATTGTGAAAACCAATGCTAGACACTCCTTCTCAACTAGATTGTAGCGATGCTAGGCACCAATCATAATCCGGCTGAGGGAGTAAATGACTTGCTCGTGGATATTGTCATTCTTCTAGGCAAGAAGTGCTCCGAGTGAGTGATCCATTGCCCTGACATAGATTAGAAATAATTTACCTGATACTGGTGTGGCTAGAACTTGTAGCTTCGTGTGATAACCCTTGATCTCATTGAAATCTTCTTGACAAGCGTCGTCCTAAGTGTACGAGACACCTTTCTTCATCAGCCTTTGAAATGATTGACATTTCTCGAACAAGTTAGCGATGAACCTGCAGATGTAGGCTAATCGGCCTTGTAAACCTCTAAGTTCTTTGAAATTTCTCGGAGGTGGCATCTATTGAATGGCTTTCACTTTTTCGGGAGTATTCCTTTGAATGTTACAATATAACCCAGGAATTTACCTGACGATACCCCCAAGAAAGACTTGGTTGGATTCATCTTGAGTTGATGTTTTCTCATGATTTCGAACACCGTTCGCAAGTCATTGACATGGTCTTGTTTATGATGACTCTTGATTGCTCAGTCGTTGACATAGCACTCCACTGTCTTACGCAAATGTTCACAAAAAAATTTTGTTCATAGCACGTTGATAAGTTGATCCAGTATTTTTCAGATCAAAGGACATTACCGTGTAACATAATACTCCTAAGGGTGTCCTGAAAGCTATATATTTCTAATCATCTGGATGCATCTTAATTTAATTATATCCAGAAAACCCATTCATTAATGACATCCTCTCAAACTCGCCTGTATTGTCAACCATGACGTTTGTGATAGGGAGAGGAAATTCGTCATTTGGACAAGCAATATTAAGATCTCAGAAATCAATACAGATCCGGATTTTGCCATTCTTTTTCATTACCACCACGATATTGGCCAGCCAATCGGGATGTTGTTCCTCACGGATGAATCCGTATTCGATGAGTTGGTGAATTTCTTTCTCGATCTGCTCCATCATCTCAGGACGGAAGGATCATTATTGTTGCTTGATCGATTTAACATTGGGGTCAATATTAAGGTGATGTTTGGCCACATTGGATCTAAACGAGGCATGTCTTCATAACTCCAGGCGGAGATATCAATGTACTCTTGAAAGAAAAGTTATGAATTCTTCCTTTTCAACGGATGATAAACTTTCGCTGATGAAGATAGGCTTAGGATTGACTTTGTCGCCTATGTTGATTTGAACCACTTTATCTTCGGTAGGCGGTTCACTGACTTCAAAGCGTGATTCCCATTGCTTTTCAAGATAGTTTGCCCATGAATCGTCTTCAGAATCTTCAAACACTTCGGATTCATCAAGATCCATAGTTAGGTCATATGAGATCAAGTTGGCCGTGAATTCAGCAAACATGGCTTTAAAGCTAATGCCAAAATCCCAGTCGAACATATCTAAAGAATTGCTTAGAAAGTCATTAGATGCTGGTTCTATTTGTGACTCGGCTTCAGGAGAAATGTAGCTGAGTCCTCGTTTGGTCTGATTATAATAATAATAAAAATATCCCCTTCTCGTATAAAGGGGATTAGAGGAACACTTAGTCCATGATTGAAATTCAACCCTTATTTTGCAGTGAAGTTGTATCCCATTTTTGCCATTATGTGTTGAGATTGTTGGCTGTAACGAGAGAATTTTGATACTCCTTTGGCTTCTTCATCTAAGCTTGATAAGTGAGGTAGCGGCTCAACTTTTCCAAAGATAATCGGATTTAGGGCGCCTCTTTTAGATTGGACCATGAAAGTGGCATCTTCTGAGTTACCTAGTTGCTTATGAGTTGAGTACGACTCATTTATTGGCATGTATAATGCTGGTTCTAAAGCTAGCTTAGACATCAGAGTTTCGACCCTTTTGTTTTTAGACTCAGAGTCTAAAGAGTAGTCATAAGCAAACTCTTCTTCATTAAAGATCCGATCGCTCTGATCACCGGCGGACTGGTCGATACATAGGTCCTCTAGGATAATTACAAGTGGATCTATCTCCCAGATTAGATCATCGTTAGGATCTAGTTTGATGCCTGCTTCATTACCGCTGTCTTCATCATTGGGAAGGACAATCTCGATTGTATGATTTTTATCATACAGGAGAGAGTCGGTAAAGCAATTCTCCACTCCCTTAAAAGGATGTTTTTTAGCTTCAACTCTTTGTTGGACCCCCTGTCCATCAATGTAATTGAAGCACTGATGGAGTGTCAAGGGGACGAGCATGTTGGAATGGATCCATGGTCGTCTGAGGAGAAGGTTGTAAGTTGTTTCGACGTCGATGACATAACAAGTCACTTCCGTCTTTAAATCACCGATATGACATTTAAGCCGGATTTTTCCAAGAGATCGGCTACTGCTGGAGTTGAAGCCGAATATGGTGGCAGAAGTCTTTGAGAGCTTGTGAAGAGGAATACCCAGAAAGCTTAAGAGTCTCCGCGAAATTATGCTCAACGCAGAGCCTAGATAGATGTGAATTCTCTTGACCTTTGCCAATCCTACATACCCAGTATAGGAAAGCGGTTGGTTGTGATGGTGATCTTTGATGAGCATATCTTTTGGAGTGAAAGTGATACAAGGTGCCTGCCGTGGGCACTGATAGCACTGCTTGTGTTCATCATTCTGAGAAGGCTCAATCATGTGGGTGAGAAACGCCTTGCTGTCATTCAAATCTTCTTTTAAAGCTTCTCTCGTTTCCTTGGACAAACGTAAAAGTTTAAATAAGGTTATACGAGCTGGGATATTGGCTAATTGGGACATGATATCATATCAGAAAGCGGCTTTGGGATCGTCTGAGGGACGCTGCAATGCTTTGTCGAACCGTGTCTCCTTTTGCTTGGTCAGTTCTGGCTATTTGGAGGGTCCTGGCTGATCATAGTTCTTCAAATAATCTCGGCCAGACCTTGTCCCTGTCATGATAATTTTCTCTTTCTCTGAATTAGTGATTGAAGAGACTTATAGAGATTCCTCTTCAACGATTGCGGAGATGGCGTTGCAAGACTTCATCTTATGCTTGGTCTTGGACTTCTGAAGAGTCCAATGTTCATCTTGGAAAAGATCGGGATGTACCGACATCATTTCTCCTTTTGATGTAGTGAGAGGGATTAAACATTGGCTTTGTCAGTTTTGGTGGTCATAATTGACCACTTCCATCCTTGCAGTAGGAATGGGGACAACGCCATCTTGGGCTTGGATTTCCGGCATGGAGCCAAGTTGGAGGGTCACCATATTGGCAGTGACTTTTTTTTGCTTAGGTTTGAGCTTTAGAATCCCTGACTCGACAAAGGTCTGGATTTTATCCTTGAGGATGTAGCAATTCTTCGTCGGGTGTCCCATTATTCTGTGATAAAGATAGTACTTGGGATCATCAATCTTTCTGACTTCTTCAGGTCGTCGGGCTCCGGGAAGCTTTAACCGATTACCCTTGTTGAGGACATGGAAGATGGCCACCGTATGTTCATCTTTGAATGAGTAATTGCATTGAACATTATTTCTTGGTTCCCTTTTCTGGTTGTTGGGATTTTGGACCTCGACCGTGAAAGTTTCTTTGGCTTTCGATTGGGAGGTCAGCCTTTATTTGCCTTTGTTGCCCTTGAAGTTCGCGCGGGGCTCGAATTTATTGAATCGTTTTGATGACTTTTCTGCTATCTCAGCTTGTTCCATCAAATCCTTCCTTGTGTGGGCTGTAACAGTGCCCATGTGAGCTTCTATTCATCCCACAAAATTATGCCGACAAGTTTGATGTAACATCAGCAGAGGCATATCTCAACATTGCAATGTCAGATTGTGGTATCTCTCGATGAATTCCCTGACCGTCTCATTTTCACTTTGCTTTTTAGAGAGGAGTTTGGCCATGGTAACATTAGATTGTTTCTCATGGAATTATGAGAGGAACTTTGATTCTAGATCTGCCCATGATTTGATTGAACCCTCGGGCAAATTCTGGAACCAATCGAAGGCTACCCCATGGAGGGTGCCAATGAAAAGTCGTGCCTTAATAGCATCGTTACCCACTATATTTCCAGTTTGTTAGTGAAAGTAGTAGATATATTGGTTTGGAGAACCTTTGCCATCAAACGTATGCAACATTGGTGGCTTGAATCTCATCGGATAGGGAACCATGTCTCACTCGATGGGATAAGGTCGGGTAATTCTAACCTTCTTGAGCTCAGTTCGTTTGAGAAAGAACATTGAGCTATTTTTGGATGTCCTCCAGAGCCTTTGCTTCCTTGCTTGGCTTTGGAGGTGCTGACGTTTCAGATCCTAAATGGTCTGAATCTGCGTCATCTTGATGCGCTTAATCTTCTTCTCGAGAGGACTCATCGACTCGTTTCTTCCCCTTTGAAGAGCTTGGGTGAGGTTGAGATGCTGATAAGAGTTGTTGAAACATCTTTTCCAAACGTTCAAGTCGCTCATCTGAATCTCTCTTTTGAGCTGCCATTTGAGCAAGAAGATTGTCTCAGTCCATTACATCTGCTTCCCATTGTCGCTCTTAACTTGAACTAGGGGTTGCGTTTGATGCTATGGCAGAATTGGCATCGCTAGAAGTGGGTTGGATTACTTGAGATGAAGTCTGCGATGTCCACATTTGGAGGAAGGGGTAGTCAAAAGGGATCGCTGCTCTTTGCCTTAATCTAGTGTAGCGGTACACACCATCAGCTTTTGGCAATATACTCCCGATACGAGGAGAGTATACTGGGTCAGGTGAGCTATCCGTGCCTTCTTCCTCATCTTTAGAGGTTACACTAGTCATGTTGACAGTAAACTCTTGGGATTTACCCTTTCGGGTACGTCATCGTCGTTTAGTACGAACCTATGAAGGCTCAAGATCGTGATTAAGACGGTTGAAAACTGATCCCTTTTCAGGAATAGCTTTACATTGGCAATTCTTCTAAACTGCTGTAACTACTTCTCTGAGGGTTGCACAATGTTGACATTGGCGAGCTCTCTTCAAAGATAGAAATTCTCTGAGATCACCAGTAGTTCCAAGTTTATGGCACGTTTCAGTGCCAACTTCGCTATTCTTAACCTTGGCGTGCGAACGTCGCTTACGGCAACGTTGGCCAGGCTTTTTGGTAGGAAAATAAATGTGAACCTAAAGCTGCAAGTATACAACTATCAAGTTATAGTATAAAAAGTTATCGTTCCCACGAGGAAGGTGTTGTAAGAGTTAATCAAAATTGATTCTTATGTTGTGTGTGACAATTAGGAGTGTGATAGAAGAATTGTGATGGATTGTGGAAAGATTAAGAGAGTGTTTGTGAATATGTGCAAATAAAATCAAAACAAGATTGAGAGAGGAGAAAGAATAATGAATAATGGAGGAAAAATAAAACAAACAAATAAAAATCAAGAATAAAAGAGGAAAATCAAGAAAGCAAAGAATGAGGATTCAATTAACGATATGAGGAATCTAGAATTGAATCCACTAGCTAATCTCACATATAAAATATGAACTATTCTCTTTTATCACATTCAACTTTAGATTTATTAAGCATAGACTATCAAACCACTTAAGAAACGATACCCTATCAAATTATCATCCAAGTAAAATTAATACTCATGAAAAGAACAACAACTAAATAGTAATTCTAGAATTCATAAGTATAACCTATCAAACCACTTAAGATAAGCATAGATTATCGAAATTTTCTTCTACTAATTAGTTCTCTAGTTGATTATCCTAAACATGATCATTTTAAGTACAAGAGGATGATTCACAAAATATAAAAGAGATTAGACTAGTTTCATACAATTCTAAAATTCCTATAAGTTTTAGTTCCACATTATTGAATTAAAAGCAAAATAGAAACTAGAGAATATGAAATGAAAATTAATTACAAAAGGAAAAATAAAAAGAAAGAAATGAAAATCTAAACTATGAACATAAAAATAAATCTAAATTATAAAAGTAAAAGAACATAAAAATAAATCTAACTATGCAAGAAAATAAATCTATACTATAAAATAAAAATACAAGAAAGTAAAGACAAGAAAGTAAATCTACTCTACAAGACATCAAAATAAATCTAAATAAAAAGAAAAGGAAAAGAAAATACTATAAGAAAATAAAAGATAAAAGAGAAAACTTACATTCCAAGAGGGTTTTGCCTCTTGATGAAGGCAAATCTTCATCTTGATCTTCATCTTCATCTCATCTTCATCTTCATGATCAAATAAAGAGAAGAAAAGAAAAATATGAAGAGGTGAAAAAATTTGTTTTATTAATTGCAACTAAAAGTTACAAATTAGAAGATCTTCTCAATTAAGAGTAACCATCCTCTCCAAATGGAGTTTACAAAATTTTTCACACTCAAACCTGTCCCCCTCTACCCCAATTTATAGCCCTACGCAGTGGATGAGGACCATAGGATCAAACTTGAGCTCCAAAGATTAATTTTTAGCCATTGATCAGATTCTGGTGCAAATCAATCGGTTGGCCAATCGGTCGGCCAATCGGTTGGCCGACCGATTGGTTTGCAACCAACTCGATTTTTGGATGATTTTTCTTCACGAATTTCATATGGGCTCTTGAGTAGTCTTGGGCCTTCCTTTGACTTCATATTTGGGCTTCAATAAAAGGTAAAAAATAGGAGAGTTGAGTCATTTGAGCTTTTATTCATATTTTCTTCATTAACCTGTAATTTAAGACAAAAATAATTATTAGTAATATCTTTATTTATATAAACAGATAATGAGGGTATAAAATTATAATTAAAATGTGAAAATCACTTTTGTCTAATGAATTTACACAAATCATCATCGATGATATTATTCCCTTGTGGGAATTTAGATGAGGAATTACTCCCATTCTTAGCTTCTATCGAGGAAGCATAGCGAGCATCACGAGATGCTTTAAATCGAACCCCTAAAAGAGTTGTGGACTGATGTCCAAGTTCAAAAGATGTGGTAATGTCTTGACCTTCACTCGAGATGATGGTCAAGTTTTCTTCGCTCTGGGTGAAGTTCGTTTGGCTTCCAGCTAAGCTCAAACTGACTTTTGTGAATGTCGCCTTTACACACGCGGGGGTCAGTTTAGACCCAAGATTCGCACTGCGGTGAATTTTATGACAACTGCGTACAGTCGCCATTGATGAAGATTGGTTCGTGGAAATAAAATCCTCGAACTTCATTTGGTAAAATTCAATGACCAACGATTTAGTAAAAGACCCAAGGGTCTTAGTGTTGGTGTGTGACACGATTTTCTCATCAGAGGAGAAAGAAGTCCCCAGTAGAATCGACATCCTATTTTGGGTCTTTAGTATAATAATTGACACAGATTGCAATAAAAAATTATAATGAAACTAAGAAAAAATTTATATTTCTTAGGGCATCTTTTCTTTGTGCCGATGGAACGTCGATCTTGTATTCCATTGATGCACCGACTAAGACGATGAGTCTTTTGCTGTTGATGAGAACTTAGTTGCTTGGAAGATAACTCAGCCTTCTCTTAGCATCTTTGCTCAATAGAATCGCAAGTGCGAGGCTAATAATATCTCTTTATGAGTATGTGTTGATCTCTCTATCTGATCAGACCCCCAAAATGAGTAATCTTCCCTCCTTTTATAGGCTAAAAGAGAGAGTTAATGGCCTTTAATTATGGATTAAGTGGCCATCAAAATAGGAGATAGTGGAGAACAGTTATTCCCTTGAAAATAGCCCTCAAACGACTACTTGGCGGGGTTCGCTGACTTGGTGAAGTTCGCTGAAGATGTTTGGGCGAGGCTCACTTGGTGGGGTTCGCTGACTTGGCGAAGTTCACTACAGACATTTGGGTGAGGCTCGTTTGGATCTTTGGAATTGTGGATGACTTGGTTCACTTGAGTTGTTATGAGAGAAGTTCGTTGATTGGCGAACTTCGTCTGTGAGTTCAAATTTAGCACAGAGTTCGACTCATAATTTGGCCGACTATTGACGCCTTTTGGCTCGGCCTGGGGCGTGAATTGGGAGTCGACCCACTCTTAACTTGGTCAAGTGGAGTCGAAATGAGCTATGTGGTAAGATTTGCAAGCTTTGTTAAGCAAACTTTGTTACAGCTTGTTGTGGGCTCAGGTTTGGGCCCATTCAAAGTGTTTAGCCCATGGGTATTCACTTTTTGGATCCAAGCTAAACATTGGCCTGGGTGGGAATATATTTTAACCGTCTACATGGACCCACATCATCTCTCCTTTTGACATACTGAGAGGGACAAAGCCTTGACTCTGTCAACTTTGTTGGTCATGATTGACCACTTCCATTCTTGCAGTAGGAATGGGAACAACTCCATTTTATGCTCAAGTTTCCGGCATGGACCTGAATTGAAGAGTCACCATGTTAGCAGTAACCTTCTTTTGCTCAGATCGATGTTTGAGAATCCCTGAGTCGACGAACGTCTATATTTTATCATTGAGGATATAACAGTTCTTCGTTGAATGTCCTAACATTCTGTGGTAGACGCAATAGTTGGGACCATCAGTCTTTCCAACCTCTTCAGGTCGCCGGGCTTCAGGGAGCTTCAACCGGTTGCCCTTGTTGAGGACATGAAAGATGGCAACAATGTGCTCATCTTTAAAGGAGTAGCTTTGTTGATTGCTTTTTCGAAGATCTTTCTTTTGAATGTCGGGCTTTTTGACCCCGCCGCAAAACTCTCTTTGGCTTTCGATTGGGACAACTATCCCTGCTTGTTCTTACCCCCTTTTTTGATAGCGCGAGAATCAAACTTGTTGAAATGTTCAACGGACATCTCTGTAATTTCCGCTTGGTTCATTAAGTCCTTCCATGAGTTTGCTTTTATAGCACCCACATAGGCTTTTATACGGCTCAAGAAAGTGTGCCGACATGTTTGAACCAGCATCGGTAGCGGCATATCCCGACAATGTACGCTCAAATTGCAAAACTGCTTGATATAGTCTCTAACGGAATCATCACCTCTCTGCTTTTCGAAGAGAAGTCTGTCCATGGTCACATCTGATTGTTCCTCATGAAATTGGGAGAGGAACTAAGACTCCAAATTAGCCCAGGACTTGATTGACCTTTCAGCCATATTTTAAAACCAATCAAAGACTACCCCCTGAAGGGCACCAATGAAGAGTCGTGCCTTGATAGCGTCGTTCCCTACTACATTTCCTGTTTGCGAACCTTTACCATTGAACGTATGTAATGTCAGTGTCTAAAACTTCATTGGGTAGGAAATTGAATCCCACTCAATAGGATAAGGTCGAGTAATCCTAACCTTCTTCAGCTCTGTCTGCTATGTAAGAGTGTTGAGCTATTTTTAGATATCCTCAAGGACCTTCGCCTCATTACTCTCTTTTGGCAGAGCTGATGTCTCCGATCATGAGTGAATGGAATTAGCATCTTCTTGATGCGACTATTCTTGTCAAAAAGAGTTTCAATAATCGATCGTTTCCCTTTTGAGGAGCTTGCATTCTGTTGCTGGGAGACAACCATGAGCTGTTGAAATATCACTTCGAGGCATTGAAAGTGATCGTTAAATGCCTTTTTATGGGCTTCCATTTGCCAAAGAAGGTCGTCATGAGCTTCTCTGTCCGCCATACCTGTCACACATCCCCGCTCTTAACTTGAACTAGGGGTTCCATTTGACGCTATAGCAGAATTGGCATGCCTGGTGGGTTGTCAATTTAGGATGAAGCTCGGGGAGCATGCATCCAGAGGAGGGAGTAATCAAAGGGAACCGTCGCCCCTTTCCTTGACCTGGTGTGACGATACACACCATCGGTTTTTGAAAGTATACTTCTAATGCCAGGAAAATATCTAGGACTGAAAGGACTATTGACATCTTCTTCTTCGTCTCCAGAGCCACACTGGTCATATTGACCGTGAACTCTTGAAGTTGCTTTTACCCTTTCGTGCATCGTTGTTTTTTATCGTAGCCTCTGAATGCTCAGGAAATTGATGGAGATGATTAAAAACTTATTCCTTTTTAGAAATAAACTTACATTGGCAATTCATTTGAACTACTGTGACAATTTCTCTTAAGATCGCACAATGTTGACATTGACTTGCCCTCTTTAGAGAAAAAAACTCTCAAATCAGTAGGAGTTCGAACTTGGCTTGGGCAATTGCTCCCCTTAGGGGCAATTTTGCCTCTTCAGATTTTAGCATGGGAACATCGCCTATGATGATAATGCTTGACCTTGAGCTGGTGTGGTAAATCAAATCTTCATCACAAGTTAGAGCTTATGATTTGGATGAAGAATAACTGTAGGTGATATTGTTCTTAGATGAGGGATTATCCCCATTCTTTTCTCCAATTAAGGAAGCGTGGTGAGCATCGCGAGATGCTTTAAAGCGAACCCCCAAGGGGGTTGTGGACTGATGTCCACGATCAGGAGACATATGAACGTATTGGTCCTCATTTGAAGCGAGGGTCAATACTTCTCCACTCTAGGTGAAGTTTATTTGCCTTCCAAGGAATCTCGATTGTTCCTCATGAAATTGGGAGAGGAACTAAGACTCCAAATTAGCCTGTGACTTGATTGACCTTTCACCATATTTTAAAACCAATCAAAGACTACCTCAAGGGCACCAATGAAGAGTCGGCCTTGATAGCGCCGTTCTCTACTACATTTCGCTTGCGTAACCTTTACCATTGAACGATGTAATGTCGTGTCTAAAACTTCATTGGGTAGGAAATTGAATCCCACTCAATAGGATAAGGTCGAGTAATCCTAACCTTCTTCACCACCGCTATGTAAGAGTGTTGAGCTATTTTAGATATCCTCAAGGACCTTCGCCTCATTACTCTCTTTTGGCGAGCCGATGTCTCCGATCATGAGTGAATGGAATTAGCATCTTCTTGATGCGACTATTCTTGTCAAAAAGAGTTTCAATAATCGATCGCTTCCCTTTGAGGAGCTTGCATTCGCTGTCGGGAGACAACCATGAGTCGTTGAAATATCACTTGAGGCATTGAAAGTGATCGTTAAATGCCTTTTATGGGCTTCCATTTGCCAAAGAAGGTCGCCATGAGCTTCTCGTCCGCCATACCGCCACACATCCCCGCCTTAACTTGAACTAGGGTTCCATTTGACGCTATAGCGAATTGGCATGCCCGGTGGGTTGTCAATTTAGGATGAAGCTTCGGTCTTGTACTCTGTTGACGATCTGACAAAGATGATGAGTCTCTTGCTGATTGAAAGTTGCCGAGGAAGCTAAAATCTGACTGTGCTAACTGGTTGGAGATGCCGAGTCTTGGTATCAATCCACGCCGAATCTAAGTCTTCTCAAAAATGTCAAGTCTCTCCAAATGCGTAATTTCCCCTCCTCTTATAGGCTAAGAGAGAGAGAGAGTTAGTGACCATTAAATGTGGATTACGTGGCAATTAATCTAAGAGATAATGGGGTAGAACCATTTCCTTAAAACTAGCTTTTGAAGTGGTCCCTGGCGAGGTTCGCTAATAACGGTCAGTGGTGAAGCTCGCTAAGTGATTGTGGGCGAATTTCATTTAGTGATCGTGGGTGAAGTTCACTTTGGCAAACTTCACCAAAACATGGGTAGTCCTCTTTCTTTGAAATGTGGTTGACGTGGCCCACGTAGGTATTTTGGGCAAAGTTCGTATAAGGATTTGGATGAACTTCACTGATAAGCTTGGATTTGACTTAGAATCCAACTTGAAGATGTCTCTCGACTCGACCCAGAGTTTGACTTGATGACACCTTTCAACTCAGTCTAGAGTCTGATTTGAGGATTGACTCAGTCCTAATTACTCTTTGACCTGGATGGGTTGGGCCAGGGTCTATCATGCAGTCTTGACTGCATGATAGACCCGAGTGAAATTTGTCGTAGCTTATCATAGGCTTGTGTTTGAGCCTGTCTAGAGTGTTTAGCCCATAGACATTCACTTCCTGAACTTAAACTAAGCATTGGCCTAGGAGAGAGCATATTTTAAGCGTCTACATTTTCTTCATTAGTGGATTCCGCGATCATCTAACTTGTCGGGATGTACTTCAGCATGGCCTCCTCCTTCTCTTGCATCTTGATGAAATGGTACCTAATCTAGGTATGCTTCAATTTCCCATGATACTTTGGGTCTTTCAAATAGGTAATCATTGACATGCTGTCACAATGAAGGATCACCTTATCCTCTACATGTGGCACTATCGCTAGACTCTCTAAGAATCTGGGTAACCAAACTACCTCTTGAGCTGCCGCACATGCCGCTGCATATTCTGCCTCCATGGTGGAAAGGCCAATGCATTCTTGCTTCTTACTACACCATGAAATGGCCTCGTCATTCAATAAGAAGGCATAACTAGACGTTGATGCGTGCTCATCCTGGTCACCGGCCCAATCGGCATCTGTATATCCTCATAATCGAGTGTCTGAACGGCCATAACACAATATAAAATGAGCAGTCCGACTCAGATATCTGAGAATCCTCTTGACTCATCTGTAGTGAGCCATACTAGAATTGGACAGATACCTACTCATCAGTCCTACTACAAAAGATATATCGGGTCTTGTACACATCATAGCATACATAAGACTACCGACTACCCTTCAGTAAGGAACGGTTAGCATTTGTTTCTTTTCTGCTTCAGTCTTGGGACATTGCTCTAGACTTAGAGAATGACTCTTAGCGATTGGAGATCCAATGAGTTTACAACCTTTCATGCCAAACTATTCTTAGAACTTCCTTATGTAAGTTTCCTTAGACAAACCTAAGGTCCTCTTAGAACTGTTCCTCATAATCTAAATTCTATGGAGAAATCTAGCATCACCCATGTCCTTCATCTCAAAGGTGGAGGATGGTCAACACCTTGTGGCATTAATGGATTCCATGTTGTTCCTAGCCAGCAATATGTCATCAACATATAATGATAGGATTTCAAACATAATACCAGCTCGGCATAGATAGACACAACTATCTTGATCGATCACTCGAAAACCATAACCTAGTATGGTTCGATGGAACCGAAAATACCACACCCTGGAAGACTGCTTCAAGCTATAAATATATCTTCTAACTTGCACACCTTGTGTTCAAGTCCTTTGGCAATGAAACTAGTACGTTGATCCATATAGATCTCCTCTTTCAATTCTACATAGAGAAAAGCTGTCTTGACGTCCATCTGGACTAGTTCAAGACCCATCTTTTGCTACAAGAGCCAATATTATGTGAATATAGTCGATTCTCACCAATGGAGAAAACGTCTCTTTATAGTCTACCCCACTCTTCTGGGTGTACCCTTTCATCACCAAGTGTGCCTTGCACTGCTCGATTGTCCTATCTTCCTTTCGCTTGACTTTGAAAACCCACTTATTATCAATGGTCTTGCGTCCGGTTGGAAGATGCACCAAGTCCCAGACTTGGTTCTTCCTCATAGATTCAAGTTTCGCATCCATAGCCGCTTTCCACTCTCTTGTTGCAGACCTATAAATAGCATCCTCAAAGATTTTGTTTCCACAATATCATGCGGTGCTACCATGAATGCTTCCCCATCGATCTCAAAATGTCGCCTAGGTACTAGTCCTCGTGACGATCTCCAAGGTTGAGATTCCATAGATGGCTTGAAGTCATCTACAGGCACCTCACTCCCACTGTCTCCAACTGGTCGAGGAACTTCTTTCTCTTCCATCGCTCTGGCTCTGGGACAGTCTCTTTGGTCTCGTACAAACCCAAATCCTGACCTATCTCTTCTCTACACGGGAAGTCCTCCTCGAGGAACTCAACATCCCGCGACTCTAACTCAGTCACAGTCCCATCATCTTGCTCGCCTATAAACACATATCCCCTAGAGCATTTGGAATAGCGTATGAAAATACACTTTTTCCCCCTAGGGCCTAACTTCCCATACCAATGAGAAGTGGTGTGTACATAAGCAGCACACCCCCATGGATGTAAGTGATCCAACACTGGCTTGTCGCCCTTCCATAACTCATAGGGTGTTGACTGTACTTATATTGAAGGTATACACTTTAGAATGTATGCCACTGTCAATAGGGCATCTCCCCCAAATGAAAAGGGTGGATTTGGCTGTGCCATCATACTCCGAACCATATCAAGTAGAGTCCTATTTCTCCTTTTCACAACACTATTTTGTTGTGGAGTATAGAGCATTGTCCACTGTCTGACTATTCCCTTTTCATCACACAGTTCCTTGAAAAGAGTGGGTAGATACTCTCTACCACGATCAGTGTGCAAAGCCTTAATGCTTTTGCCTAATTCATTTTCCACCTCACTCATATAGCGTTTGAAGCAATCCAATGCCTCTTTGGTGTGAAATCAAATACACATGACCATACCTAGAGTAGTCATCTATAAATGTGAGAAAATAAGGTGCTCCAACATGTGTCTTCACATTCATAGGTCTACGTATATCAGAGTGTACTAATTGCAATAGAGCAGTTGCTCTCTTTGCTTTGTCAAATGGCTTTCTTGTGGCTTTACTTGCGAGACAATGTTTGCAGGTGGACATGTCTACCTTAGTAAGAGTACCAAGGAGGCCACCCCAACTCATCTTGTCCTACCCGATGTGACCTAGTCTACTGTGTCATAAATTAGATCCAATCATAGAATTTACAGCACAACATAAAGCAGAAAATAAAGCAGTTTTATTGCTTACTAAAAAGTCACAATCAAAAGTAAATAAGTCATCAATCTCGTGTCCAACACTAAGCAAAGAGTCAGCTAATACAAATTTACCTAAGCTGTTCTCAAAATAAATGCTATATCCTAAGGACACCATCCTAGAAACTGAAATAAGATTCCTTCGCATGCTGGGGGCATATAAAACATCCTTTAAGATCCACTCATTTCTTGAATAGAGGGGAAGCCTACAATCAGTGATGCCGGGCACCACTGCATATGACTCGTTCCCCATGTGAATCTTCCTGCTCCTAGCTAGAATCTTCCTGAACATTACGAAACCCGATTTGTCCTAACAGATGTGATCCTTTGCTCATGAGTCTACCATCCAAGAAAAAGTAGAATTTGCAACGTATACAGAACTAGCAACACATGCTAAACCGAGATGAGAATTTACCATTATCCGCTCTAGACACTCACGCAAAGTGGTCGGTCTTATTGCGCTTGAAGCACTTGACCTTGCTCTTGTCAATTAGCTTAACAACCTTCTTCGCTGGCTTCTTCTTCTTCGAACTCCTTCCAAAGACCCCTTGGTAAACCCTTCCCCATCGATCTCAAAATGTCGCCAGGTACTAGTCCTCGTGGACGATCTCCAAGGTTGAGATTCCATAGATGGCTTGAAGTCATCTACAGCACCTCACTCCCACCGCCTCCAACCGGTCGAGGAACTTCTTTCTCTTCCATCGCCTGCTCGGGACGCCTTTGGTCTCGCATAAACCCAAATCCCGACCTATCTCTTCTACACGGAAGTCCTCCTCGAGGAACTCAACATCCCGCGACTCTAACTCGGGCCACAGCCCCATCATCTTGCTCATTTATAAACACATATCCCCTAGAGCAT
The DNA here is from genome assembly GCA_012295165.1 of Asparagus setaceus. Taxonomy (NCBI): domain Eukaryota; kingdom Viridiplantae; phylum Streptophyta; class Magnoliopsida; order Asparagales; family Asparagaceae; genus Asparagus; species Asparagus setaceus. The sequence continues at coordinate 71,326,177 of CM022703.1, read as the reverse complement.
TTGGAATAGCGTATGAAAATACACTTTTTCCCCCTAGGGCCTAACTTCCCATACCAATGAGAAGTGGTGTGTACATAAGCAGCACACCCCCATGGATGTAAGTGATCCAACACTGGCTTGTCGCCCTTCCATAACTCATAGGGTGTTGACTGTACTTATATTGAAGGTATACACTTTAGAATGTATGCCACTGTCAATAGGGCATCTCCCCCAAATGAAAAGGGTGGATTTGGCTGTGCCATCATACTCCGAACCATATCAAGTAGAGTCCTATTTCTCCTTTTCACAACACTATTTTGTTGTGGAGTATAGAGCATTGTCCACTGTCTGACTATTCCCTTTTCATCACACAGTTCCTTGAAAAGAGTGGGTAGATACTCTCTACCACGATCAGTGTGCAAAGCCTTAATGCTTTTGCCTAATTCATTTTCCACCTCACTCATATAGCGTTTGAAGCAATCCAATGCCTCTTTGGTGTGAAATCAAATACACATGACCATACCTAGAGTAGTCATCTATAAATGTGAGAAAATAAGGTGCTCCAACATGTGTCTTCACATTCATAGGTCTACGTATATCAGAGTGTACTAATTGCAATAGAGCAGTTGCTCTCTTTGCTTTGTCAAATGGCTTTCTTGTGGCTTTACTTATAGACAATGTTTGCAGTGGACATGTCTACCTTAGTAAGAGTACCAAGGAGGCCACCCCAACTCATCTTGTCCTACCCGATGTGACCTAGTCTACTGTGTCATAAATTAGATCCAATCATAGAATTTACAGCACAACATAAAGCAGAAAATAAAGCAGTTTTATTGCTTACTAAAAAGTCACAATCAAAAGTAAATAAGTCATCAATCTCGTGTCCAACACTAAGCAAAGAGTCAGCTAATACAAATTTACCTAAGCTGTTCTCAAAATAAATGCTATATCCTAAGGACACCATCCTAGAAACTGAAATAAGATTCCTTCGCATGCTGGGGGCATATAAAACATCCTTTAAGATCCACTCATTTCTTGAATAGAGGGAAGTTTACAATCGCTGATGCCGCACCATCAAGATATGACTCGTTCCCCATGTGAATCTTCCTGCTCCTAGCTAGAATCTTCCTGAACATTACGAAACCCGATTTGTCCTAACAGATGTGATCCTTTGCTCATGAGTCTACCATCCAAGAAAAAGTAGAATTTGCAACGTATACAGAACTAGCAACACATGCTAAACTGAGATGAGAATTTACCATTATCTGTTCTAGACACTCACGTGCAAAGTGGCTGGTCTTATTGCAGTTGAAGCACTTGACCTTGCTCTTGTCAATTAGCTTAACAACCTTCTTCGCTGGCTTCTTCTTCTTCAGAACTCCTTCCAAAGACCCCTTGGTAAACCCTTTTCGCTTAGGCTCCTTAGTCTTGCGGCTTGGGCCTTCAGCTGCCATAGCCGAAGTAAACACGTCCTTGGTCATGAGCATGCCCTGACACTCTACCTCAAGTTCTACTTGATTGCGCACATCCTCAAATATTTTTACATCTAAGGCGTGGGTCAAACGTAGTCTCATGTCACTCCAAGAGTCAGGTAAAGCCCTGATGACCGCCTAAATCTACTGCTCCTGACTGAATGCAGCATCAGCAGTTTCAAGATCCCTAATCAAGGAGGCCATGCGAAGGTGAAATGTGATGTCCTACCCAGCAGACGTCTTATAAGTAAGAGCATGGATCCTCATCGGGGAGACGTGTCTGAACCTCGCTTCAAGAGCATCCTAGAGGATCTTAGCATTTAGATGGTCCTCAAATTCGCCGATTAGATCGTTCCTCATTACAACTAACATAGTAAACCAAGCAGAACGATCCTTTTGCTTCCAAGCCTTATACTCTTTTGTAGCACATCTGTGAGTCAGAGTAGAACCCTATTCTGGCTCCGCCATCACTTTCTCAGTACAATCTAAGATCTCCTGCTCGTTCCAAAGATAAAGATCTTTGGACGCCAGTCAAAATAGTTATCGCCATTTAGCTTATCACCTTTGGTGAGATCAATAATAATGTTCTTAGCAACCATCTGTGCAAGAGAAATAATGACACTATTAATTATAGTTGTATTAAGATTGGCATACATGAGGAGCATTGTTCTTTCCTAAAGAATATTCCATCTCATCAAGCTTTTTATATCGACAATAAAATTAAAATCCAAGCAAAGAGAAGAAAGCCCAAGGCCCCAACCATAATGTTTATGAATATAATTTTAAAAATTGTTATAAAATTTTTCAAAATGGAATTAGATTTCTTAGAGATAGAATAGACTAGGTAGTTAAATCATATTACCATCTCTACCCGAAATCTCCCACTTAAAATTATTTATTTCTTTAAATCAGTGTTCACCTGAACAAGAGGCATGACAAAACATAAACAAATAATTTTATTTTAATATTTAACTACCTATTTATTTTGTTAATTTTATTAGGGTTTTTCTTTTCTCGTGAAATTAGTTCACTTCCAAAGCCCCACTAGAACAGCCTACCCATCATAATCTCCTAGATTTTATTAGGATTTTATAATTAAATTTTCTATTGTATAAAAGTAAATTTTCTAAACTTCTAAAGTTTAGAAAATTATTTTCTTAAAACCTAAAACAATTTTATTATGAAATTTAGTGGCCCTACATCGAAATTTTCAAAATTTCTAAAGAATACTAATAAAAATATTTTCTAAATTTTTTCAGAAATTTTAGATATTTTATTATTTTTAAATAATTTTCTAATTTAAAAATAGATTTCTAGAATTTTTAGAAATTAAATAAAAATAAAAAACTTTTAATTATAGATTTACCCCTAGGGCTTTAAAAACCCTAGGGGCCCGTTCTAGGGCCGCGGGGGTGGCGGTGCATCCCAACAGTGCCGACCGACTCCTAGTCGGCCTCGCCCATGCTCGCTAACTACATCACCACTAGCGTGACTATCCCAGCACCCTGCCTCTAGCCCGGTAGCTGTCCTTGCCCAGCCTTTGTTATTAAACAGATCCCCATCATTGTAGGGTCGAAAAAGTTTTGTTTGATTGACTTTAAAAAAGATCACAATCACACTCTCTCGATTACAGAGGAAGAGAAGATTGATTTGACTTCTCTTTTGTTATGTGGGTTCTTGGTAGCGAAAGGATGCTTCTCTCGATGCTCACGTCGAAATTGCTTCCCGTTGACGATCAGAACAAGGTTGCTGATGATCTTGAGATTGTTGAATGATCTTAGCTTCTGCGTCTAAGTCTCTCTCTCCGAGCGTCCCCCCCTTCATAGCTACTCAGGGCTATTTATAAGGTTTTAGGCGTGTAACTGACCACCCCCATCGTGGGAATGTGGCTCCCCATTATCAGCTGTTGATGGGTTAAAGTCGTGGGAACGTGGTCAACGTGGGCATTTTGGTTGAGTATGGATGAGCCGAGCTTCGCTGCATGGGAGAACCTCAGATGATGGTCGAGCTTCACTGCTGTAGGCGAACCTCGTATGACTGTCGAGCTTCGCTGCACGGTTTTATCTCGATTGGATGTCGAGCTTCTCTGCTGTGGGTGAACCTCGGTTGAATATTGAGATCCATCGCTATAGGTGAACCTCGATTGAATATCGAACCTCGGTTGAATATCGAGATTCACCGCTGTAGGTGAACCTCGTTGAATATTGAGATCCATCGCTATAGGTGAACCTCGGTTGAATATTGAGATCCATCGCTATAGGTGAACCTCGTTGAATATCGAGATTCACCGCTGTAGGTGAACCTCGGTTGAATATCGAGATTCACCGCTGTAGGTGAACCTCGGTTGAATATGGAGATTTACTGCTGTAGGTGAACCTCGATTGAAGATCGAGCTTCGCTAGGTGGGTGAACCTCATATGAATGTCGAGCTTCGCTGCCAGGGCGAACCTCCTCTTTTAACGTGGAGCCTCGCAGTTTTGCAAATTTCCTCATATTTGAGTAAACCTCAACATTCTTTTGTCTCTTAGCATTTTTTAATGCTTACAAATCATGCGGGCGAGCTTGGCCTGTGCAGACGAGCTTCAAGCACGCAGCGAAGCCCAAGTCTTCATGCGAGCTTGCGCTTGAGGCAAGCTAAGCTCCTTTGCAGGCGAGCTCCAGAACATGCTACGAAGAACAGGTCGTAACTTTCAAACCCTAAGTCGGAATTGGACGAACTATATATGAAAATCGACTATCTCGATGAGACGGAGCCAACCAAACCCACCCTCAGGGTTCGGTTTGCTCCGGTCATTTTGCCAAATTCCTTCCGGTTTGGGAGATTGATGGGAAATAAATGATTACCTCCTTAGTTGCAAGTATACAACCCTTATCAAGTTATAGTATAAAAGATTATCGATCCCACGAGGAACGGGAAGTAGGAAGAGTTTTGCTCAAGTTTTGGTTCTCAAATTATGCGCGTGACAATTAGGAGTTATTGTACAAATAAAATGGAAGTGAGAAAATGGTGAAAGTGGATGTGGAGAGATAAGAGAGAGTGGATGTGGATTATGTGCAAAAGAGGAGAAAAATAAAGTTGAGAGTGTGGTGGTGGTTATATGCACATAATAACAAAACTAAGTTTGAGATTATATGCACATGGAGGGAATATGAGATTGAGAGAAAATAAGTGCAAAATAAAAGAAAGCAAGATTGAGAGAGAGAGGAGAGGAAAATCAAAATCAAGAATAAAGGAAAATAACAAACAAATGGAAAATAAGGATAAGTACAAAATCAAGAAGGTAAAGTATGGAGGGTTAATTAAAGATATGAGGAATCTAGAGTAGATCCACTTAGCTTATCTCAATCTCATGAAAATGAGTTGGATTTGTTAGCTAGTTTCAAACAATCTCTAGGGATCCCACAAATATTGGCTCCACACTTAGAAAAGGGTAATTCCCTAGAGGGTTCTAGCCTCAAGGTGAATTAAAGAAAAGAAAATCTAATCTAGAAAGTAAATACAAGAATTAAATACATTGCATGAAAGTAAATTGCATGAAAGTAAATTGCAAGAAAGTAAATTGCATGAAAGTAAATCTAAGCTACAAAGCAATAAATGAACAAGAAAGAAAATGAAAAAGAAATAAAATAGAAACCAACAACTCGATCTTAATCTAATCCTCCTTTGGTCCTTGGATTAGAAGAAGAGAAAGGAAATTGAAGGTGAAAAATTTCATTTATTGTGTAACAAAGTTATAATTTTGGAAGGTCTCCTCAATTAAGAGTAACCCTCCTCTCCAAATGGAGTTTTACAAAATATTTCACACTCAAAACACTCACCTTCACCCCTATTTATAGCCCAACGGAGTTGATGTGAACCATTGGATCAAACCTAGCCAAAAGGGAGAGAAATCCACCATTAACTGAATTTGGGAACCGATCGGTTGGTCGATCGGTTAGCCAACCGGTTAGCCAACCGTTGGTCAACCGATTGGTTCCCAACCGAATTTGTCTTTTCTTGATTTTTCTTCACGAATTTCTCTTGAATCAATTTGGTATCTTGGGCCTTGGTTTGTCTTCGATTTGGGCTTCAAATATTGGTAGAAATTCAGAGAATTTGAGTCATTTGGGCTTTTATTCATTATTTCTTTATTAGCCTCGCAAAATAAGATAAAATGATTATTAGTAATATCGTTATTCATATAACATAGGTAATAAGGGTATAAAAATGTAATTAAAATGTGATAATCAAATACCCCCACACCTAAGCTTTTGCTAGTCCTCTAGCAAAGAAAATAAAAGAAAACCTAACTCACTTTCGCGAGGAATCGCGGTTGTATTTAGCGATACAACAAGCCTTTAAACCCCTAGGTTACCCTAGTGGACGAGTTGTAGTCTCGTGAGGGTTTGCAAGTGAATATACCCACAAAATTCAGTCAACTTGCCAATTTAAAGAAGTTAATAAAATAATTAATTCATTTGATATCTTCAAACATTCCAATTGAAGTTGGTTAATACTCAAGAAAACGTTTTTATCATAACTCCAATGTAATTTTCTTAAGAAAATCCTTCCATTATAGTTTTACAAAATATTTCACACTCAAAACACTCACCTTCACCCCTATTTATAGCCCAACGGAGTTGATGTGAACCATTGGATCAAACCTAGCCAAAAAGGGAGAGAAATCCACCATTATTCCCTGAATGTTGAACCGATCGGTTGGCCGATCTTAGCTAACCTAACAACCGTTGGTCAACCGATTGGTTCCCAACCGAATTTGTCTTTTCTTGATTTTTCTTCACGAATTTCTCTTGAATCAATTTGGTATCTTGGGCCTTGGTTTGTCTTCGATTTGGGCTTCAAATATTGGTAGAAATTCAGAGAATTTGAGTCATTTGGGCTTTTATTCATTATTTCTTTATTAGCCTCGCAAAATAAGATAAAATGATTATTAGTAATATCGTTATTCATATAACATAGGTAATAAGGGTATAAAAATGTAATTAAAATGTGATAATCAAATACCCCCACACCTAAGCTTTTGCTAGTCCTCTAGCAAAGAAAATAAAAGAAAACCTAACTCACTTTCGCGAGGAATCGCGGTTGTATTTAGCGATACAACAAGCCTTTAAACCCCTAGGTTACCCTAGTGGACGAGTTGTAGTCTCGTGAGGGTTTGCAAGTGAATATACCCACAAAATTCAGTCAACTTGCCAATTTAAAGAAGTTAATAAAATAATTAATTCATTTGATATCTTCAAACATTCCAATTGAAGTTGGTTAATACTCAAGAAAACGCTTTTATCATAACTCCAATGTAATTTTCTTAAGAAAATCCTTCCATTATAGTTATACAAAACTAAGTTTAACTCAAAATTTAAATTAAAAGTTTTGAAAAGGACATGCTAACCCTTTGTTTTAAACAAACTTCAAGTCTTTTAATCCATTTTATATTTCAAGAACATATACAAATATAACTATATACAAAAACATGGTTAGTATGATTTTTTTTTTTTACTCTTTATTCCTTGGTGGTTTTGTTCTTTTAATTGGGCTTTCTAAGTGACCATTTAGCGAAGTTTTGGGCCAATGAATCCCAACCCAATTGGGCTTAGGTCATTAAGCATAGAAATACTCACGGGCTTAATTACTCACCAACTTAGGCTTAGTAAAATAGAACCACCAATGATTTTAAGAGAAATTTTTCTTCTATTTATTAAGTCAAGATAATATATATGTGTGTATATGTATATACATTCTGAACAATATTTGATCAAGACAACTTGAAAAATTATTTTCAACTCTAAGTTAGGCATGCAAAATTTCATTACTTTATTTAAAAATCTAAGTTACAACTTAAGTAAAGTATACTACTTTGAAAATCATTTCTTAAGAAATTTATTTGGAGTTATCATAAAAGGTAAACTTGAGTATAGAACCAACTAAGGATTAGAAGACTTAAATTCTATCAAATTGATCAATTATTAATCAACTCTATTAAGTTAGCAAGTGACTATTTTTTTTTATGATGAAAAGAAGGAAAAAATGACATAAAAGAATGGTAAGAAAAAGAAAAATAAATAACTAAGATAAAGATAAAATGACTAATTCCCACCCCCACACCTAAATTTTGCATTGTCCTCAATGCAAATTCTATTATGCACAAAGTAAAACAGATAAGTATGGAAGCACTTACATTTGTTCTACGACTTCAACAATGATAAAAGTCCAGAATTACCTTTGGTATGAGAAGGTGGAGTCAAAAATTTCTTCTCTCCTTTTTCTTTTTTTTTTTTTGAAAAGAACAAGAAACTCTCACATGAGAGAAGAATAAATTCTTTTATTATTATTGTGGGACAAAAATAAAAATGTAGAATAAAAGATAAAACATGAGAAGCTCATATTCTACATTAAATCCTACCTTATTGCTGAAAATTCTACCAGAAATTTAAAGAATTTCAAGATGATATAATCAATGATGTTCTCAAATTCTGAAAATTTCATGGTTTGCAATGTGTTTTGTAGCAAATTAAGGTAGGTCTTATTGGTGTTATGCATTTTGAACTTAGATTTTGAGTAATGAAAATTTGACATTTTGGTTGCTCTTTCAAAATCTAAGCTCATCGTAAAAGAGTTCTTCAATGTTGCATTCAAGAGGCATGTATTCAACACGCTTCTCATTTTGAAAAATAAAACCTGAATTTTTAAAATGTCCAGCCTCATGAAAGATTTCAAAACTAATGTCGATTCATTCTCTACTTACATTAAACTTTCTTGGATGTAATTGATTTCAAAGGTCGCTTATCAATATTATTTCCTCGATTGAAAATATTAAGTTCAGCAATGATTCCCAAAAGACAGCCTTCATGTGACCAGCTTCTAGCTTGATGAGAGCATTAGAAGTGGCTAAGAACGGTCTTCCTAAGATCACGGGTATCGTCCTTTGGGATTGGAAACGGTTGTGTTTCCGTGACTACTAAATCAACAGAAAATGAAGTCTCCAACCTTTATCGGTACATCGTTATTTCACCCATAGGGACCTTAATGCATCTATCGCCTAATCAAGTGTGCATCTAGTTGGCTTGAGTTCCCCGACACCTAGTTGTTGGTAGATCAATACTAAGCAAGTTGACACCGCCCCTAAGTCTAAAAGCTTTATCGATACGAGTATTACCAATGATACATGGAATGGTAGGACAACCTGGATCCTTATGTTTCAATGGTACAGACTTTGAGAGGACTTCAGTGATATTGGCGGCAAGAAAGACTTTCTTTGGAACATTTATTTGCCTCTTTTTGGTACATAATTCCTTTAAAAATTTGGCATAAGAAGGAATTTGTTCAATGACATCTAAAGAGGAATGTTGACCTTAACCCGCTTGAAAGTCTCTAGAATTTTCTCCTCACGAGAGGAGTGCTTCCTAGGCACGAGTCTATCAGGGTAAGGAGCAAGCTGGTTTAAATTGATTAGACTCACAGTTACAGTTCGGGTTAAGGTCATCGAAGGTGTGATTTCTAAGGAGAGAGAATTTGTTACAGTTCGGGGTTTCACTTAGAGGTATTCTAACCCGATTATCGACTGTCTACGACCGTAGTGAATGGATTGCATTCACTTCAGCCTGGTAAGTTGAACTTGATCCGTGTCCTTCGGGTTGGGCGCGGGTTGACTCGGAAAAGTTCCTTTCTCTCTCTCACTCATGGCATTAGCTAGTTGACCAAGTTGGGTTTCTAACCTAGCTATGGCTTGAGTGTTGGAGGTGAGGATTTGCCCTGCTGATTGCATGAAGGAATTCAACGTGTTTGATGTTTGAGTCAATAAGTTAGGTAGTGCGTGTAGAGGTTTTAATCAAAGTATCTAGACCCTTTTCGAACATTAAGGCGTTTATCATGATCCGCAATTTGAGGAGTGTGATTTGGTGATTGGTGATGAGGAGACTGATTTTGAAATGACAGATTTGGTTGTTGAAAATTGAGAGGCTATGTGCCCTAGAGAATTGTTGGGTTGAAGAGGGAGGAAATTTTGATTTCGGAGTAGTTTCCACTGTTCCATGCAAAGTTCGATGATTTCTCCAACCCGATTGTAGGTTGGAGAAAATGGATCATTACCGGCTGGAATGCGGCGTTTATCGACCTAGTGGTGACCGGATCCTAAAAGAGGACATTCCTCCGAGACATGAGATGGAGACAGACAGCTATGACAACCCGAGGTAGAAACTTGGTTGATTTGAGTCGGAGCTCGCTCTTTGACTTCTAAAGCTTCTAACCTACGCATGATTGTCGCCATCTTTGCTTCAGAGGCTATGTTTGTTTCTAAGGACGACCATCGGTTTTGGGTTGGGAACCGATGAAACACGGTCATCACAATGTTCCCACCGCATGGTTTTCTCGATAAACTCTCTAAAAGTCCCAAGCTTCATCGGCATTTTTCTTCATGAAATCCCCTTGACACATTGACTCTAAGGAAGTTTTGAAGAATAATCCAATCCTTCATAAATGATTTGGCATAATCGCCACTTTTCAAGACCATGGTGAGGACATTGGATAAGAAGATCTTTGAATTTGTCAAAATACTTCCAAAAAGGTTCTCCTGGGACAATTTTAAAATTTTGAATGCTGTTTCTAAGCTTGATTGTTTTATGGATAGGAAAGAATTTTTTCAGAAAACTGCCACAAATTCACCCCAAGTTGAGATGGAATCGTGGGCAAGCTATCTGACCATTTTTGGCTTTGTCCTTAAGGGCAAATGGAATAAATCGGAGTTTGATCGCATCTTCGCTAAGTCCCTCATCTTAATCATGAGGCAAACTTCTTCAAATTCGAGATGAAAATGTAAGCGCCTTCGGTTTCTACTCCTAGGAATTTGGGAAGCATGTTAATAAAATGCGGTCTAAGTTCAAAATTGGTTCCATTTACCTCGGGAGTTTTATGCAAGAGGGATTGCATTTCTAGTAGGGTAACAAACATCTTGAAGAACAGGTGGGTTGGTATTAGCCATTTCGCTTGGTTCAAGAGATGAATCAAAACTAATTAAACGATTAGTATTATCCCTAACCCAAGTTTGCATACACCACAAAATTTTTTTTTTTTTATTTGAAAAAGGATAAGAGAAAAAGTTAAGAAGATGAGAAAAACTAACTAAAAATAAATCAAGGCAATCACTTTTCAATCACCCTAACTCTAGGGTTAAGCCTAAACTTGACTTAGACCAGCTCCTAACCAAAAATTCCCTTAGTGAAAAGATCAAAGTTTACTTGGGTAATTAGCCGTAAGGATAGTACTAGAGGGAGATCAAAGATCAATTAAGTACCTCTTTCCTTTCTGAGCTTTACGCAACCCCTAAACCTTGCCTTAGACACCAATTAATCCAAATAAACTTGGACCGTTCACTTAAGAAATTATTGTTCCTTAATGAGCTCGAATCCTTAGGGGCCAACGCCTAATCAATTTTAAGAGGCTTGGGTATGTGTAGTGAGGAATTAGTGATTTTGGGCTAAGGAAAGGGTGATGAAATCCCTCACCTTATCTTGATTAATGGTTTTGCCCTTAGAATATTTTCAAGTGTGTGCCAAATCAAGATGCTCAAATCACTTGGTGAATTCCTACTATTATATGAAATGCAACCCTAAGAATTAAAAGCAACTAAAAGGATGCAAAACAAAAATCTTTTATTTTTATTATGGTCGACAATAAAAGAAATGAAGTTTATTAGGGTCGACAAGGGTAAAAAATCCTTTTATTTATTTTTTATTTTTTATTTTTTATTTTTTATTTTTTATTTTTTTTTATCCTAATTGTCTCTAATGTATATGAACTATCTAAAGGGTGGAATTGAAAATACTAGATAGAGAAGTTACCCACTAAAAGCAATGCAAAGCCTCGTTGGAGGCAATTCTTCAATCTTGAATCTTCAACTCTTGATCTTCAAGCTCCAAGTTCCTACACAAAAGAAAACACACAAAATAAAAACCAAACTTAATGAAAATCCTACTTATGCACCGTTCCCCGGCAACGGCGCCAAAAACTTGATGGGAAATAAATGATTACCTCCTTAGTTGCAAGTATACAACCCTTATCAAGTTATAGTATAAAAGATTATCGATCCCACGAGGAACGGGAAGTAGGAAGAGTTTTGCTCAAGTTTTGGTTCTCAAATTATGCGCGTGACAATTAGGAGTTATTGTACAAATAAAATGGAAGTGAGAAAATGGTGAAAGTGGATGTGGAGAGATAAGAGAGAGTGGATGTGGATTATGTGCAAAAGAGGAGAAAAATAAAGTTGAGAGTGTGGTGGTGGTTATATGCACATAATAACAAAACTAAGTTTGAGATTATATGCACATGGAGGGAATATGAGATTGAGAGAAAATAAGTGCAAAATAAAAGAAAGCAAGATTGAGAGAGAGGAGAGGAAAATCAAAATCAAGAATAAAGGAAAATAACAAACAAATGGAAAATAAGGATAAGTGCAAAATCAAGAAGGTAAAGTATGGAGGGTTAATTAAAGATATGAGGAATCTAGAGTAGATCCACTTAGCTTATCTCAATCTCATGAAAATGAGTTGGATTTGTTAGCTAGTTTCAAACAATCTCTAGGGATCCCACAAATATTGGCTCCACACTTAGAAAAGGGTAATTCCCTAGAGGGTTCTAGCCTCAAGGTGAATTAAAGAAAAGAAAAATCTAATCTAGAAAGTAAATACAAGAATTAAATACATTGCATGAAAGTAAATTGCATGAAAGTAAATTGCAAGAAAGTAAATTGCATGAAAGTAAATCTAAGCTACAAAGCAATAAATGAACAAGAAAGAAAATGAAAAAGAAATAAAATAGAAACCAACAACTCCTGGATCTTAATCTAATCCTCCTTTGGTCCTTGGATTAGAAGAAGAGAAAGGAAATTGAAGGGGTGAAAAATTTCATTTATTGTGTAACAAAAGTTACAATTTTGGAAGGTCTCCTCAATTAAGAGTAACCCTCCTCTCCAAATGGAGTTTTTACAAAATATTTCACACTCAAAACACTCAGCCTTCACCCCTATTTATAGCCCAACGGAGTTGATGTGAACCATTGGATCAAACCTAGCCAAAAAGGGAGAGAAATCCACCATTAATCTGAATCTGTTGGGAACCGATCGGTTGGTCGATCTAGCCAACCATAGCCAACCGGTTGGCCAACCGTTGGTCAACCGATTGGTTCCCAACCGAATTTGTCTTTTCTTGATTTTTCTTCACGAATTTCTCTTGGATCAATTTGGTATCTTGGGCCTTGGTTTGTCTTGATTTGGGCTTCAAATATTGGTAGAAATTCGAGAATTTGAGTCATTTGGGCTTTTATTCATTATTTCTTTATTAGCCCGCAAAATAAGATAAAATGATTATTAGTAATATCGCTATTCATATAACATAGGTAATAAGGGTATAAAAATATAATTAAAATGTGATAATCGAGATATTGACACTTTTGTCTATTTTGTAAAGTCAAGCATTCAGTGAACTTAACCTTTAGCGGGCTGTCTTTCCTCGTGGCCCCGACTCAACTCGATGGACCCTTAAGCTCTTTTGCTCGCTCCGAAGTTGTCGCGGTAGGATTAAGGCAATTTTATTGCCTACAAAACCCTCCAAAGTTTTCGTGACCAATGTGGTTGAATGGAGTCCGAACACTTTGGATATGAAGACTTGCAACATGGCCACCATGCACGAGCGAGGAACCTTCTAACGAACTTCGGTAAAGTTGAATTCTTCACTGCAGCCTAATGATCACCCTCTAGGATTTTTAGCAAACCCCAGCCTATCAACGGATTTGATGTGCCTTTACCGACATCGATTGAATCAGCTAGCATGCGATTGTCTAAGTCCGTCCCACATGTAACGCTGTGCTAAGAGAGTTAACTCTCTTAGCCACGATGTTGAATAATGAGACTTCGCCTTTCTCACGGGAATAGACTACCCTACCACGCAGTGTTAGACGAGACTAATCTCGAATGGGGGGGCCGAGATAAAATCCCCTATGCCAGAGAGGCATAGATTCAGTTGTTGTCTAATAACAACTGGCTAGACGTGGAATGGCCGCGCGTGTAAACTTTGTCTTCTCTTGGGGTAAAGGCGGACCACGGTTTGTCTTCTTAGGGCAAAAGATCTAACCTGCATTGTGGCACATCGCATGGTAGGCCACTACTCACCCATTGTTCTAAATATTAGAATGCTCAAAAGGATCAGCCGCTCGTGGACGCTTTGAGCATGACGACTGATCGGACAACGTCATTTGCGGGAATGACGGTGCGGACTATCAGAGGTGATTGTTAACATGACAGTTATGTGGACCCACCATCCTATTGACGAGGATTGGAAGGGGAGTTTGTCAAAGGTGATTGTTAACCCGACAAGAATTTGTTGTGATCGGGGCAACTTTGAGGACTTACCATCCCATTGAAGAGGCTTAGTAAGTTGATTTGCCAGAGGTGTAATGTTAACGCGGATGTGATTGTCGCGATCGAGCGACTTTGAGGACCTACCATCCGATTGAAGAGGATTGGTAAGTTGATTTTGCCAGAGGTGTAATGTTAACCTGACAGTGGGAGTGGTCCCGTCATCCTATTAGGGAGGATCGACGGAGGAAATCTGGGGGGAACTATAAGAGGTGATTGTTAACATGATAGTTTTAGGGACCCGCCATCCCGCTGAGGAGGATTGGCGAGGAATTTGGAGGAAATTGGTTATCGATGTGATCAAGTAACAAGATAACTTAGTGGGAGTTTGAAAGAAGACTACGGGTAGTACTTTTTCAAGAATTTATCGTCGGTGTTGGTCCTCCCACATTGACGATATAAGCATCAACGATCATCTTTGGTCGATGGTAGCCAAGTCTTCACAGCCGGTCCCATAGCTTGGTTCAGCGTTGGCGAGACTTCGGCGAGATGCCATCGAGGGCTTACTTGAAAAGAGTTTTGATGAGGAAGCGTCGCCACAACCAAGGTATCTTGGTCGCCACCTCCTCGAAATTCAAATAGCTCTTCAACCTCCATACGCTTGAGCACGCCTCGACTTGTTCTCCTTGGCGGTTAAGTCTTTCCACGAGCCAGCTATGACAAATACCATATTAGACGTAATGTTGATGGAGAGATTATTCCGCACATCTCGATGAGAGTGGCCTCGGAAATCGATCCGCAGACGCGGCGTCGGTTCACGAATCTCTTGACAAAGTTGCTTACGATTCTTTCTTCCTGCGCTTCTGACTAGCGGGGTTGCCATAGATACTCTGTGTCATCGTCGAAGAATCGGCCATAAAAGCTTTTCCAAATCTCCAAGAGTGAATAGAACCAGCTCCAACCTTCGAAACCACTCAAAAGCAACTCCCTTAAGAGTGCTAATGAATAATCGGGTCATGATAGGATCATTACCTGTTATATGCCCGGTTTGTGCTCGGAAATAATAAATATGTTGTGATGGAGAGCTTTTCCCATTAAACTGCACCAGATTGAGCGGCTTGAATTTTGGAGGATATGGGTCATCATCCCACTCCGCAGGATATGGTCTGGTCACCCCCAGCTCCTTAAAATGCCCTTAGAGCTTGAGGGCATCAAGCTGTTTTTGGAAATCATGTAACTTATGATCTCGCTCTTTTGTGCGTGGGTTCGACTCTACTTCAGATGACCCAGTGTGGACATCCCGATCCTCTTCATAGCCTTCATGCTTTGATTTGGAACCTCCCTCGTCTACTTTCTTCTTGCCAACGAGCTTCTCCATCATTACTTCTAAGCGTCTGATAGACTCTTGTTTGGGTCGAAAGTTGATTTCTTTGTCGTTTCCATTACAAAACTTAAGAAAATTACACCTTAATTTTCAGTTACAAAGAAATTTCAGTAACTCTCTCACAAACTCGAACAAAAGATACTACAAGTGTAGATCTCCTATTTTTGTGGGACTTTTCTCGTGTCGACACGAACTGCGGACCACTGCAACATCGCTGAATCGACGGGTTTAGTTGATGCTTCGCAAAGGAAACAAGAACTTAAGCAAATATCTTAGCAAAGTAAGATATCTACTCTTCTCAAGAATAAGTCAAAGCTTAAACTCGAGGAATCTCCGCGGTGGATCGTGGTTCTTGAACTTTGGAAACTTGGATTCTCTCTCTCTCCTTGCAAAAGCTCGATTTCTTTGATCTCGATTGCCAAAATGCCGATCCCCGCCCAAGTGGATGTAGGGGGTATTTATAGTCCTTGGGAAGCGTGCCCTTTGAAGAAACACAAGTCATAAGTGCTCCACATTTGTAGCTAGCCACTGAAGCCGCCATTTATGCCGCTTCGCCACCGGCGAGTAGTTTCGCCGCCACGGGCGGCGAGCAGATGGGTCGCCTACCGACCGGCGAGGCAAGGTCGCCCCTTCACCGTTGTAACGGTTTCGCTTTTTAGGCACGATTAAATGCCCTAAAATCCGCCTAGTGGTATTTTCAGCGTGTAACCGCCCATTAAAGTATCCGAACGCCTCTTTGCTTTTATAAAGTCAAGTGGGCCCCATCGGCATTGATTTAGACCCTTCAAGAGCCCGCTAAGTATTCCGGTGTCTCGCTAGGGTTTGAGCGAGGCAAAGATAAAGTGTCTCGCCAAAGAGTTTGAGCGAGGCAAAGATAAAGTGTCTCGCCAAAGAGTTTGAGCGAGGCAAAGATAAAGTGTCTCGCCAAAGAGTTTGAGCGAGGCAAAGATAAAGTGTCTCGCCATAGCAGACACACACAAGTGTCGCCATCACCGAGACATGAACAAGTGTCTCGCCAAAGAGTTTGAGCGAGGCAAAGATAAAGTGTCTCGCTAGTAGCGAGACACAATCTTCTCATGTGTTGACTTCTTGAGATTTCGACGACGTTGTCCTTCGATCTTCTCATAATTTAGTCATATTTGAGGTTCTTCAAAGAATTTTGATGCCTCGGATACCCCTCAAAGTTTTGGACTCCTCGTATTTTGTCGAGGGTCCGAATACTTTGGATAAGATGCTTTGCTTCGCTCAACGCTGAACTTTGTAGAAGAGGCCCATGTTTTGCTTCAGCTTGAACCTTGGCTCTGGCGTCGTCGTGACCATATTTTGAGTTCAATAACCGCTGCATTTGTATTTGAATGGATTGAAATGTCGAAGTCGCTTTGGACTAATCATCTTCATCTTGAAAGTCATCACTTGTTGTGATTGAATGCCTTAAGAGTCATTCAGAGAAAAAGCGCCATCCGATTTTCAACATCGATTTCCGTGAAAGCTTCAATATGGAATATGGAACCAATTTGTCTTGAATATCTTGCCTTGAATCCGTGCGAGAATAATTATCAATATCCGAATTGTCCCACTTGAAGAAAGTGGCGAGGCAATCTGAAGTGTCTCGCCAAAGAGTTTGAGCGAGGCAAGATGAGGTGTCTCGCCAAAGGACTTGAGCGAGGCAAGATGAGGTGTCTCGCCAAAGGACTTGAGCGAGGCAAGATGAGGTGTCTCGCCAAAGAGTTTGAGCGAGGCAAAGATAAAGTGTCTCGCCAAAGAGAGTGAAGCTGTGCCCACTTTATAAACCCAATACCTAGGGTTTTGTCGACAACGAAATCCCGCCTTTGACTTTAAAACCCTCTTCAAAACCTTCTCTTTTCCCCATCAACCTTAGCAAGCCCTTTTAATCTCTCAAGCTTCCAGTTTGCTCGAAAACCCTCTTTAGATCTAGGGTTTTCTCGGTTTCTTGGATTCTTCTCGTTTTGGTCGATTTTTCACCACAAAATCGGCCTCCTCCTCGCTCCTCTATCGATCCAAGCCCCCTTGACAAACCCTAAGTCTTTTATCCCTTTTGCTTGGATCTTCATCAAAACCCTAGCTTTTCTCTTGTTCAAGCCAAAAATCGATTTTTATCATGTCTCCCAAAAGATCTCGTGGTCCCCAAGGCCAAATCCGTTCCCAAACCTCGATGTCGAAGAACCGACGCCTCGTCTTTTGGGGTGAGTTCTTCTCGATATATGCACTTATTTTGGGTTGAAAAGTTTGCATTTTTGTATAAAATCCTCATTTGTTCTCCTTTGAGGCATTTGAGAAGAGTCGAGGTCCTCCTTTGTGTGGATCTCGACTAAAACAAGTGTTTTGCATAGCGAACATCTGTCAAATCAGCGAACAAAGCCCGATTGTCTCGTGTTGCGGTGATGAGGCTGTCCGCTGGCGAGCGGTTGTGGCTTGTCCATTGGCTGGCGGCGTTGAAGCTGTCTCGGCGCTGGCGAGTCGGTTCGAGCTGTCTCCATTGTTGGCGAGGCGGTTGTGATTGTCTCAGCTGGCGGCGGCAGGCTGTCTCATTGCTGGCGTCGGTGTCAACACTTAGCCATTTTGATGTTAATTTTAACTCTAAGACTTATAAGTATATGTGTGCTTTGCGCTTGAGTTTCCCCTACGGCATTCAATGTTCATGAGCCAAGTGGATTGCGTACGTGTTTTCCTCTTCTCAAGAGATGCCACTAGTGGTGATGCTCCTGCTTTCGGTCCAAATCGCCTCGAATTATTAGAAGCGTTAGAACATGGTTATCGCCGCGATTTACTTAAGAATGATCACCGACGCCCACTAACAAAAATGCCGGATCCACGAGATAATGAGGAAGTCCAGCTATTTATTCGGGATTCTCGCTATGATCCGTAAGCCTTATCTGTTGGTTGAACCATGGCGTATGAAGGTGATGGCTCTAATCTTTATTTACCTCCGCTTGCCCGCCATCATTCACTCTTGCTGCGCAATTTATCGCTTAAGAGGAATATGTCCCGAGATCGATCAAGATTTGGAACGCATACACCGCGGATATATCGCCAGGGCGCAGCCTGTGTTCTAGCGACAAGAACTATATTAGGGCTTTTACCCGCCTTGTGGGTCGACGCCCACCTCATGATGAACTGATGGTCAAAGCCGACACATTGAAGAATCGCTTGGCCAAAATAGGAAGGGAGTTGCCTCCTAAGAAATCTCACCGGTGCCGGTTGGGTACATTCTCATCACGAATCGATGGTGGACAGGATGGCGGCTTCGTTCTCGACCGATGGAGTCTGAACTCAAAGAAATTGGATTATATGTTCCCATCCGTACTAGCATGTATGGAATTCCTCCCGTCAGATCATTTCCTCGCATTGCCGGAAATCTACAACCCGCATACCAACACCTTCCTAACAAAGAATGGAGAATTGGGTCTACCACTTCATGAGATGATGAAGGTGTCCGGTCTTCCAATGGGTGAAGCACCATATCAAGAATATTTTCCGCCAATCGACGCATTGAGGGAAATGAAAGAGAATCACTGTTTATGATATTACGTAGGGTGACTTGCCACTATCAAGCTGCAATAGCGGCGGTGGGCGTGAAGGCTAGGAGGCTTCGCAGTTAGCCATAAGCGATTCAGCGATATCGTTCGAACTTAGAGGGTGACGAGGATGTAACCAACGTAAAACCTCCACTCCTTCGCCATCAACAAACTAATTGCAAAGATAAATGCCCAATCCTTCACTACCCCATATCTTTGAGGGCAAAATTCCTAAGGGAACGAATTTGAGACTTTCTTGTGGCGGCTACAAAAGCGCATCAAGCCACAAACTCTCTTGGCGGGCTACTTGGCTATCCGGTTGAAGAAGTGTGTAGTCCCGCACTCAATCTTCGATGCCCCGCCTTTAGAAGTGCTTTTCCGGCCGTTGAGTGGTCACCGTCGTCGCCTTTCTCTTCTTCCGGCAATGGTGGCGGACATTCATGGGGGACTCCGACGGATAGTTTCCGGTTTTCTCCACAAGGGTAAAGGGTCTTCTAGCGACATTCCAGCCGTCAAAGTAGAACTGCCGTATACTTATTTGATGGCCTGGCTCGTACTCCATCGTTCAGATCTGATGACAGCCCCCGACATAGTAGATTATGAACTGCCTTATTTACAGATCTTGGAAGAATGTAAGTGGAAAGCAAGACAGTGGTCTGAAGCGTCTCGCCAACTCAGAATTGCTAAGAGTTGGGAATTCTTTAAATGTTTCCCGAACTTTTCAGGCCGATATGATGAAATGCTTGTAGATGCTGCTGGGCCTAGCGGAAGTCGAACTATTCTGGATCTTGGTTGCTTCCGATGGCTAATGAACATTCGCGTTGGTTACCTGATCTTCCGGGTGAAGAATTCCTGTGACATCGAGCCTTATCTCCCATGCCGCTTTTCCCGTCAATTCGGCTACGATCAGATCTACATCGGGAATCCAAATCGGGGAATGAAGACTCATGGAGGTCTTATTGGCGGTGCCAGCAGGTATTGGAACATGGCGGTACAATGCCGATCTCCCTGTTGAGCGAAGCTTGAGATGACTTTCCTATACCGCAAATGGCTCATTGCGCCTAATGCTCCTGTGGAAGTAGAACATAACAGAGCCTACACCAACCCGCTTCCCCAAGCGAGCTCGTCCTTCACGAAATCAAAAGGCAAGAAGAAGGTCACCCAAGAAGAGAGTGAAGAAGAGGAATTTGATTATCTGATCCACACTTGAAGAAGAAAGCGGCTGTTAGATCGTGAGTCAGTCGGGCGAAGTTGTAGTGCCATCGCCTCGCCGCTCTCGATTCGGCGGGATGTACGGTTAAACCCTCTTCGTGTTCCACCTCTTCGGCGTCCTTTGAAGCGGCCTGCCGAGAAGGTCGTTCTTACTTATCCCCACCGGATGACGGCCGAGACAGGGAAGAAGAAGAAGAAACGCCCAACTTATACTTCAAAGAGGGCTCGCCCATCACCGAATCGCTCATACTTCCACTTCTATCGCCCGAGCTTTAATGCGTACGAAGAAGGTCGCACACAGGCTTCGTCGTACGAGATTCCCAAAATCACCAAATCCTGAGGCGATAGACACTGATTTTCCGCTCGGAAGAGAAGGTATGAATCGTATTCATCATCTCGGACTTTACCATTTCATCTATGATTATTAATTATTCCATTTTTTCTTATCTGAAGAAGGCGAGGTTCCAGCTGAACCTTCTCCTCCAAGAGCGTTCACTTATGAGGATCCTAGCCTGGAGATACCAACGCCTGAAACTATGGATCAGGACGCTCCCGATACCACTACAGACGCTGACATTGACATCCCTCCGGTTTCTGAGGGTGCTGCTGCAGGTACGACCGTTTCATCTGGATGGCGACTTAGAATCATGAAAGAGTCTGAATTGGTTCCTCCACTTATTGCTAACGCGCTTCATATTCTTTTAGAGAAATTTCAAGAAATGGGCGCAAGTGTTAGCCAAGCGGAGCCGAGTCTTGGTATGAGATTTGAACTTTACTTTTGTTCTCCCTTCATTGAATTGAAGCACTAATACACTGTAACTGCAGTGATGGAAGAGCAGATTGAGGGAGAAGTAGCTTGGTAGGAGAGCTTGATAAATCACGAACCAGGCGGCTCTTGGTATGTACATATATGTTATTATGATTCTCATATATGTAGATATGTGTATACTAACACCCAGAGCGTATTGTTGATGTCACAGCGGAAAGCCAGAGGCCAACGGAGCCCGCACATGAAGAGAGTTTCGAGGGGTCATTTGAACAAAGCTTCGCTCAAATGATCTCTTTCTCAATTTGATCCACATCGATTTCGAGATGCTATCGAACCTACTCGAGGGAATCTACAGAAGCTAGCTCTTACGTGATGCGTGTCTTATCGTCCAAGTCTTGTCGGTCTTTTTAGCGGATAATTGACACTTGATGGTATTCTCACTGTAGGACTCATTACTACTCAGAGAACAAACTCCTGCGGTCTCGTATTTGGAGATTCAACCCCTTGTTCTCCCTACCGAGTCCATCATTGTATCCACTGCTGAGAGTCTGCTTTGTTCAACCTGACCACCAACTACTCAAGCAGAACACGAATGGGTTTGATGGTTCAGGCCGAACAACCAACTATGGAGCAAACAACTCAAATTGAAGGCCCTATTATTCACCGGGACCATAGGCTATCAACACGAAATTGAATCAACTCCGGTGATTCCCCAAGCTGAATTGATGAGTGTAGAAACAACACTTGTGGAGGATCTTCTAGCCGTATCGGTATATCTTCCAATCTTGATTTTTTTTTAAATTTGAGTTGAATCCTCGAAGCTTACACTTTCTCTTTCCTGGCTCCTTCCATCTTGTATGACACAATTAAAGCTTTAATGGCGGATGAGGATCGAGAGAAGATGGTCATCAGTGCAGAGCTTGATGGTTTCACATTCCTTCTCAATAAATTGATTGAAAAGGTCGTGAATAAAGGTTCTTCCTTCAGCTCAGCGAAGCGGCTCCTCGATCGGCATGTAAATATCATAAGAGAGGAGGGTTTTCTCTTGGGGCTTAAAACGAACCCTTTGTGTGTTTTCTCTTGGGGCTTAAAACGAACCCTTTGTGTGTTTTCTCTTGGGGCTAAAACGAACCCTTTGTGTGTTTTCTCTTGGGGCTAAAACGAACCCTTTGTGTGTTTTCTCTTGGGGCTTAAAACGAACCCTTTGTGTGTTTTCTCTTGGGGCTTAAAACGAACCCTTTGTGTGTTTTCTCTTGGGGCTTAAAACGAACCCTTTGTGTGTTTTCTCTTGGGGCTTAAAACGAACCCTTTGTGTGTTTTCTCTTGGGGCTAAAACGAACCCTTTGTGTGTTTTCTCTTGGGGCTTAAAACGAACCCTTTGTGTGTTTTCTCTTGGGGCTTAAAACGAACCCTTTGTGTGTTTTCTCTTGGGGCTAAAACGAACCCTTTGTGTGTTTTCTCTTGGGGCTAAAACGAACCCTTTGTGTGTTTTCTCTTGGGGCTTAAAACGAACCCTTTGTGTGTTTTCTCTTGGGGCTTAAAACGAACCCTTTGTGTGTTTTCTCTTGGGGCTTAAAACGAACCCTTTGTGTGTTTTCTCTTGGGGCTAAAACGAACCCTTTGTGTGTTTTCTCTTGGGGCTTAAAACGAACCCTTTGTGTGTTTTCTCTTGGGGCTTAAAACGAACCCTTTGTGTGTTTTCTCTTGGGGCTTAAAACGAACCCTTTGTGTGTTTTCTCTTGGGGCTTAAAACGAACCCTTTGTGTGTTTTCTCTTGGGGCTTAAAACGAACCCTTTGTGTGTTTTCTCTTGGGGCTTAAAACGAACCCTTTGTGTGTTTTCTCTTGGGGCTTAAAACGAACCCTTTGTGTGTTTTCTCTTGGGGCTTAAAACGAACCCTTTGTGTGTTTTCTCTTGGGGCTTAAAACGAACCCTTTGTGTGTTTTCTCTTGGGGCTTAAAACGAACCCTTTGTGTGTTTTCTCTTGGGGCTTAAAACGAACCCTTTGTGTGTTTTCTCTTGGGGCTTAAAACGAACCCTTTGTGTGTTTTCTCTTGGGGCTTAAAACGAACCCTTTGTGTGTTTTCTCTTGGGGCTTAAAACGAACCCTTTGTGTGTTTTCTCTTGGGGCTTAAAACGAACCCTTTGTGTGTTTTCTCTTGGGGCTTAAAACGAACCCTTTGTGTGTTTTCTCTTGGGGCTTAAAACGAACCCTTTGTGTGTTTTCTCTTGGGGCTTAAAACGAACCCTTTGTGTGTTTTCTCTTGGGGCTTAAAACGAACCCTTTGTGTGTTTTCTCTTGGGGCTTAAAACGAACCCTTTGTGTGTTTTCTCTTGGGGCTTAAAACGAACCCTTTGTGTGTTTTCTCTTGGGGCTTAAAACGAACCCTTTGTGTGTTTTCTCTTGGGGCTTAAAACGAACCCTTTGTGTGTTTTCTCTTGGGGCTTAAAACGAACCCTTTGTGTGTTTTCTCTTGGGGCTAAAACGAACCCTTTGTGTGTTTTCTCTTGGGGCTTAAAACGAACCCTTTGTGTGTTTTCTCTTGGGGCTTAAAACGAACCCTTTGTGTGTTTTCTCTTGGGGCTAAAACGAACCCTTTGTGTGTTTTCTCTTGGGGCTAAAACGAACCCTTTGTGTGTTTTCTCTTGGGGCTTAAAACGAACCCTTTGTGTGTTTTCTCTTGGGGCTAAAACGAACCCTTTGTGTGTTTTCTCTTGGGGCTTAAAACGAACCCTTTGTGTGTTTTCTCTTGGGGCTAAAACGAACCCTTTGTGTGTTTTCTCTTGGGGCTTAAAACGAACCCTTTGTGTGTTTTCTCTTGGGGCTAAAACGAACCCTTTGTGTGTTTTCTCTTGGGGCTTAAAACGAACCCTTTGTGTGTTTTCTCTTGGGGCTTAAAACGAACCCTTTGTGTGTTTTCTCTTGGGGCTTAAAACGAACCCTTTGTGTGTTTTCTCTTGGGGCTTAAAACGAACCCTTTGTGTGTTTTCTCTTGGGGCTTAAAACGAACCCTTTGTGTGTTTTCTCTTGGGGCTAAAACGAACCCTTTGTGTGTTTTCTCTTGGGGCTTAAAACGAACCCTTTGTGTGTTTTCTCTTGGGGCTTAAAACGAACCCTTTGTGTGTTTTCTCTTGGGGCTTAAAACGAACCCTTTGTGTGTTTTCTCTTGGGGCTTAAAACGAACCCTTTGTGTGTTTTCTCTTGGGGCTTAAAACGAACCCTTTGTGTGTTTTCTCTTGGGGCTTAAAACGAACCCTTTGTGTGTTTTCTCTTGGGGCTAAAACGAACCCTTTGTGTGTTTTCTCTTGGGGCTTAAAACGAACCCTTTGTGTGTTTTCTCTTGGGGCTTAAAACGAACCCTTTGTGTGTTTTCTCTTGGGGCTTAAAACGAACCCTTTGTGTGTTTTCTCTTGGGGCTTAAAACGAACCCTTTGTGTGTTTTCTCTTGGGGCTTAAAACGAACCCTTTGTGTGTTTTCTCTTGGGGCTTAAAACGAACCCTTTGTGTGTTTTCTCTTGGGGCTTAAAACGAACCCTTTGTGTGTTTTCTCTTGGGGCTTAAAACGAACCCTTTGTGTGTTTTCTCTTGGGGCTAAAACGAACCCTTTGTGTGTTTTCTCTTGGGGCTTAAAACGAACCCTTTGTGTGTTTTCTCTTGGGGCTTAAAACGAACCCTTTGTGTGTTTTCTCTTGGGGCTTAAAACGAACCCTTTGTGTGTTTTCTCTTGGGGCTAAAACGAACCCTTTGTGTGTTTTCTCTTGGGGCTTAAAACGAACCCTTTGTGTGTTTTCTCTTGGGGCTTAAAACGAACCCTTTGTGTGTTTTCTCTTGGGGCTAAAACGAACCCTTTGTGTGTTTTCTCTTGGGGCTTAAAACGAACCCTTTGTGTGTTTTCTCTTGGGGCTTAAAACGAACCCTTTGTGTGTTTTCTCTTGGGGCTTAAAACGAACCCTTTGTGTGTTTTCTCTTGGGGCTTAAAACGAACCCTTTGTGTGTTTTCTCTTGGGGCTTAAAACGAACCCTTTGTGTGTTTTCTCTTGGGGCTTAAAACGAACCCTTTGTGTGTTTTCTCTTGGGGCTTAAAACGAACCCTTTGTGTGTTTTCTCTTGGGGCTTAAAACGAACCCTTTGTGTGTTTTCTCTTGGGGCTAAAACGAACCCTTTGTGTGTTTTCTCTTGGGGCTTAAAACGAACCCTTTGTGTGTTTTCTCTTGGGGCTTAAAACGAACCCTTTGTGTGTTTTCTCTTGGGGCTAAAACGAACCCTTTGTGTGTTTTCTCTTGGGGCTTAAAACGAACCCTTTGTGTGTTTTCTCTTGGGGCTTAAAACGAACCCTTTGTGTGTTTTCTCTTGGGGCTTAAAACGAACCCTTTGTGTGTTTTCTCTTGGGGCTTAAAACGAACCCTTTGTGTGTTTTCTCTTGGGGCTTAAAACGAACCCTTTGTGTGTTTTCTCTTGGGGCTTAAAACGAACCCTTTGTGTGTTTTCTCTTGGGGCTTAAAACGAACCCTTTGTGTGTTTTCTCTTGGGGCTTAAAACGAACCCTTTGTGTGTTTTCTCTTGGGGCTTAAAACGAACCCGTTGTGTCTTCTCTTGGTAGCGAACCCGTTGTGTCTTCTCTTGGTAGCGAACCCTTTGTGTCTTCTCTTGGGGCGAAAACGAACCCTTTGTGTGTTTTCTCTTGGGGCGAAAACGAACCCGTTGTGTGTTTTCTCTTGGGGCGAAAACGAACCCGTTGTGTGTTTTCTCTTGGGGCGAAAACGAACCCTGTGTGTTTTCTCTTGGGGCGAAAACGAACCCTGTTGTGTCTTCTCTTGGGGCGAAAACGAACCCTTTGTGTGTTTTCTCTTGGGGCGAAAACGAACCCTGTTTCATGAAAGAAATTAATAATAGGTGTTAATATTATCGGTGGCTTCAATCGTTTAAGATTTTCAGCCGAATGAGAGCTTAGTGAATGTGACTGTTCACAAGTCTAATCATTCAATACTGCGAAAATGGATTATCCTGAATATATTAGGGATAATATATCTTCAGGAACTTTCCATTAATTGGCATCATTAACTTGTCACCATCTTGAGTGATCAAGCGATATGCTCCATTTGAGTAGACCGTATCAATTATAAACGGTCCTTCCCATTTGGGTTGGAATTTGCCTTTCTTCTTGGAATTAAGAATCATTGGTCGCCGGACAGTGAGTACCAAGTCTCCTTCTTTGAAACTCCGATGCCGGACTTTCTTGTTAAAGGCTTTGGAAATTCTGGCTTGGTATAACTCAATCTGTTGCTGAGCTCCCAAGCGTTTCTCATCTAACATCTCAAGTTCTTCAAGACGCTTTTGATGTTGTTCGTCACTTGTCATCCCTATCGCAAGGGCTACACGAAGTGACGGAATTTGTATCTCTAAAGGCAAAATGGCTTCACATCCATATACTAAGGAATATGGTGTGAATCCTGTCGGTGTTGAGTATGCGTCGCCCAAAACTTCACCAAGCTTATCATCCCAATCGCTTATTGGTTTTGACTAGCTTTGCTAAGATCTTGATGATAGTCTTATTAAAGGCTTGGCTAAACCATTTCGCGGTGGGATTATAAGGCGTGGAATAGCGTCTTGTATTACGAACTTATGAGAATCGACAAAGCGTTCGATGGCGAGGACCATTGTCATGCACAATTAGTCTCCGAACACCATATCGATAGATAATATGGTGTTTAATGAATTGATGGCGGTGCCGTCTTGACTTCTTTGAGCGAATTGCTTTAGCCCATTTAGAGAAGTAGTCGGTGTCGCTAAAATAAAGCTTATCACCTTTTGTCGACGGGGAATATGGGTCCTACCACATCCATTCCCCATGTTTCAAACGCCAAGAAGTAGCCGACGGTGTAGATCTTCCGTGGTCGATGCATGTAATTTGCATGTATTTGACAGCGTGACATCGTCTGGCGTATTGATTGCATCTCTAATCATGGTCGGCCAATAATAGCCTAACCTTCTTAGTCTATCTCCCGCTTTAGGCCAGTTGATGCGCACCGCAAGTACCGCCATGTGCTTCTTTAAGTGCTTCTTACGCTTCCTTGGTGAAAGACATCGGAGTAACAATCCATCGTGCGTGCGGCGATAAAGTGTTGAGATCTTTGCGTTGTAGTAGAATCTGGCTCTTCTTCGGATAGATTCCCTTTCTTTTACATCTTACGGTAAAATACCATGTAAGACATAATCTATAATCGGAAAGCCAATCTCAAGTTCGGTCCCGCTGAAGTAGCATGTGCTTCTTTGACACCCAAAATATATTACGGTATGAAAAGTTGGTGTGTCCTCACAAAGGACGAATTGCTCGCTTTGAGGGGTTGCGCCAATGAAATGCCTGCCGCCAATGCATCTAAGATAAGCATTCTCAAGCCGTGGTATATATTCGATGAAGAAACTTTTGAATGATTACGCCATCTCTATTGCCGCTTCATGATATGGGATCAAACCGATTTCTAACTTCATAGTCTCCACGAATTTGCTTAACTATGAGTTGAGAATCTCCAACGCTTCGAGATATTCGACCCCACTTTTTAGCAAAACCGAGCCCAATAAGTAGCATTATATTCAGCCACATTATTAGAGCGGCTCGGTCAGCGAATAAGCCGAGGCATCACATGTTTCTCAGGAAACTAAGACAACTCCGACTCCGGCTGAAATCTTAGAACATCCAGGAGCATTCGCCACATTGGTTGCGCGGGACGCTCCGTCGAAGTATAATTGCCACACATATTCATGAGAAGTGTGATTAACCTCGTAAGTTTACGTCGGGTAAATCTTCATAAAGTATAGCTTTATCATTTGGCGTTGCGGCTAGAAGATCACAAATCGCTTGTCCCTTCACCACTTCGCTTGAAGTGGATGTCGATATAAAGGAGTAATGCCCATCTCGCTAATCGCCAATTCAAAGAAGCCGGTTGTGTCATGAATACCGAATTGATTAACATCCGAGATGACATGTATCGTCTGTCAGACTAGGTAATGGCGCATTTTACGTGCAAATACCAAAGCTAGGCATTCTTTCTCGATATCGATATCGGATTCACCACCATTGTCCGACTCAAATAGTATACGCTTGTTGTGACCGTTATCATCATCTTGTGCTAATAAAGCACTTAATGAATGGTTGGTCGCTCGGCGTAAATCAAAAGCGGCCTTCGATTTGGTCGCGGCGAGCGAGGAGGATTTGATAGATATATTTTAATATCTTCAAAAGCCTTCGACAAGCATCATCCCAAACGAATGAAACACCCTTCTTGGCTAGCTTGGAGAACGGCCGACACTTGCCCGCAAGGTTCAAATAAACCGCCTTATGTAAGCCAATCTCCTTGCAACCCTCTCGAAGTTCTTTGAGATTCTTCGGGTTGTAATTCATTAATCGCCTTCACCTTATGCGGATCAATATGAATTCCCTTTGGCGTGGCAGCGAAACCAAGGAACTTACCGCCATTCCTAAGAAAGATTTAGTTGGATTCATCTTCAATTGATGACCCGCATAAGTTCAAATACCATCCCGAGATCTTTAATATGATCGCCTTATCCCGCTTTTCACTACTAAATCGCCAACATAGCATTCGACGGTCTTTCTTAGATGATCCTCAAAATATTTGTCATTGCCCGCTGATAAGTAGCTCTGCGTTCTTCAAACCAAAGGGCATAACGGTATAACAAAAGATGCCAAGAGGCGTCCAAATGAAGTATGTTTCTCATCGCCGATGCATCTTGATTTGATTATATCGGAGAATCCGTCCATAAATGACATTCTTTCAAACCCACACGTATTATCTATGATGGCGTGCGTGATGGGGAGTGGAAAATCATCTTTAGGGCATGCCAAGTTTAGATCTCTCAAATCGATGCAAATTCTAATTGTCCCATTCTTTTAGAACAGAACGATATTTGCCACCCAACTGATGTTGCTCTTCCCCGATAAAGCCCGATTTTATGAGCTTCTTAACCTCCTTCACGATTGCTTCCATGATTTGCGGGCCGAAATCTTACATTGTTGTTTCCGCGAGTTTAGATTACGGCGATATTAAGTCGATTATCTTTGCTATACGGATCAAGCCGGGCATGTCTTCATAATTCCGTGCTAATACATCAATATATTCCCAACAAGAGAAATCAATTCCTCTTTTTCTTACGGAAAGACTACCACTCATGAATATGGGTTTCGATTATCTTCGCCACCCATATTAACTTGAACTTGCATCTTGGTGGCGGCTCTCTTTGTTCAAACCTATCACGAATCAACATTCATATGGAAAGTCCAAGGGTCTTCCCATTACGGTAAATAATCATCTTCTTGGTTGTGTAGGACTTATTGTGGTCATATTGGACATTAGCCCTTGAACATTTCGCCAAGACTAAAATCGAATCGGTGAAGAATCGGCGGTGTCATGATCATCAATTTGCCAACAAAGATTCGCCGAGGATGAAGAAACGTAGCCCGGACCCTTTTATATTCATAATAACGATCGGGCTTTCCCTTGAACATGAGAGGGTCGAGGCGAATCCAACACCGTCCAAACCAAGACCGGTCCGTGGTAACGGTTATATCCCCATTTTTTCATGTAATGGTGCGCTTGTGAGCTATATTTGAAAAAATGTTTGCCTGAATCATCGTTGCTATCTTGATTCCTCACAATAATCTTGTGGTGGAGATTTTCTTCCTTTTCCAAAGATTGTTTGCTTTGCATCTTTCAAAGGAAGGAGGAATGTTGATCGTCGAACTTTGAAGGCATTTCTTCACCGGTTCAACGATGAGAGTGGTACATGTACATCATGATCCTGTACAATTCTGCATTCACGGTATCAACACTATGTACATACTCTAAATCGCCATTTATTATATATTCATCGACAAGGCGCCGGTTACAACTTTCTCGGCGATTCAGCTCGTCAAGATCGATTACAAGAGGTTCGATGTCATTAAATACAAAGCTTCCATCGTGTCGAGCGGCCTCGATATCGGCTTCATTACTGTCAGGTACCAGGTAGATGGTTGATGTCGGATTGACACCATACAAAAGAGAGTCAAGAAATAATTTTCTAACCCCTTGAATGGTTGCTTATCGCGACCACGTCTTGACCACATTATCGGTGTCGACATACTTCAAACACCGATGTAATGTGGATGGGACTATAAGGCTACCGTGGATCCAAGGTCCACCCAATAGTAGGTTATATGAAGTCTGCATCGATTACATAACATGTAACCTCAGATTTGAGATCTCCAAGCCGCACTTTATCCGATTTTACCCAAAGGTCCGACCCCGGTATTAAATCCATAAATCACCGTGCTGTAGAAGCCAACTTGCTAGCCTAATTCCAAGATGATACATCAACCGAGTGGCATAATGTCGACCGCATCCGTGATCAACTTGAATCATTGGCGACAATCGAGCCAATGTACCCAAAGGAAATATAATGGCTGTCGGTGCGAATTTTTCACACATATCCTCTCGGGTAAAGGTTATGCAAGGGAATTGTGTTGCCGCCAAGTTGCAGTGTTCGGTTTTCTCCTGAACCTGCTTGACTTGAGTGATAAAAGTTTCTGAATCAGCTAAAGCTTCCTGTAAGGCTTCTCTAGTCTCTTTAGAAAGGCGTAGTAACTTCGTAAAGAGTTATCCTGTTGGAATGTTGGCTGGCGGGTCATAACGTCGAAGCGATATGGCGAGCTGAACTCCGGTTTGTCCCTCTAATCGGATGATTAAATCGGGGCTGCCTCGGGACTTGCACCTCTTGAGGTTGTTTATCTTCGCTTGGTTGTATCCTCCTTAGCTACTTCCTGCGCTCTTGGTGTGTAGGTGGAGTCATTGCCACCGATTCCGTTAGAGTTTTGGCATTGGTCGAATTCTCGGGTATTGATAAGCGAATTTATGCCCACTTCGTAGCATAAGCCGGGTTACCTTCACACGAGAACTTCATGTTCATTTTCGATGACTAAAGAGTTGGAGCTTTTTCATCACCCTCTTCCTAATTGCCGAAATATGAGCACGAGCTTGCCTTTACGCTTGACTTCCAAGAACCCGCCCATTGCTCATCTTGAAGAAGATCCGATGAATCCACGATGCCGCCCGTTAGGGTTGTATGATACCAACCCTTTCGGCGTTGCCCATGCGGATCATCATTAACAGCTTTAACTTCAACCTCGGGGACAATCTTACGTAAATATGACATGGTAGAGATCCAAAGTTGATAGCCACCATATTTGAACCAACTTTCTTCTCCTTCTTAGCGTTATGATTCTGCATCAATTAGAGCTTGAATTTTGTCTTTAAGAACAAAACAACTCTTGGTGGGATGATGGACCCTTACGTAGTGCGCACAATACTTGGGATCACGAGGTCTTGTTAGCCTCCTCTTGATTTGTGATTGGAGGCAATTTGATCTTGTTGTTATCCAAGAGGTATTTGAAAAATGGCACTTCTTCCTCTTTGAAAGTATAGCTCTTTTGGAACCTAGCATCAGGAGCCTTTTGCAATTCTTGAGGTTTTGTTGAAACCTCAATTGATTCTTTTGTTGTGGCGCTTGTTGTTCTTTGTTGGAATGCGATTTGCTTCAGCGGCATTGGCTCGCCTTTCCTTTGCCACGGGGCACAAAATTGACTTGGAGGCTGTTGTGGGTTCACCTCTCTCATTCTTCTTCCTTCGATGAACCGTTACGCTTCTTCACCGTTGAGTTTCAATTCTTTCCAAGTGGTTGGTGGTGCAACCCCATGACTTCAACAATTCTATAGAAAGATTGTTGTGGCAAGTCTTCAAAATGAACTCTTGATGGTGGATCTCGCAATTCATAGCTTTATTGGAAGCTTAGAAGGTGTCAATTGTCTCCCCATCTTTTACGCTTCTCGTCTAGGAGAGTTCCAATAGAAACTACGTGTCATCATCAAAGTTCTTGAGAAAAGAGCTTTCCATGTCATTCCAGCGGTTAATGCTCCGGCTTTGAGTCTTCGATACCAATCGAAGGCTGCTCCGAAGAGTACCGACGAATGACCGAATCATCAAAGGCTCATTTCGAGATCACCCCAAGTGAGATTTGAAATAGATCAAGTCTTTGTGTGGCGAACCCCTCCCGTCAAAGGTGTGAAATTAATCAAAGCTGAACCCGGTGGGTAAGAGTTGAATCCCACTCTCTCGGATATGGACGAATTCGGTCTTCTTAACCTCGTGAGCAGCCATTAAAGCATTAATTTTGCCTTCAAGCTCCTTCATCTTTTCATTTTCATCCTCGGCTTGTTTTGGATGATTCCTAGTAAGAGGTGGAACACTTCGCTTTGGGTAGCGAACACCTTTTTCTTAGGAGGTTTATCGGCATAAATGTGTTCCTCTATCTCGAATCATTGTCTTCGACATTATGGGTATCAAGATTGATAGCTCCACCTTGTTGACTAGATCCAGGCTGTTGACTAGATCCAGGCTGTTGACTAGACCGAGGTTGTGTAGCTGTATGGGTTTGCAACTCCCTCATCTGTTGCATGGCTAGCTCCATCTCTGTTCTCATTTTGGCCTTAAGCTCTTCTCTTTGCTTGGCTAAGGCTTCTTGTAACATTTGAGCCGTGACATCGAGTAATGGTAAAAGCCTCCCTACGGTGATGACTCATACTTGAAGCGATGCGTCGAAGCTATGGCGGCGGTCGAAACTTCATCTTGGATGACTCTCCTTCATGCATTCTTCTATAGTCAATGCGTCGTAGCTTCGCAATTGCAATCGGGACAATCTGCGGAAATCGAGACCCAACTTTTCCTCGAGGGTAAAGTCGGGATGCATCCGTCGTGATCCTTTCCTTTGTTTACCATGTTAATAGTAACTTCGTGAAGTTCATCCGCTCAATGGTAGATCTTCTCTTTCTTGAGTCGCCTTGACTCCGTCTTCAAATCTTCGTTCTTTGGCGAGGAAAGCCTCTCGAATCTTGAAGCTCTTTGTGATTGGCGTTTGACTCGAGACGGGCACATCGATAACAGCGTCTTGATTAGTTGTGCACACGAGCAAGAACAATTTATTTCATCAATCGTTCTCTTTAGGTGTGTTACTACCGACGATGACACGGTTGATGTGGCTTGTCACCGGTTGTACTTTCACCCCAAGTATAGCGTTATCCTTAGCGGAGGACATGTCTTCTTTTGGGCGTCGATCATTCGACACAGGAAGCACTTTTGATGTTTTAACTTCATCTGAAGTTGTCTTGGTACAAATCACAAGTGTTTTATCATCTCTTGTGACTTCACGAATCACACGCCGAAGTTCTTCCCTTTAGTAAACTTCGCGGACCCCTGCGGGATGCTCAAGCGAGATGCAATTGGAATTACGGAGCACGAGATATTCGGCTTGCTCGGGACTCTTACGGGCGGGGTAACTCAACCGTTTCTTCATTGGTACCTTGCCTTTATTTCCATTTTGTGGACCAAGGCGATTAAACAGAAGTTAGCAGTTTCGGACTTAGCGGTTGATACTTCAGGGAAGCGGAAGAAAGGCGGAAATGTCAAATTTTAAGCTAAGGCATGGAAGGCTGCCTCGCTTTTGGCGGCGGTTCATCTTGTCAAACTGGCGAGCGGTTTACCTGTCTCGCTTACGGCGAAGCGGCTTAAACTGTCTTCGCGGCAGAAGCTTTCGAACTGTCTCGGTGAAGAATTACGGCGAACTGAAGCGATTTTGGCGTTGACTTGGGACCCAAACTTTGTGATTTTGAGTTGATTCCTGGTTGATTTGACTCCTGCGCCTTGCGAACAATAGCGCGATGCATGAGCAGCAGCGTGCCGCGCTGGCAGCGCTCCTTCCTTGTCAATCGGGTCCTTTTGGCGAGAACCCATTCTTCCTTGGGAGGAGTGTCGGCGGATTGAGGTTGGCGTTGTAACTGGCGGCGCCTCGATCCGCAGCGGGTTCGTGTTGTAATGAACTCCGTCATTGATTCCATGGCCTTTGCAAGTTGTCGGGCCATCTTTTGGCGTTGTCTCGGCGAGCCCTCTTCGTCAGGCGGTTGAATCTTGTTGAATGACTCCTTCTTCGAAAGAGTCAGCAGCGAGCTCCGGCTTTGAAATCCACCGGTGTTGTTGAGAGGAAATCGCCTCCGCATGCGCGAGCGAGAATGGTTAGCATCTGTGAAACGAACCTCCCTCTTAGGCGATGAGATCCTCCGATGTTTGCGGGTGAGGAGGACTTCGATGAAGAAGAGGAGAGATATTCTTCAAACTTGGCTTGATCGAAGAAATAATCGGTCCATCGACCATGAGGTCGGCTTGATATTTGCAAAGGCGCGACACGATCTCGGGCTTCGGGCCGTTGGCTCCCAACGTGGTGCAGCCATCGTGTTTGGGTCGAAAGTTGATTTCTTTGTCGTTTCCATTACAAAACTTAAGAAAATTACACCTTAATTTTCAGTTACAAAGAAATTTCATAACTCTGGCTTCGAACAAAAGATACTACAAGTGTAGATCTCCTATTTTTGTGGGACTTTTCTGTCTGGGGACCGTGTCCGTGGACCACCGTGCGGCGATCGTCGAATCGGCGGGGTTTAGTTGATGCTTCAAAGGAAACAAGAACTTAAGCAAATATCTTAGCAAAGTAAGATATCTACTCTTCTCAAGAATAAGTCAAAGCTTAAGCTTCGAGGAATCTCAGGTGTGGATCGTGTTCTTGAACTTTGGAAACTTGGATTCTCTCTCTCTCTTTGCAAAAGCTCGATTTCTTTGATCTCGATTGCCAAAATGCGATCCACTGAAGTGGATGTAGGGGGTATTTATAGTCCTTGGGAAGCGTGCCCTTTGAAGAAACACAAGTCATAAGTGCTCCACATTTGCGGTTAAGCGGCGGCTTCGAGTGCCTCGCTATCTTTTCCTCGGCTGGCGGCGATGTCGGCTTTACCTCGGTGGCGTGGCGGTATGGCTACCTGTATTGGCGGCGATGTCGTCCATATGCCCGGTTTTATTTGTTTTAGGCGATTAAATGCCTAAAATCCGCCTAGTGGCGTATTTTCAGCGTGTAACCGCCCATTAAAGTATCGAGCGTCTCTTTGCTTTTATAAAGTCAAGTGGGCCCCATCGGCATTGATTTAGACCCTTCAAGAGCCGTTTAAGTATTACGGGTGTCGCATTTGGCGGGGCACAAGTAAGTGTCTCGCTAGTAGCGAGACACATCAAAGATGTCGCTTCGTGGCGAGGCACCAACAAATGTCTCGCTAGTAGCGAGACACATCAAAGATGTCGCTTCGTGGCGAGACACACCTGAAATCTGCTAGCGTGAGACATGAACAAGTGTCTCGCTCATGGCGAGGCACAAACCGATGTCTGCGCCGTAGCGAGACACAATCTTCTCATGTGTTGACTTCTTGAGATTTCGGCGGCGTTGTCCTTGATCTTCTCATAATTTAGTCATATTTGAGGTTCTTCAAAGAATTTTGATGCCTACAACTCTTGTTGAGCAACAATAAGAGCTTGTTGCTCTTCGATCTTCTTTGCCATCTCTTCCTCTTTATCTGACCATGAGGGCCGGCTTGATCACTTAGATCGGTGTTTGAAGGTTGAGATGTGGCCATCTTAGGAGTTCGGATTCTACATGGGTACCGCCACTCACTTGTCGGTAGTCAAGGGAATTCTTTCCGTGCGAATCTGAGAATGCGTCGGTAAATGTCTTGACTATCGATTAGCCCTCGTAATCTGAGGGAATATTGGTCGGATGATTCGGACTATCTGTTGGGGTTTTGCTTCTCCCAACCATATTGATAGTCACCCGGGAATGACCATTGCGTGGCGTCTGTCTCACGGTGTGGCGCTTCGCCTAGTTAATGGTTCGGATAGTCGTTCGAATCTTGTCGGCTTGTATAGAAGGGCTGAGCAAACTTATCGCGAGGCGAGCTTCTCACAACGGCGTGGCGCATTTGATCCATATCACGCTTTAGTGTTAGATAATCATGGAGATCGAGGCGTGGGGAACCTCGGTTGAATGTCGAGTTTCGCTGGCGTGAGCGAACCTCGATTGAATATCGAACCTCGGTTGAATATCGAGATTCACCGCCGTAGGTGAACCTCGGTTGAATATCGAGATTCACCGCCGTAGGTGAACCTCGGTTGAATATCGAGATTCACCGCCGTAGGTGAACCTCGGTTGAATATCGAGATTCACCGCCGTAGGTGAACCTCGGTTGAATATCGAGATTCACCGCCGTAGGTGAACCTCGGTTGAATATCGAGATTCACCGCCGTAGGTGAACCTCGGTTGAATATCGAGATTCACCGCCGTAGGTGAACCTCGGTTGAAGATCGAGCTTATTTGGGTGGGCGAACCTCGATTGAATATCGAACCTCGGTTGAATATCGA
This sequence comes from Asparagus setaceus, assembly GCA_012295165.1. NCBI lineage: Eukaryota > Viridiplantae > Streptophyta > Magnoliopsida > Asparagales > Asparagaceae > Asparagus > Asparagus setaceus. The sequence continues at coordinate 71,290,141 of CM022703.1, read as the reverse complement.
GATTCACCGCCGTAGGTGAACCTCGGTTGAATATCGAGATTCACCGCCGTAGGTGAACCTCGGTTGAATGTCGAGTTTCGCTGGCGTGAGCGAACCTCGATTGAATATCGAACCTCGGTTGAATGTCGAGTTTCGCTGGCGTGAGCGAACCTCGATTGAATATCGAACCTCGGTTGAATATCGAGATTCACCGCCGTAGGTGAACCTCGGTTGAATATCGAGATTCACCGCCGTAGGTGAACCTCGGTTGAATATCGAGATTCACCGCCGTAGGTGAACCTCGGTTGAATGTCGAGTTTCGCTGGCGTGAGCGAACCTCGATTGAATATCGAACCTCGGTTGAATATCGAGATTCACCGCCGTAGGTGAACCTCGGTTGAATATCGAGATTCACCGCCGTAGGTGAACCTCGGTTGAATATCGAGTTTCGCTGGCGTGAGCGAACCTCGATTGAATATCGAACCTCGGTTGAATATCGAGATTCACCGCCGTAGGTGAACCTCGGTTGAATATCGAGATTCACCGCCGTAGGTGAACCTCGGTTGAATATCGAGATTCACCGCCGTAGGTGAACCTCGGTTGAATATCGAGATTCACCGCCGTAGGTGAACCTCGGTTGAATATCGAGATTCACCGCCGTAGGTGAACCTCGGTTGAATATCGAGATTCACCGCCGTAGGTGAACCTCGGTTGAATATCGAGATTCACCGCCGTAGGTGAACCTCGGTTGAATATCGAGATTCACCGCCGTAGGTGAACCTCGGTTGAATATCGAGATTCACCGCCGTAGGTGAACCTCGGTTGAATATCGAGATTCACCGCCGTAGGTGAACCTCGGTTGAATATCGAGATTCACCGCCGTAGGTGAACCTCGATTGGATGTCAAGCTTCTCTGTTGTTGGTGAACCTCGGTTGAATATCGAGTTTCCGCTGTGGAGCGAACCTCGATTGAATATCGAACCTCGGTTGAATGTCGAGATTCACTGCTGTAGGTGAACCTCGGTTGAATATCGAGATTCAGCACTCGGTTGAATCTCGAGATCCGCTGCGTAGGTGAACCTCGGTTGAATATCGAGATTCTTTGCTGTAGGTGAACCTCGGTTGAATATCGAGATTCAACTGCGTAGGTGAACCTCGGTTGAATATCGAGATTCAACTGCGTAGGTGAACCTCGGTTGAAGATCGAGCTTATTTGGGTGGGCGAACCTCATATGAATGTCGAGCTTAGCTACGGGGCGAACCTCCTCTTTTAGCGTGGAGCCTGCGGTTTTGCAAATTTCCTCATATTTGAGTAAACCTCAACATTCTTTTGTCTCTTAGCATTTTTAATGCTTACAAATCATCTTGAGTGACTTGGCACATGCGGGCGAGCTTCAAACGAGAGCTCAAGTCTTCATGCGAGCTTGCGCTAGAGGCAAGCTAAGCTCCTTCGGTGACTTGCTATACAGGCGAGCTCGAACGTCTTCACGAAGAGCAGTCGTAACTTTCAAACCATAAGTGGGTGGGCCAATTATATTTGAAAATCGACTATCTCGACCGAACGAACCAACAAACCACGGGGTTCGGTTTCTCAGGTCATTTGCCAAATTCCTTCGGTTTGGGAGATATTGACACTTTTGTCTATTTTGTAAAGTCAAGCATTAATTGATCTTAACCTTTACCGGAGCTGTCTTTCCTCGGTGGGCACGACTCAACTCGGATGGACCCTTAAGCTCTTTTGCTTTCGTTCGGTTCTTTGTGTAGGGATTAAGGCAATTTTTATTGCCTACAATCACTAACGGCGTCTGTGGCGTTGAAAAATACTTACAAGATCCGAAACCAACTTCGTGGCGAAGTCGGTGACAACCCATCGAATGATGCGGATGTCCGGATCGTTAAAGCCGAACTTCGGCGAACCAGCGGCGTCACAAACGGTTTTAACGGCTGATGAATGGGCCCGGTTGAGACCGTTGAGCGGAGCGAACTAAAGTTAGTCGAATCAAATCTGAGCGGAATCTAAGTCAGAAGAAAGCGAAGTCGAACTTGCGGCGGAAAAAGCGGCGCTCGGCCAACTTGGCTAGTTACCTCGGCCAAGTGGCGGTGGCTCGACCACAATGGCGGAAACCACCTCGACTGGTAGGGTGCCTCGACCAAGTGGCGAGGTGCCGACCAAAGTGGCGAGCCACCTCGACAACTTGGTAGAATGGCTTTCGACAAGTGGCGGCCCGTTGCTCCTATATGCCTAGGGGTTCTCCTCACTTCAAGGGGCTGGATTTTCTTTGATAAGGTCGGATTTTGGAGGATTTGGCTTGGATTTTGGCGGACTTGAAGAGCCTCGCGAGATCTACGCTGACACGGTTCAGAACAGCGGCGAGTACAAGTCCGATCAGCGTCGGATCTACAAGCAAAGGTAACCGAATTGGTCGAACTCTGAGATACCCTCTAGGTTAAGCTTCGTCTTAACCTCGGGGGATATTTGTGATTTCTCTAGTAGATCTCACCGCTCGTGATCCTCTCGCCGTGAGTGTGATCCCCTCGGTAACCGTTTCTTTGAAGCGAGCCCCTTTATCTGTAGTTCGAACCGAGTTTACACGGGATTTGGAATTGGCGGTGGTCCACGGACACAATAAGTCCGACACGGGCAAAGAACCCATGGCGAGGACCTCGATATAGAGAGATCCTCGTGTTTGTTCCTAAGGATAAAAGTTGTAATCTTTTTGATTTTCATTATGCGCCTTAAAATAAAGGCATTTCTTTTTGAATTTTGTTGTAGGCCAAAGAAGCTATAAACAAGTTGAATCAATGACAATCATCCCAACACCATGAACAAGTGGCGACCCGCAGTGGGAGCCAGGCCCGATCGGAGTGGTGGAGTGCCCGCCAACAGCGGATCCCTATCGGTGGAAGAAGAGGTCGAGTTGAGGTTGACCGAGGAGAATTCGAGGTACCTATCCTCACCCTCCTCGATCAGTTCCCAGCGCTCCAAGAAGGTCTCGCGCAAGGAGAACCCGATGGGCCTCCAGATAGAGCCCGGGGCGGCCGAGTCCAACCAGCGCCACGGTGGCAGAAATCCCGGCCCGAAGTCGGATGGTGCCGAGATGAGCGCTGGCGATGCTTGGCTCTCAAGCAGCTTCGCCAAGGCGGCGACAAAGCATGGCGCAAGCTTGCAGAGCCATGCAATGGATGGGGTAGGGTTCCTGAAGCGGATCTAAGATCAAACTCAACCGGCCTCAAGTGATCGGCAGATTTATCAAAGCCGTCAGCGAGGTGGAGTCCGTCAAGCGGAACGCTCCACACCGAGGCGCATCCGGGCGCCGCGCACTCCTTGCGCCAAGCGAGCTTTGGTGCGGCGGGCTCGTGAGTTAAAGAAAGAAGTGGCAAAGCCGCCAGCGTCTGCCGGGTTTGGAGGCCCAAGTCTAATGGTGCCCCAACCTCGATTTACCCACACTCCCGTCTGGCAAGCGAAGGATCTGAGCATTGCAAATCCAGCAAAGTCCAAGTCGGCGCCTCAAAGACAAAGGCGTGCGCATGAATGATGGTGAAGCCAACTCGAGTCACCACCACCAAGCCGACTATCAAGGATCGTCGGTCCTCGAAGAGAATCACGGGTCACTCCTCATGCGGGGAGAGTCGCACCCGTTCCAACAAGGACAAGAAGATTAGATGCGGCCTCTCATCGGATTGAAAATCGAAGTCGAGTTCTGCTGAGACCAGCGCCCACATCGGCGAAAAGTCTAGGCGAGTCACTTCGGAAGTTTCGATGGATTGACCGTCCTCGGAAGGAGGCGTTTTCATCGGCGATGAGGGCGTTATACGAATCCCGCCGACATCTGGCGGGTTGCTCCGGTACACACAGATGAGGTACTACCGTACAAAGAGTGCAGACAATCTCGAAGGGATTCCCCAAATTGGCGGTCATGCTTGTGCTCCAAGCTCATTAAGACGATGCTCTGAGTGCAATTGCCATCAAAGCTCGAAGGGTGTCGATCTTCGAGAGACTCACCGCGGAAATGCAAGACCTAGGTCAAGGCGATTATAGAAGGATGACCTCAGAGGGTGAGTTGCCGAGGTCACTAATAATGACCGCCAAGAACCATCGTCCGCGGGCTATTCCAGCGCATCATAGCGGCTAACTTCGTTTGCGGTCGGGACTATCCAAGCGGTCGAATCGATAAGCAGAAGGATACCGCGGAGGATGATCGTCGGATATTGGCTCCATAATGCGCTCGATCATATCTGAGTGAAGGCCCCAAAGCGCTTATGATCGAGAGATCAAGTGGCCAAAATGCTAGGCGGCGTTGAATAAACAGGGGAAAACTTCAAGTTAGAAATGGAGTTGGCCATGCGGACGATGAAAAATGCGAACCAACGGATCCAAGCACGACAAAACATCAAGGTGAATCGAGTCGTAGCGTCAGCGTCGATGAAGATGATAGCGATTCGGATCGGGAGGAAGCACCGAAGATGATAACCCGAACCCGCCAGCCTTCTTTATTTGCTCGGAGGCGGCGAGAAGATCAAAGACTTGGAGAGCAAAATCAACTCATTGATTTCGGCTCAAGAAGTAAAGAAGGCGGTATTCCTTGCCCATACAGGTGGGAATCAATCCGTACCGTCAAGTTTAACTTAATAAACTTCACACCATTTGTGGGAAGGGTTCCCGACCACGACCTTGATTTATTTCAAGTCACACCTCGGAGTTATTTAAACCGAACCCACGATGGTTGGTCATTCGTCGGCACCCGCCGTGGAACGCGCCGAATGGTACCGATCTCAAGCGGGGAGCATTCACGGTGGGGCGACATGGAGTCTAGCTTCCTTACCAATTTCTTTGATGGCGATACAGGGTATCGTCGGACGATGCTTTCGGCGAAGCGAGAAAAGCGGAGAAACCGTGGATATCTTTGTCAAGCGATTAGGAACAAGGCAATGGCTGTCGGGATCCGATAGCGGAGGAGTTCATCCTCAAACACCACGGCAACTTATCGATAGATGTGCTTTCGAAGAAATGGAGTTGGCCATGCAGACGATGAGAGAAATGCGACCAGCAGATCAAGCCGACAAAACATCAAGGTGAATCGAGTGGTAGCGTCAGCGTCGATGAAGATGATAGCGATTGGATCGGGAGGAAGCACCGAAGATGATAACCCCACGAACCATATTTGCTTTGTTGCTGGAGGCGAAGATCAAAGACTTGGAGAGCAAAATCAACTCATTGATTTCGCTCAAAAGTAAAGAAGGCGGGTATTCCTTGCCCATGCAGAGGAGTGGGAATCAATCCGTGCCCGTCAAAGTTTAACTTAATAAACTTCACACCACGGGAAGGGTTCCCGACTGACGCAGATTTATTTCAAGTCACACCTGGAGTTATTTAAACAGCGAACCCACGATGGTTCGGTCATTACCGTCGCACCCGTGGGGCTGCCGAATGGTACCGCCGTCTCAAGCGGGGAGCATTCACGGTAGGGCGACATGGAGTCTAGCTTCCTTACCAATTTCTTTGATGCGATACAGGGGTATCGTCGGTGCTTTCGGCGAGAAGCGAGAAGGCGGAGAGCCGTGGATATCTTTGTCAAGCGATTAGGAACAAGGCAATGAAGCTATCGGGATCCGATAGCGGAGGAGTTCATCCTCAAACTGCCACGACAACTTATCGATAGATGTGCTTTCGAAGCAATGGGTACAGCACCATCGATAGCGATGGAAGGACTGAAGGTTAATGAAACAAGCGAGATTCCTCAAAGGAAAAAGAGAGAGAGAGCCGGTAGCAGCGGAAGTTCGAGCGTAACTTTGTCCAGCGGCAAAGGAAAAACAAACCAAGGCAGCGATGGCGAACAAGCGTTCAACTCAACCCGACAGCGGCCCGGCAGCGCAATGCCGAACGAACGATCAGCGTGGCAACTGGGCCGCACAAAAGCGAGAAAGGCAAAGCCTAGATTCCAGAAGTCCTATTCCTTTAGGGATGGCGAGATTCGGTCTCTTCAAATATCTTGTGGAAAATAACAAGATCAAGCTCCCTCAGATCGAGAATCAAGAGGAGGCGATGAACCTGAATGACCCAAGATCATTGCATACCATAGGAGCGGTTCATCACCCACTAAATCTGTTTACCTTAAGGACAAAATCCGGCTTTAATTGATGTAGGGGTCATTACTATGAAGTCGTCCAAGAGAAGAAGGTCGGGCGAATGCGGTATCCATAAGTTTGGTCGGTGCCATTGACATGGTTTGAACTGAACGGTGGTCAAAGTTCGGTGAAGGCGGTAAATGGCGACCCACACAAACAGCGCGACAAGGACTTGTATCATTACTCGACCCGAATAGCGAAGTCTTGTGGGTCCACCGGTTCTTGGAAGATGAGCAATGGGTAGCCTCTTCTTGAAGAATAAGCGAAGCATAAGAGAAAGGCATGCCATGCTACTTCGCATTACGGAGAAGCGATGAGCGGTGGTAACATTCAGTGTCAGAGAGAGAACGAAGCCGCGCCACGGGGTGGACCGAGTATAAGTACAAATACAGGAAGTCCCGACCCTAATGCCAGGCGCTCTCAGAGCAGGGGGTACCAACAAATCCCCTCACTCGCCTGAGCGCCTTGACAAGTGGTACGCCAAAACTCTGACAAAGTAGCATGAAGTTCAACTCCGGCGGTCTCGATTCGGTCGCCCGTTGGAAGAGATAAGGGAACCGACTCTCCATACCGCTTGACGTCATGGCCCAATTAGCCAATATCCCATAGGATCACTCTCTATGAGTTCTTTGCGCTTATCAAAGAGAGAGAGAAGCTCTTCAAAGCCCTCGCCGATTGAAGTCTTCCTTACCAGTTAGTAGGAGTCGGAAGAGTTGGCCCAACAATGCAATCTTGGAGACTAAACACTTCCCTGCATCACTTTTACAAGGAGGATATGCGGGCGAGGAATTCAAACACGATAGGCGCTATACTTCACGGGTATATTGGCTCTAGTGAAGTTAACAGGATCCAAGTCGATCCGGGTTCATTGTGAGCATCATGCCCTAGCCTCATGTATCATCACGGAATTCACCCGACAAGCTAGCATCAGCGGGCAATGATCTGGATTTAACATGGGGTCGCCGGCTTGGTAAAATCGGTTAAGTGCCAAATGGGGACTTAAAGTCGAAGTCACCTTTATGTGATTGTGAGAGACTTCCTATAACTTGTTGTTGGGTGGACCTTGGATCCACAATAGCGTTATAGTCCGTCTACTCTTCATCGGTGTCTCAAATATGTAGACACGAATAATGAGTCAAGGCGGTGGTCGTGGACAAACAACCGTTTAAGGGGATGGAGAATTATTTCGATTCTCTCCTCTACGGTAATGAGTCCGGCTGAATCAGCGTCGCCCAATCCTACTCAACTAGGATTACAGTATAAAGCTGTTTCCTAATTTGTAGAAGTTCAGGAAGAATATTTTCACAAAAATATTCTTAGGGATAACTTCGATCATCGCGAATGCATCGGCCGATCAGCGTCGCCCAATCCTACTCAACTAGGATTACAGTATAAGCTGTTTCCTAATTTATCGAGAAGTTCGGAAGAATATTTTCACAAAAATATTCTTAGGGATAACTTCGATCATCGCGAATGCATCGGCCGATCAGCGTCGCCCAATCCTACTCAACTAGGATTACAGTATAAAGCTGTTTCCTAATTTGTAGAAGTTCAGGAAGAATATTTTCACAAAAATATTCTTAGGGATAACTTCGATCATCGCGAATGCATCGGCCGATCAGCGTCGCCCAATCCTACTCAACTAGGATTACAGTATAAGCTGTTTCCTAATTTGTAGAAGTTCAGGAAGAATATTTTCACAAAAATATTCTTAGGGATAACTTCGATCATCGCGAATGCATCGGCCGATCAGCGTCGCCCAATCCTACTCAACTAGGATTACAGTATAAGCTGTTTCCTAATTTATCGAGAAGTTCGGAAGAATATTTTCACAAAAATATTCTTAGGGATAACTTCGATCATCGCGAATGCATCGGCCGATCAGCGTCGCCCAATCCTACTCAACTAGGATTACAGTATAAAGCTGTTTCCTAATTTGTAGAAGTTCAGGAAGAATATTTTCACAAAAATATTCTTAGGGATAACTTCGATCATCGCGAATGCATCGGCCGATCAGCGTCGCCCAATCCTACTCAACTAGGATTACAGTATAAGCTGTTTCCTAATTTATCGAGAAGTTCGGAAGAATATTTTCACAAAAATATTCTTAGGGATAACTTCGATCATCGCGAATGCATCGGCCGATCAGCGTCGCCCAATCCTACTCAACTAGGATTACAGTATAAGCTGTTTCCTAATTTGTAGAAGTTCAGGAAGAATATTTTCACAAAAATATTCTTAGGGATAACTTCGATCATCTTGCTTCACACAAAAGCAGTTCCGGGACTCCTTTGGGACAACACTTGTCCTCCCACGAAGATCAAGTAATGAAAAAGACTTGGTTTACGGAAAAGGAGATGCAGTTCCAACGCCAAATCATTTCTTAAAAGAAGATGAAGATGACAATGGGCCTCTCCTCCACACATTCAGATATAGTCCAGAAACACTGGGTATCATGAAGAGATGGGGGTATGACTTGACACGAGGAGAAGGTCTATGTTTCGGACGAGGCCCTCGAACCCCTCCTAAAGCGGCATATGTCCCAAGAGGAAGGATAATTACTACATTTAGAAGGGGATTGGGATCTGAATCCTCCTCGAGAAGATGAATGCTCGTGGCTAATAATCCACCGATGAGGGAGAGCGGACATTAAATGCGATTCTTGACTTAGGATTCGACACCGGTCTCGGAGCTTTCAAGGCTTTAATGTCAAATATGGCTACGGTTGATCACTCTTGTTGAGAGTGATGAAGACATGCCAACATGGGAAGACCCATGGATCCATCAACTCCAAGAGCGGTTTGGGGATAGGTTGAACAAAGAGAACCCCCACTAAGGGCAGGTAGTCGAGGTTAATATGGGTGATGAAGAGCATCCTAAACTCATAAACATCGGCAATACTCTCCCTTGGAAGAGAAGGAAGGGTTGATTGCCCTAATCGGGGAGTATATCGATGTATTAGCACGGAGTTACGAGGACATGCGGGACTCGACCTAATGTGGCAACACATCGCCTCAACATCAAAGCGGATGTCAAACTGTCAAACAACGGCAAAGGCGTTTTAGATCCACAAATATTGGAGGCAATTGTTGTGAAGTGAAGAAACTCATAGAATCGGGATTCATCAAGGAAATTCAACATCCGGTTGGGTGGCGAATATAGTCCGGTCATGAAGAAGAATGGTTCGTCGGGGATGCGTATGCGACTCTGAGAGATCTGAGCGGCTGCTTGCCAAAGCGACTTCCCTCTTAGATCACCGATGTCATAGTCGACAATACGTGTGGATTTGAAAGAATGTCGTTCATGGATGGTTTCGGGGTATAATCAAATCAAGATGCACCCGATGGCGCCAAACACCACGGCGTTGAGCAGCCCATCGGTATATATTGCTACGGTCATGCCGTTCGGCCTCAAAATCTTGGTATAACATACCGGCCGAGCAATGGCGGAGATTTTCGGGATCATCTTGAAAAATAGTCGAATGCTACGTTGGCGATTTGGTGCGTGAAAAGCGTGACAAGAGATCACATCAAAACCTTAGAGCGGTATTGAACTCATGCGGACTCATCGGCTAAAGATGAACCACCAAATCCTTCCTTGGGATGTCGGTGGCAAATTCACGGCCGTCGTCGCAGACAAAGGAATCCCGTCGATCGACAAAGTGAAGGCAATTCAAGAGTTGCAACCTCAAGAAATCGAGAGAACTTCGGGGGTTACAAGGGCGATTGGCGTACATCCAGAGCGGTTCATATCGAACCTATCACGGGAAGTGCCGGCCGTTCTCCAAGTTGAACAAGAAGAGGCGTGTCGTTTATTTGGGGCGGCGCTGTCGGCGTTTGAAGAGATCAAATCGTATCTCGCTAAACCTCCTGTTCTTGTTGCACCTTGTCCGGGAAACCGTTCACGATCTACGTCAAGGCAGCGGATCACTTTCGTTAAGCGCCTTACTTCGCGGGGCGGCGGCGGCCCGATCCGCGAGCGGCGATGTATTACGAGCGAACATTAGTGGTCTTTGAGTCTCGATATCAATGGTGAAGCGGTGCCTTGCATTAGTGTTAGCGATTGAGAAAATCGGCACTATTTAGTCGGACGGGACGATTTATGTTATCTCTAATGTAAATCCGGTCAGAATATTTATGACCACCCGGCCTCAATGAGTTGGCGTCTGGCGAAATGGGCCTTACTCTTGTCCCAATATGACTTGCACTTCAAACAACGGAAGTCAGTCAAAGGACAAGCGATTTGTGATCTCTTGGCTGCCAGCCCGACGGTGGACGCAGTTGAGTTATATGATGATCTTCCGGATGAAGTTCAAGAAGTCAACACTACATCGCACCAACAAATATGGCGATTGTATTTTGACGGAGCCTCTCGAGCTACTAATGTAGCAAGTGCCCTCGGATGTTCTAAGATTTCCGCCGGAGTCGGCGTCGTCTTAGTTTCCCCAGGGAATCATGTCATGCCCCGCGCTTATTCGCTCACCGAACCTTGTTCCAATAATGTAGCCGAATACAACGCACTACTTATCGGACTTAGCTTCGCCAAAGAGCTGGGGGTCGAATATCTTGAAGCGTATGGAGATTCACAACTGATAGTTAAGTAGGTCCGTGGTGACTATGAAGTTAGGAATCCGGATCTAATCCCCTATCATCAGATAGCCGTTGAAATAGCAGACTCATTCGAAGAGTTTTTCATCGAATATATCCAGCCTCCAGCGCTTATCGGATGCTGGCGGCGTTAGCTGTGTCGTTAGCACAACCTTCCGAGACCGAGCAACTAGTCACGGTCAGGACTCACCAACTCTTCGTACCATTATACGAAGAGGCACAAGAAGATAAGGGGGTAGTTACAAAAGAAGTGTATACAACCCAAACCAAGTTGGAGCCCCGAGATTGGCGCTTTCCTATCATCGATTACGTCTTACATGGTATTCTACCAGAAGACGTAAAGGAGAGAGAGTCAGTCCGGCGAAGAGCTCCAAGATTCTTTTACGACACAGAGACCCAGATGTTATATCGCCGGGGGTATGATGGTCTTTTACTCCGATGCCTCTCAAACAAAGAGGCAGAAGAGGTCCTTCGGGAAGCACACGAAGGTGAATGTGGTGCCCACCGACTGGTCCCAAGCTCTACGATCGAATCGGAGAATGGGCTACGGCCACGATGATTAATGGCCTTGATCGAATGCACTTCGGAAATGCAGCGTGTCAAATTCCACGAATTATATGCATCGGCCTCTGGCGATTGCATCCCGGCCACATCGGCCATTGAGACATGGGGAATGGGCGTCGTAGGTCCCATTTTTCCTCCGTCGGTCAAAGGCGTCGGTTTATTTTAGCGATCACCGATTACTTCTCCAAGTGGGCGTGAAGCAATCCGCTAAAAGAAGTCAAGGCATGAGTCGTCAAATTTATCAAACACCATGTCATCTAGCCACGGTGTTCCAAGGCGGATCGTGCATGACAGCGGTCCCCAATTCATCGGCAATTCCTTCATCGGGTTTTGCGAAATTCAAGATACAAGATGTCGTCAGCGACCTATAATCCGGCTGACAAATGGATTAGCTGAGGCGTTCAACAAAACGATCATCAAAATTTTGTCGAAGCTTGTGAAGAATAACAAGCGAGACTGGGACGATAAACTAGGAGAAGCACTCTGGGCATATCGCTGACAAATGCATACACCAGGGAGCCAGTACTCCACGGTCTACGGGTGTGAAGCAGTTCTCCCATTGGAAATTCAGATCCCGTCACTTCGCATCGCCCTTTCAATAGAGATGACGACCGAAGAACAACATCAGAAACGCCTCGAAGAGCTCGAGATGTTAGATGAGAAGCGCCTGGAGGCTCAACAATGCATTGAGTTCTACCAAGCTAGGATGTCAAGGGCTTTCAACAAGAAAGTTCGACAGAGAACCTTTAAAGAAGGAGATTTGGTCGTCATTTGCCGACGGCGGATAATCACTTCAAGAAGAAAGGTAAATTGAACCTAAATGGGAGGTCCGTTTGTAATAGAAGCGGTTTACTCAATGGTGCATATCGCCTCATTACCCAAAATGGCGGCCAGGCAATTAATGCCGATAAATGGGAAGTTCGAAGAAATACTACCCATAGTATCTTGGGATAACCCATTCGACGGAAGTTCCTCGTGGGATGTTTCACCCACTTTTCGCGAGGATAACCCTAGATTTATCCTCCATCACAATTTCCCCACCGATCAAATTCCTTGGCGGTGGGTCTACAAATTTACGGTACATTACCAAAATCCCTCTTGATTCGTCTATGAACAAGAGGCCCACTCAAAATCCCTTTTCGTGGGAGATAGAATATAAAATCCTTCCTCTCCAAGCGTAAGATCCCTTCGTGGTTAGCGGAAGGGTTACATCCATCCTTTTTCTAGGTAGCCATTGAAGGTATCTTGTAGGGATTTTCGGACGGGTTGTCCGGTGAAGGTCACGAGTCTTTTAGGTTCTCGAGTGGAGATCCCACTCTTAGTTCCATCTTCATCTTAGGTAGCGCCGGTGAAGGTATCTTGTAGGGATTTTCGAGACCAGGTTGTCCGGTGAAGGTCGCTGAGTCTCTTCGATTCTGAGTGGAGATCCCACTCTTAGTTCCATCTTCATCTCGGAGTAGCGTGAAGGTATCTTGTAGGGATTTTCGAACCGGGTTGTCCGTGAAGGTCACACGAGTCTTTTCGGTTCTCGAGTGGAGATCCCACTCTTAGTTCCATCTTCATCTTAGGTAGCGTGAAGGTATCTTGTAGGGATTTTCGGACGGGTTGTCCGTGAAGGTCACGAGTCTTTTCGGCTCGGTGGAGATCCCACTCTTAGTTCCATCTTCATCTCGGTGGCCCGGTGAAGGTATCGTCGGGATTTTGGACCGGGTTGTCCGTGAAGGTCGCTGAGTCTTTTCGGTTCTCGAGTGGAGATCCCACTCTTAGTTCCATCTTCATCTTAGGTAGCGTGAAGGTATCTTGTAGGGATTTTCGAACCGGGTTGTCCGGTGAAGGTCACACGAGTCTTTTCAATTCCTGATGGGAATCTCTTGTTAAGCCTCATCGGGAAATAGAACACATTCTTCCTTCCCCACCTCAATCAATCTTAATCCGGTTCGGTCATTCTCCGGTCAAAGAGGACACCAGGTTCATCTTGGGGCATTTTATCCGGCCTAAGAAGGGATAAAGTCAACGCCTCCTGCAGCGTTGCGGTTCAATCATTCTCCGGTCAAAGAGGACACCAGGTTCATCTTGGGGCATTTTATCGAAGCCTAAGAAGGGATAAAGTCAAGCGCCTCACCGCGTTGCGGTTTAGTCTTTCTCGATTGAAGAAGACACGAGTTGATTAAGGGCATTTTATCCGAGAAGCCTAAGAAGGGATAAAGCCAACCTCACCGCGCGCGTTGCCGGTTTAGTCTTTTCCGATTGAAGACACGAGTTCGATTACGGGGTATTTCATCCGAAGCCTAAGAAGGGATGAGTCTACGTGTAACAGCGTTCTTTGGGTTAGTCTTCCGTGAAAAAGGCGAAGCCTCATTATTCAACATCGTAGCATTAAGTCGAGAGAGTTTCATTCTTTTAGCACAACGTTGTGTGTAGAGCGGTTTAGATAATCTACATGCTAGCCCAACTCAAGCGGTAGTTGGTAAAGGCTCATCAAACCCGTTGAGGGTGGGGTTGGCCATAACCCTAAAGTCAGCGCCTCACCGCAGCGTTCGGTTTAGTCTTTCTCCGATTGAAGACACGAGTTCGATTACGGGGTATTTTATCCGAAGCCTAAGAAGGGATAAAGTCAGCGCCTCACGCAGCGTTGCGGTTTAGTCTTTCTCCGATTGAAGAAGACACCGAGTTCGATTACGGGGTATTTTATCCGAAGCCTAAGAAGGGATAAAGCCAGCGCCTCACAGCGTTGCGGTTTAGTCTTTTAGATTGAAGAAGACACGGAGTTCGATTCAGGGTATTTCGTCCGAAGCCTAAGAAGGGGCGAGTTTACGTGCAACACAGCGTTGCGGGTGGTCTCTTGCGTAAAGAGTCTGAAGCCTATGTATTCAATATCATAGCAACAAGTCTAGAAGAGTTTCATTCTTTTAGCACAACGTCCGCGTCGCGGAGCGGATCACGATAATCCATGCGCTAGCCCAACTCAAACGGTAGTTGGTAAAGGCTCATCAAACCCGTTGATGGTGAGGGTTTGCCAAAATCCTATAAGTATTATGGTTAATTATTTACGTGAAGTAAAAGAATCATAATAAATAGTGAAAGGGATGGATCTTATTCATTTGAAGCAAATATAGAAGGAGCTACAATCGTCGAGACAATTGATTCAAGCAAAGTTATGATAATACATCTAAATAAAATCGTAGCGACTGGTGAACAAAGAGAACGAAAAGCCTCGCTGACACATCGAGACTCCATTGGTGCAATCGGTAATGTGAAGGAAGCAAGGTCGGCCTTGGCGGCTAATTTTCCTCTGGATCGCTCGAACCCGAGCCTTGGCTTCCTTCTCAAGTTCCTCTTGAATTAGCGGCAATAGCGGCCGCATGTTCGACGCGTCGCCTCGAGGACTTGCTTCTCCGTTGATGACATCACGGACTCGGTGCACTCCGCGTGAAATCCTTCAACGTCTTCTCCCCTTGAGCAGTCCCGATTCCATGCGTTCGACATGGGTGTGGTACAAGTTTATCTTCTGCCGCAAGCGGCGCTCGCTCATATGAGTTGAAAAGATGATCTCTTGCTCGATATTTTCCTCTCGGCAGCGTTCCGAGAAGCCTTGATCCGAGCTTCGTCGACGAGTCGTATCACCTCATCGCATGATTCAAAAAAGGCTAAATCCTCCACACGGTGCGCAAGAGTTAGCCAGCTAGTGAGCTTCTGCTCACATCGATTAGCTAGCTGAGGGCCACCAACACGCTGAATTTCCTCCAAGATACTCAATATGAATGGGCGAAGACCATAGAATTAAGCCCATCTAACCTCGATAATAGAGATCGCCTGTTTCAAACTATTCTCCAACAGCTGAAGGAGACCCATCACAGAACTGGAGTCAGGAACGGCAGATTTTTGGCCCGGGGCAATCTCGGCAATAGGTTGAATCCGTGGAAGTGGTCCGTCAAGATTAACCTGGGGCTTCCACCCGCGCCCTATACTCGAAGGGTCGGGAAATCCTGGTTTCGGCCAAGGCTGTAAGGGAGGCAGTGGAGCGGATGATGGAAGCGATCCCTCAAACTCGTCATCCGAAATTATGATAGTAGGCTCAGGCTTCGCGGGTTTCTTCATACGAGTGTTCGCCTCGCTGCGGTTCGCTTCCTCGGTGGAAAAAGGCCTTCTCCCGGATGACCTTGAGAATCGAGACTTGACATTGGGAGCCTTCGAAGTAGACGAATAATCATCGAGCATCCGCCTACCACAAGAGAACAAAGGGTTAACAGATCATTTAGGAGGAATATCTTGAAAAAAGGAAACAGTATAAGGCGTAGAACTCTTCTCAGAAACCCATGAGATCGAGTCACGACCTTATAACGGGTACGACGATTTCACCCGTATTAAATACCCGGAGAACGATAAATATAGTCGTGTAAACAAAGCGACAATATATATCCCGTTCTACGAAGCAAGAGTACGGTATGAAATCGCTCCCGTTAAAGATATCGAGACGGGTGATCTTTGAAGCCCCAATCCTCACGAAGGAGAATCTCGGCTCTTCCCAATCGCCTCACAAAGGAGAACGAGGCGGGGTCATAACAAACGTGCACAATCTGAAGCCTCAACCCTCACGAAGGAGAATCTCGGCTCTTCCCAATCGCCTCACAAAGGAGAACGAAGCGGGGATACAACGCATATATGTGCGAGAATATGATGACGCTGGCACCACCGAAAGAAGGGCGTGCATTCACGCGCCGTCGCGGTTGATCGACTCCTCGAAACGCGTGATCTCCCCGACGACATCGGAAGCTGCAACAATACAACAAAAAGTCAGATACATGGCCAAAAAAAATTAGCAAATAAAGCGTCGAAAAGATACACAATCCGATGCAGAACCCAATGGCGTCCGGCCCAGCCGTATGAACACTGGCCATGGCCCTTGTGCCAGCCGCTGACGCCAACGCCTGGCCTCCGGCTGTGAAGCGCCAGGCCTAGCGCGCCTGGCCTTGGCAACCGTAGCGGTAGCCGGCAACGCCAATGGCCAGCGTAAGCTACTGGCCTGGCGCCAGCAGCCAGCGTAACATTGGCCTGGCCGCCCGTACCTAACCACTCCGCCGCCGCCATGGACCGCCCGCCGCCGCCCATGGACCGCCCGCCGCCGCCCATGGACCGCCGCCGCCTCGATCGTCTCCCTCGCGACCTGCGACACACATGCACAAGAAAAGAAGAAAAAAAAGAGAAAAAGTACTCATTATGCATACCTTGTTGATCGAGGAAGAAAAAGGCGAAGCGAGATGAAAACAAGAGAGAGAGCGGGGGCGGCCTAGGTCGACAAAAAGAGGGTTTGTGGGTATTTATAACAACCCCATATGGACCCAATCCTCTTTGAACAAGGACTCCTATTTGGCAAGAAGTAGGAATTCTAATTGGAGCCCAAATCATCTCTAATTAGGACTCTAATCAGCCCCTAATTAAGAGTCCTAATTGGAACCTTATCCGGATGTCAAATTAGCCAAATCAGTCCGCTGATTGACTCCTACTCCCTCCGCCAAGTTTGGAAAGATTCGAAGATTTATTCTGAGAATAACACCCATAAAGGCCCCATCGGCCCGATCAACAGCCTAATCCTACTCCAACTAGGATTACAGTATAAACTGTTTCCTAATTTATCGAGAAGTTCAGGAAGAATATTTTCACAAAAATATTCTTAGGGATAACTTCGATCATGCGAATTGCATCGGCGCCGATCAGCGTGCCCAATCCTACTCCAACTAGGATTACAGTATAAACTGTTTCCTAATTTGTCGAAGTTCCGGAAGAATATTCTCACAAAAATATTCTTAGGGATAACTTCGATCGTGTGGATTGCATCGGCCGATCAACGCGTCGCCCAATCCTACTCCAACTAGGATTACAGTATAAACTGTTTCCTAATTTATCGAGAAGTTCAGGAAGAATATTCTCAAAAGAAATATTCTTAGGGATAACTTCGATCGTCGCGGATTGCATCGGCGCCGATCAGCGTCGTAATCCTACTCCAACTAGGATTACAGTATAAACTGTTTCCTAATTTATCGAGAAGTTCAGGAAGAATATTTTCACAAAAATATTCTTAGGGATAACTTCGATCATGCGAATTGCATCGGCCGATCAGCGTCGTAATCCTACTCCAACTAGGATTACGGTATAAACTATTTCCAAAATTTCAGCGAGGAGTTCTGGAGAATAAATCCATATTCTTAAGGATAACTTCGGTAACCCTTAATGTCCTCCCACCATAATCTCCAAGAGAGGGATAATCGATGAAGAGTGAAAGTCATGTTGACATCGGATAATCATATCCTCCGCTGTAGTTAAACCAACAACACCGTGATGATGAAGGAATTAAGAGTAAGGGTTATGAAATTCCATGTACCGACACGACCAATGTGTAGCCAACAAAGGAGTTCGCCGACATATGGAGAAGTCAAAAGTCGATGGTTAGTCAAACAACGACCAACCGACCGAGTTACAAACAAAACTCACCCACCGACGAATCAAGATAACAAGCGGTCGGACAATAAATGCAGCACCGTGATCTTATCGAGAATCCTACAAAGAAGCGGGCGATCTGAAAGAATCGAAGACTTGAAGCTATCTTTTGGGACCCTCGTGGCAGGGAACCATCATGTCCAAAGCATCGGACTCATTAAGAATTGAGGCCGAGGCGGCTTTGGAGGGTATCTGTGGCGTTGAAAAATACTTACAAGATCCCGAAACCAACTTCGTGGCGGGAGTCGGTAGTGACAACCCATCGAATGATGCGGGCGTCGGATCGTTAAAGGCGAACTTCGACGGCGAACCCACGGCGTCACAAACGCGGTTTAAACGACTTGAATGGACGATCGGTTTGAGACCGTTGAGCGGAGCGAACCAAGAATTAGTCCCTAATCAAATCTGAGCGGAATCTAAGTCGGAGAAAGCCAAGAGTCGGGAAAAGCGGCGAAGCGGCGGAAAAAGGCGGCGCCTACCAACTTGGCCAGTTCTGGCCAGGTACCTCGGCAAGTGGCATACCTCGGCCACCATGGCGAGCCACCTCGGCCAACTTGGCCGAGGTGCCTCGGCCAGTGTAAGGTAGCTTCCCACCATGGTGAGCCACCTCACGACTTTAGCCAGTGGCTTCGGCAAGTGGCCAGCCCGTCATCACCATGCTATAAATGGGGGTTCTCCTCACTTCAAGGGGGATTTTTCGATAAGGTTTGGATTTTGGAGGATTTCGGCTTGGATTTTGGCGGACTTCGAAGAGCCCTCGCGAGATCTCTGACGTCACGGTTCGAGCAGCAGCGAGTACAAGTCCGATCAGCGTCGGATCTACAAGCAAAGGTAACCGAATTGGTCGAACTCTGAGATACCCTCTAGGTTAAGCTTCGTCTTAACCTCGGGGATAGCTGTGATTTCTCCTAGTAGATCTCACGCTCGGCGATCCTCTCCTTCGTGAGTGTGATCCCCGGTGATCCTCTCCTTCGTGAGTGTGATCCCCTCGGTAACCGTTTCTTTAGTGAAGCGAGCCCCTTTACATCTGTAGTTCGAACCGAGTTTACACGAGATTGGAATTGCGGTGGTCCACGGACACAATAAGTCCCGACACGGGCAAAGAACCCGCATGGCGAGGACCTCGATATAACAGAGATCCTCGTGTTTGTTCACAAGGATAAAAGTTGTAATCTTTTGATTTTCATTATGCCTTAAAATAAAAGGCATTTCTTTTTGAATTTTGTTGTAGGCCAAAGAAGTCGTAAACAAGTTGAATCAATGACAATCATCCCAACTTTCCCCGCGAACAGCGTCGATGATGGTGGGGTGCTAGGACTCCGGCGCGCGTCGCCGGGGTCCCTCGCCTCTTGTCCCACTGCTATCAGCGCCCTGGCGGCGGCGTCGGTGATATCTAAGAGTTTTTTTTATACAAGACAAAACATTTTTAAAACTAAAAAATAAAAATATATTTTTGATCTAAAAAATTAATAAATCTCTCCTTTTAAAATTGCCCACTAGTTCATAAAAGTTGAACTTTTACTGTAGATCTGACATCCCATATGCCAAATTTTGGATTTTTCGCCAAAAATTTATTTTTAATTAAAAATGAATTTTTAATAATAAAATCCTAATTTTCTATTCTGGAGACCGTGATCTTATCAGAATCCTACAAAGAACCGGACGATCCGAAAGAATCAAGACTTGAAGCTATCTTTTGGGACCCTCAGTGGTGGCCGGGAACCATCATGTCCAAAGCATCCGCACTCATTAAGAATTGAGACCGAGACGCTTTGGAGGGGTATCTGAGGCGCTGAAAAATACTTACAAGATCCCGAAACCAACTCGTGGACGGGAGTCGGCGAGTGACAACCCATCGAATGATGCACGCCGGATCGTTAAGACGCGAACTCGACGGGCGAACCCACGGCCACAAGCACGGTTTAACGACTTGAATGGACGATCGGATTTCGAGACCGCTGAACCGAACGAACCAAGAATTAGTCCCTAATCAAATACGCACGGAATCTAAGTCCCGAGAAAGCCAAGAGTCGAAAACGACTAAACGGCGAAAAGAAGCTGGCGGCTACCTACCAACTTCGAAGTTTGGTCGAGGTACTGGCCAAGTGGTCGAGACTGCCAATGGTCGAGCCACCCTCAACTTGGTCGAGGTGCCTCTACCAAGTGGTTAGCAGTAGCCGGCACCATGGCCAGCCACCTCTACCAACTTACCGAGGTGGTCACAAGCGGCCGAAGTCGCACACTCCCCATGCTATAAGGGGGTTCTCCTCACTTCAAGGGGCTGGATTTTGCATTTTGGAGGATTTCGCTTGATTTTGGCGGACTTCAAGAGCCCTCGCGAGATCTACGACGCACGGTTCGGAGCAAATGCAGTACAAGTCCACCAACGCCGGATCTACAAGCAAAGGTAACCGAATTCGGTCGAACCACAGATACCCTCTAGGTTAAGCTTCGCCTTAACCTCGTGGATAGCCGGATTTCTCCTAGTAGATCTCACCGCTCCGTGATCCTCTCCTTCGTGAGTGTGATCCCCGCAGTGATCCTCTCCTTCGTGAGTGTGATCCCCTCGGTAACCGTTTCTTTAGTGAAGCGAGCCCCTTTACATCTGTAGTTCCGTAACCCGAAGCTTACACCAGATTGAATTGCGCTGTGGTCCACGGACACAATAAGTCCCGACAGCAAAGAACCCACGCAAGCGAGGACCTCGATATAACAGATCCTCGTGTTTGTTCACAAGGATAAAAGTTGTAATCTTTTGATTTTCATTGTACGCCTTAAAATAAAAGGCATTTCTTTTTGAATTTTGTTGTAGGCCAAAGAAGCTGTAAACAAGTTCGAATCAATGACAATCATCCCAACTTTCCCCGCGAACAGCGTCGATGATGGTGGGGTGCTAGGACTCGTGGCAGCGTCGCGGTCCCTCGCCTCTTGTCCCTGCTGCTCCGGCCGGCGTCGGTGATATCTAAGAGTTTTTTTTATACAAGACAAAACATTTTTAAAAACTAAAAAAATAAAAATATATTTTTTGATCTAAAAAAATTAATAAATCTCTCCTTTTTAAAATTGCCCACTAGTTCATAAAAGTTGAACTTTTACTGTAGATATGACATCCCATATGCCAAATTTTGGATTTTTTTACGCCAAAAAATTTATTTTTTAATTAAAAATGAATTTTTAATAATAAAATCCTAATTTTCTATTCTGGAGACCAAGATCACTAGCAAAAAATTCAGATCTTCTAAACAAATATAATATGCAATCAAATCTAAATCCTAGAAGAAGATCAAAGATGCGAGCAACCCTAATCTCGCTCTAATACCAATGTAAACCATGCATAAATATATAGGAAATAAATCTCTTGTTTAGAGATTACCTATTCCGGATCTTTGGAAGGATTGCCACGCACCTCAATCTACGAACAACGATCGGGAAGCAATTATACCGAGATGGCGAAAAGCTCCCACGAATCACCCCACGACTAACTCCGATCTATACATAATTGAGAGAGGGAGGTGGAGATGACAATATTCTTTTCTCTATCTGTTTTCATTTTATAGTATGTTCTTATTTAAATACAATAAAGGATCTAATTCTAATCTAATTAGAATTAGTCAAATATCTTATCTCTAAGATAAGATAAGTCCCACTTATTTGGGTGCATCTTTATCAATCTTTGACTAACATATGTTAATCGCAAAAATTAGTGATAGAATTTAACAACGACATTTCATCACAGATATAACTGCAACGAACGATCTACAATAGAAGTTTATCGCAAGTACATTTAACATTTTCATCAATTGAAACAGAATTTCATTACAAGGCCATCGCAAATATATCGAAGACTAAATTCCGTCATAATGGAGATTCAAAAAAAGCAATATCAGAGATAGAATTCCTTCGCAATAGGCTTTAATGAAAAATACTATCATAGAGTTTTACTTCAAATTTAGAAATAAAACATCAAATTCAAAAATTAATCGTAACAAAGTTTTACAGAAAACCATTCGAGACGGAAACTCTGGGGCACATAAGCTTGATTTTCTTTAATTATTATTTTCACAATTTGAATCCTGCCTAGCCCCACAAATATGAAAAACAAAAAAAAAAACCTATAAATAGATTCATTTAATCTGAAATTTTAATAACGTCAAAATATATTATGTCATTGTTACATGCTAATATAGTCTAGACTCCACCAAAACCATTCATTCATCATAAATATTGTCTTTCTCATCACCGTCTTGCTCTGTTCTGCCCTCAAAGAACTAGTAGAGCCCTATTCATGCGAACAAGAATTTAAAATGTCAGTGACTAATTCTGACCTGAAAATTCATGACGTAAACGCAAGCATACAATTTGGCTTCTTGTATAATACTTTTTTGGTCCTTTTTTCTGAAAATACTAAGGCTGAAATGATTAAGAATCAGTCATAGAACTTTTGTAACATGCATTTTCTTGTTACGACTTTTTATTGTTATTCTTCTCATATCCACATTACGCTAACAAAATTCTTGCTCTTGCAGTTACTGAGAACGTTATCAGAACATTCATCTAAGCTGGAAGATGCATGAAAAAATTAAAATTCAATGTCACGTAGAAACATAACATATTTTTTGCAAATATCCAAGGTTCCTCACAAAAGCTTGTGACAATAACAGTTAGATGGATAGCTTTACTAATGGGCCTTAGCCTTTTTCTTATATAAGCAACAGCCAATTGGATGCTTAGCAAATTTTTAATGCCATTGGATATTTGTTTGTCCATGTCTCGGATTTTCTGCAGGTAATTGTACATTGATCGTGATACTTCAGAATCTAATTAGAAAACAAAAGGTCTCCTACATACTCATCAAGCTTAACCCACAACATACTGCATGATATTAATATTGTTTGTAGGTCTGAACAAAACTGGTCTTAATTGCAGATTTTTAGAGAGTTCAAGGAGCTTTTGTGCAATCAAATCAAAGTCCAAGAGGGTTTTTGTCATATTAAGGAGGAGTTTTTGTTAAAACAGCCTACTTTTGCTAAATAATTAGCAAAACAGACCATTTTGCTAATTATTTAGCAAAACCGACCTCTTTTTGGCCTGTTGGCCAAAAAGAGGTCGGTTTCGTTAAAAACAGATTTTGAAACATATGGGACTAGTAGTCCCGTATGTTTAGTGGCCACTAATTGCCCTTCTTCTTCTTCTTTCCTTCTGAAAACAGTTTAGAAAACTCACGGGACTACTAGTCCCGTGGGTTTTAGCGGCTAATTACTGGCCACTTATCATACGGAACTAATAGTCATGTATGTTTCAAAAGCTCTATCTTGCAAAACCAAAAAGAGATCGATTTTGCTAAATAATTAGCAAAACGGTCTGTTTTGCTAATTATTTAGCAAAAATGGGCTGTTTTAACAAAAGCTCCTATTAAGGAATAAGGAATAAACGGAAGCAAAAGTAACCTAATCATAACCTAGCATTATTAAAACCATAGCCTAAGCATTTTGATAAATCTGCTACACAACAGATAAAAAGTACTTGAGACTGATGCAAGAATAGAAAAACAAGAGAAACTTAATATAAAAAATATTTAACGTACAAATGGCTATATTGTAGATGGTGGACCAGATGCAAAAAGCTATAAAGTGAACTGCTCTCCTTGATGCATTTGCATGTAAACCTACGTACAGATATCTGTGGGAACCTCAACTTTCATACCTCGCAGTCATATCCAAAATGTATCATCATTCTCTGTCTGCAAGGCATAGGATGAGATAGGCATCTCAGACTCATCACAGCTCATGGCACCAAGTATTGCACGAGAGTTGACACTTCCACCAAAGCCATAAATACATCCTTTTTTCGCCCTACTCGAAGCTGACAGCCATGCTTGCGAATTTAACTCGGGTTGTGATAAAATATCATCCCCATACTTTTCTCCAATTATTTGATCATATGTGTCCTACAAGAGAAATTAATGTAAATGAGTAATCAAACTTTCTAACTTCCATATAAAAAATTCTGGCTCTCAAAAGTTAATAGGTAATAAGTGGCACAGCACTATATTACATGGATTGGATTCTAGTTGCAAATAACAGAAAATAAGAACACCACAGTTATATCTAAAGTTAAATATAACTTTCAAGCCAAAATTAAGTTTCGAACATATTGTCTTAATTGGGGGAAGCTAAAAGAAGTAGAAAGAAAGAGTTGCTTTGTTTCCAGACTAAAACTATGTTAAGCCTACGACCTTCACCTGCATAGTAACAACAAAAAATTGCCTCTGACTTAAGGCATCGACTGGTAGCAGAGAGTACCTTCGGCCTAATGCATCGCCCGCTTGGTTTTGAAGAGTCGCCTTGTGCTTGAGATGAAAAATATTGTCATTAATTTCTACAATTAAGCTTATAGTGACCATTAATATACTTTAGTGCTTCATGATCTGAAAAGAGAATAAACTCTTTCGAAATAAGATAATGTTGCCAATGGCTCAAAGCACAAAAAATAGCATAAAACACTTGTTATAAGTTGAGTAATTCTTGCGACAATTGCTAAAATCTTTACTAAAATATGCAATAGGTATACCTTCTTCACTAAGCATAACACCGATTCCCACATTAGATGCATCACAATCAAGTTCAAAGACTTTGGTGAAATCGGATAGAAGAAGAATATAAGTCTGTTTGATGAGTTCAAAGGTCTTCTAGGCTTATCGATCTATTTAAAAGTTGCACTCGGTGATAGAATTGATAATAGTGCTCAACATCTTAGTGAATCAGTAATAGAAAGAGGCTAGCCCATTGCCACGAATAAAAGCAGGTATCAGTCAACAAGTGATTGCTTCTATTCTTGATGGATCCACTTTGATTTCTTCCATCGAGACAAAAAAGACCAAAAGTATTAGGTTATCAGGCAAAAAATCACACTTCTTTAGATTAGCATACAACTTATGCTCTTGAAGAACTTTAAAAACTTTATGAATGTGACTCATATGCTCCTCGTGATCTCTGATATAGATTAAAATATCAATCAAATTTGGAGAATACGTCTTACATTGCTTAAGCTTATTGTCCGCAATCTAATATCACGCCGCAAGCACGTGACTAGGCTAGGCAACATATACAATCGGGCCAAACTCCATCCAAAAATATATATTTAAGCCTATACCAACCTCGATACACACCATCTCATATCACAGATACAATATCATAATATAAAAACACATCAATATACAACAGAAACAAATGTCCTAAATATGAAGATATCATAAGTCCTAATATACATAATATATCAAGAATATATTGAAAGACTGAAATATGGCTCTAAGGCCTCTAATATATAATCAAGAATATAATATGTCCAACTACAATATATCCTACAGGCAAAGACAAAGAAATATTAAAAATACAGAATGCTAGTAGATATATGCAACTGTATCACCACATACCAAAACCATTGAAGGAAAAGCTAATACCAATGAGGAAGCTAAACTTGATGGGCCTGCAAGAGGTATGAATGCCCCACTTTGTAGCTAGTTGTGCAAAACCAGGGCAGTGAGAAAGTTGCCTAGCAGTGTAAAATGAAGGAGGTTGTGTGCACGTGTAACATTTAATATAAATACATGCCTAGTGAAATACAAGAAAAGTATATAAATTGTTAACATCTTAGAATACTCATGTTCAAGAAACCATGCATCAAAAAACAGATATAAGAAGAGCAACATACAACATCACAGATTAAATCATCATGTCCGAAGTGCATCTAGTCTTTTGTGTGATGCAGAGGTAGTGTGTGATTAACTAATTAACATCAGATTTTAACAAGTCATTTAGAAAAGTCCATGATTAGATAGTGTGTGTTGAAATGCCTGTAGGGAACTTGGTCTTGGATTCAAACTTAGTCTTGGTTTTAAACTCCTCCTTCATCACATAATCAAAAGCACTCAAACACAACCCTAAGCCACACACTCCCTAGTAAGTCTCCGTTTACCCCTTTATTAACTCACATGAGATTTTTGATTAACAGCTATACAAGATCTGTTATGCACTAGACCCATGTAACTCAAATCGTAGAAAACATACATCTTGTGGGTGCCCTCTACCTCTGAGGTAGAGAACATCCATTCCATGAGTGTCTTCTATTAGGATCTAGATATAAGCCTAGAGGGGGGACGGGGGATGGGTGGGTGGGTGGGGGAGAGGGGGTTTCAACATGGTTGCATAATTTTTTTATAATAAAAAACAATATCATATATATGCAGCGGAAATAAACATAAAGTAAAGCAAATCATACAATCACACAAAGACGTGAGGATTTTATATTGATTTTAATAAATCCCACTTTTCCTCCTTGTCAAGAGGGGCATCCCACTAGATGTGAATTTCCTAGATTACAACCCTAATCTCAAAAAAAGCCATGGAGATGCATATATGATTATCCTAATGAACATCCCTGATTGCATCTCAAAACAAATAAATGATGCTTAAAAAAGCAATGACTAACTGGCTGAAAATTTAGCCCATCCGACTAATTTTGGCCCCGTAAAACATGCATTGCTGCGAACCAATTTTAGCTAGCTTCCAACAAATTCCACCTGCTTGATTTTGTTCTTGTAACAACTAGTTTGCTATCTAGATAATTTCAGTCGTCTGATCCAATGTTCTGGCTGGCTGATTTTCAATTTTAGCTTTTAGACATCAGTTTAAGCCTGTAGAGCATGTCGATAGCTTTCTTAAAACATATTATAGCAATGATACTAATAAATGAGTCAAAAGTTATGGCTAGAATAAGCTTTTAGCTTTCGTGCATGTTTTCAGCCTGGTATGAATGTTTTCAGCTGTCTGTTCTGAAATTCCGGCAGGCTAGAAAGTTGATTTTGTAGTTGTTCAATGTATTACAACTCCATCTCCTCTGTCATCTTTTCGTTTCACCTTTGGACAATTTCAAACGCCCATTTAGGAGTACTAGTATAGTGCACTTGTGTTGTAAGGGGACATACTTATTTTTATCCTCTGGATTTGATTATCATCGTGACCAAACAATACAGAATCTTGTTTTAGACCAAGCAATAAGAAATCGATCAATTTAGCACTATAACTCGAATCAACAAGAAATCTATTTCATAGTAAATCATCCGGTTAGAGGATCCTCTTCCTCTCAACATTCTCCATGAACTAGGACTCAACTTCTTTATTAAGCACAACATGCAGAAGACTCCCCAAGAGTCGACAATCATCTCCAACCTCTCAATGTGAACAAAATAATTCCGGGTGAGTCTTGTCTCTCATCATCACTAACTTCTTCTATTCATGAAAAGAAATCTTAATGTTGGAGATTTTTTTTACTTCTATAATTAGGACATTTTATTTTCAAAATTGCCTTTGTTATGAACATCCTTTGTATGTAATTTTAGAAAACCCCCCTCAACTATGGGGGTCATCTTAGAAAACCCCCCTCAACTATTTTAACTCTAGAACACCCTCCTTAACTATGGAGTTGTTGTAGATAACCCCCTCAACTTTCAAAATATTTTTAACCCCTCAACTTTTCTCACTTTACCCATTAAACTAATATAATTTAAATTTAAAGGAATAAATGATTTAAAATGACCACATTATCCCTAAGACATTAAATTTTTTTACCATAATATTTATTTTTTTAACTTTTTTGTTAAAAATAACTTTCATTTTATTTCCCCTCTTCTTATTCCTTCATCTTCATTGCTAGGTTTATGTGCAAATCTAATTTTTTCTTTTGAAACACTAAACTTTTTTTATTTTCTCGCTTATCAATGTTTGTAATGTTTAAAATAATTGAAACTTTTAATTTTTTAAAGATTAGTTTCCTCATCAAAACCCATCGAATCAAGTTTAATATTTTGATTGGGTTGGGTTTTTAAACTCACATGCATGATTTTTTTAACTGAGGGTATTTTAGTCATTACATATTTCAAATTAATAATATTAGGGGGGTTATTTGAAAAAAACTAGAAACATAAAGGGGGTTTTGTGAGACATCCATAGTTAGGGGTTGATCATATTTTGAAAGTTGAGGGGGGTTATGTACAACATTCTCAAATTTGAGGGGGGTTTTCTAAAGATAAAATAGCTGAGGGGGGTTTTCTGAGACAAGCCCCATAGTTGAGGGGGGTTTTCTAAAATTAACCCTTGCTTGGAACTTAGGCTTGCAATGGAAAGTGTTCAAAAATAGAAACTCACAACCCCCTAACATACTACTAAATGTATAACTGTAACAAACTTATATGCAGATAATTTTATGCACAGTAGCTCAACACAACCCTCTAACTTTGAAAAGGCTACCACATTGAGTAGAAAATGCACTTTGTGTCAATTATCAATTCCACTAAGCCGGCCTACATCGATATCCCCACTCAAATTTTAAAACCATTCAAGAGAAACATTATCCAAGTAATTTCCATACACAATTGAACTCATATTATTTAAGATTCCTTGTATTGTACCGAAATTATCAAATGTAATCCGTATTAGGGAGGATACATGAGTATGATCACCATGACAATCCCCAGACTTCATATTATGATATTTCATTCCGTAGTAAAAAGATGATCAGCCCCAACGGATGGTTGGAACCGTTGGGGTAAGTTTTAACAGCTCCAACGGTTCCACCCGTTGGGACTCACCATTTTTAGAGAAAAACATTGGAGGGAATTTTCCCCCCAAATTTTCTTACCCAAAAATTAAAAAAAAAAACCTTTTATAATAGCCTGAAACGCCCGTTCTCTCTCTCAATCCTATTCTATCTCTCGTCAAAAACCCCCAAATTAAATCCCCGCGCGCCTCCTCTCTACCCCCAAATAGGAGCTCGCCGCCGTCACTCGGAGCTCGCCGCTCGTTGCCTCGGCACCCTCGACGTGTTCTCCTCTCCCCTCAAAACCCCACCGCCTCCTCCTTGCGTCCTCGCCGTCGATCGGAGCTCACCGACGTCCACCTTGCTCGCCGCCTCTCCTGCTCCTCATTTCCGCCGTCTCACCTGTACATAAGCCCTCTTCCTCAAAACCTAATAATGAGGAGGTAGCCATCTCCTCATTTCAGCTCTAATTTGTTATTTTCCCTTTAAAAAATTGATTTTTGCCTTCAAATTAAGGCTTTATCCTCCCTATGTTGTTTCCTTGTATCAAAATCCTACCCAATTCGATTACTGCCTTATTAAAAACCATTTCTTGTCAAAATATTGCTTTTTATGAGAATTTTTTTTTCCTGAAATTGGCCTTTCATCTTTGTTTTGGGTAATTAACGTATTTATGAAACTTCTACATACAATGTCGACAAGGTGAAACTTGTGTGAAGTGAATTGACATATTGTAAAGTTGTGAGCTTATGTGGTTTAATGTAGATGTTTAATCTTCTCAACAATTTTAAATGAATGAGACTTAATTAAATTCCCTTTTGATCTTGTTAATATCTCAGTGCACCTGCCTTTTATGTGCATGATGATAGTTTGAATGTGCAATTTGAACTGAAATATTTACATTAAGTTTGGTTCTCTGCCTCTTGAAATTTGCCAAGCCTTCACTTGCTTACTCTTAATGGTTATTCTCTTGTTTAGTAGCTTTAAATTAAGATGATCAAAGCCAAAACTATTGATGGCAATATCGAGAAGTCGTCATTCAGACCCAGGAGATGTCAGGTGAGAAGTCTACTGTACTGAAGAGTATTTAAGGCCTTTCCATACATGTTTTATTCTCAGATATAGATTCATGAATATGATCTCATGAACGATTCTTTTTATGTTTGATAGCTTGATTTGTGGTGAGTTTATCGTGATAGACAATTGCTTGAAGTGGAATCCTATTATGTAGATTACCTCTCTTCATACCTTAAGTAAGTAAACTTGGCAGATTTACTTTATTCTCCTTTTCTTCTCTGTATGAAGTTTTTATTAATAAGAAGATTTATTTGATTTAAGGGTGTTAAGTGTATCACATGGACCAAATCCAAAACTCCTAAATGGAGATATAACATAAGTGTTACTGAGGTATGTTTTAGTTGTAAGGAGTTATCCATACCATTGATACCAATAATATATTGTCAAAGGGTATAGAAAATCTAATACATGAGAATTTTCGCTATATCATATAACTTTTATTCTTTGAAAATAATGAACACAAATTTCGCTATATTGCTACGCCATTGTGTACATGAGGGAATTCTCCTAATTTGTCATATGTTACCATTATTCTTTATAAATATATCGAAAAGTTTATCACCATATATATGATTCTGAATGATCAAGTTTAAATATCCCATATTCATCAGAATACAAATACGGGGTCGAGTCTTGAAGTAGAGGTGGTGAATATACAAACCTATAAACTACCCTCTTTCAATTAAGTTCAGCTCGAACCGATACTTTTTTGCCTAATGCTATTAATGTAGAATTTATTGTTGTTAAGAGTAAACTATGTGGAATCAATTTTGATTTCAGTTCTTGGACATTTGTTACTGGTGATGCATATTTTGTTGTTTAGGAGTTGAGGAATCTCTTATGTCAGCGAGGAGGTACCTGCCATTATGTAACTGTCAAATTATGGAATTTTAAGCTCATCCAACCAAGATAATCAATTTTGTATGATTTTTTAATCACAATAGACATACATGAATGCCAACTGTGACGTTTTAGAACCTTTGTTTATGTCTGCACCAGTAATCTCAAGACAAATTGTAGCCTTGTTCAGTGATATATGTTAACCATATGTCATCTTTGAAGGGTTTATCTTGTGTACTTGTGGTGCACTAAGAGAAGTATTATTTTTTAACAAAGTTCTAGTGCACTATTGCAACCTAGTACTGCATACGTTTGATTACAATCTTCTCATCACATTGTCAAATTTGTTTATTAGGACTCACAGTGGATTTGATATAAACCATGGGTGCTACTCATTTTCTAATTCTATACTTGTCTACCTGAAATCATGTTCTACTTGTTTAAGCTAAATAAGCACACCTTTTTTGCAGGTATCCAGATCCCCAAGTATGTTGACACTGTGACTCCTGAGTACAAACCCAAGTTCGATGCTTTGGTGAGACTTTCCCCCTTTCCGGTTCTCTTCTATGGTTGTTAAAATTAATACTATTTGATTCTATGGTTGTTAAAATGCTACTAATGTTATGCTACTAATGCAGCTTGCATATCAATGTTTCTCCTTTGTGTACTCTTGTTGGGGCCTCATGTTGGTAATTACATCTGCCCACTCATACACGTATCATTTTACAGGTTGATTCTCAGAACGCTCATCCACCTTCCATTCTACCGGCTACCACTACTCCACTCGCTTCTCATCCTTCTTCGGATGCTCAATCTTCTACTTCTACTGCTCAAGGTTCTCAAGATATTTCAACACAAGCTCCTCTTCCTAGTATATTTCAGCACTATGTCGATGAGGACATTCGCAGGGCTTTCGACGTGCATTTTGGTAGCAATTTGTAGCAGTGACTCTTTTATTTTAGATATTAGAAACATGTATATTTTGGATATCCTTCTTTATGTTCGGGACTAAGTAATAGTTTCAACATTATTTGTCGTGTTTTGGCTTTTGTGACTCTTGTATTTTGGTTTACAATTGTGTAAGATATTAGGATTATTAATACATTTTATTGTATACTTGTGTTGATCTTATAATTGCATAAAAATTGTGAAAAATTGTGAATTGTATAAAATATAATTGCGAGGGAATATGAAATTGTGAATAGGGTGCTTATATATTTGTATGGGAATATGAAATTGTGAATTTGTGAACGGGATGGTTATATATTTGTATAGGTAAGAAGAACAAGCAGGAAAAAAGAAAACCGCCCCAACGGTTGTAACCATTGGGGCTGATTTTTCCTTTTTAAATTAATTTAATTATTTACTTGCCCCAACGGTTGTAACCATTGGGGCTGATTTTTCCTTTTTAAATTAATTTAATTATTTACTTGCCCTAACGGTTGTAACCATTGGGGCTGATTTTTCCTTTTTAAATTAATTTAATTATTTACTTGCCCCAACGGTTGTAACCATTGGGGCTGATTTTTCCTTTTTAAATTAATTTAATTATTTACTTGCCCCAACGGTTTCAACCGTTGGGGTCATAGTCAGCCCCAACGGTTACAACCGTTGGGGCTGGCCTTGTTTGTAGTAGTGGCCGTGTGCTAGCTCATCAGCTCTCGATAGTCTGCAATTCACCACGCTTCGTGCCCTGCGCGTGAAGGAATCGCCAGCGGTAGCGATCGTGTGAAATTGAAGATATATAGGTGTCTGTCGGATTGGACAGGAGCGGAGTTTACTTTGGGGGATATTCGGGCTGCTCCTCCGAACCCGTTATCTTTGATGTAAAGGCGTGGGATTTAATAGAGGTAATAGAGATCATTTGAAGGTAAAAAAAGCTGGAGGCTTGATGAAAAATAATGAGTAATTAGTTTGAGTAAATGGATAGTGGAGAGTTGATCGAATAATGGAGGTTAATGGGTAACTTTAGCTCAAATGCAGTTAAAGGTGCCTAAGACATCATAGATTTATGATAAGACGGAGGTATCTGACTATGTTAAATGAGAATGATATCCTAGAGTGACACATTAGAATGTCTATTACAGTCTTTAAGGGCTTGTTGTTACTGAGTACTATATATCTAAGTGCATGCTATTGGAAAGGTGTAAATATAGAGGGAAAAACAACTGAGCCTACGCGTTTATCTTGATAATTGATTTGAGAATCTTTTATATTCCTTTCAATTTGTAACTTTCAGAAGTATATACAGTTGCATATGATTTATATTATATGATTCTTTTAGATGGATCAATAGGTTTCTTAACTTGCAACCTTATCTTATACCTTATACTATTATAAAAGTGTGTTGGATGTTAAAACATTAATTTAATTTAATAATATATTATATTATATATTTTAGTGTAAATAGTTCTTTGATTATAACTGTAATGTATAATATAATATAGATATAAAGTTTATTAATTGTTAATATCTAAAGTTTATTTAGTATAAAATAAATATACTAACTATAGTAAATAAATAATAGTTAGACTGTAGTTTAACTATACTTAAATGTCAAGATTAGGTATTTATGAGAAGAATTTGAAGGGTTATGGTTTACGATGTATGTGTGTGTTTGATTTAAAGGGTTTGAAAGAGAATGGTTTATGTATGCATGTATGTATTTATATATACATGTATGTGAGTTTGAGGGCATTTTTGGAAAAAATTGTTTTAACATCCAACACACGGTTATAACAATATAAGATTTCGTCACTTTCATAACCTGCATAACACAACTCAAAACATGTTAACTATAAATAAAAGTTTCTTATTAATCAAACCAAGTCAATTGCAAGGACATAGTCCCAACAATCTTTTCCTTTAGGTAATAACAAACTTGGAAATTAAAATCAAATATAAAAACTTGTGAAGTGCCATATTATTAATAATTCTCAATTTCATGTCAAACATGTGTATGACGAGAATGAACCCCCTACAACTAAGCACACAAGAAGCTAGAGAAGCAGGTTATGAATGAGATCTCCCGCCCACGCCCAAACAACAAAGCGCTCTGTATCAAATGAAAAACATATTTTTTGAAAACTTTTCAAAATTTCAAAGATTCAGCTCAAATTAAAAACATGCTATTTTTCTCTTCCCCTTCTCCCTAAGAACTATCACCCCTTTCTAATATATTTCAATCTATCTCCCACTTTTGTTGTTATCAAAAGGCAGACTTCCAAAATGACTACATTAAGATGAAAATATGGAATAATTCAATGAAAATGGAATAGAGAGAATAACTTGCAAGTCCAAAAAAAATTTCAAAAGAAAAATAATGTAAGCAAGTTCATATTGAATGCCAATATGGACCCCATCATAACCCTCCACGTTTTTGTGTATAAGGCATGTACCACAATAATGGAGTGTATCAAAAAATGAGATTCATATCAACAATCTATATGAACTAAGCATGCAATTTATCACATAAAAAGAAAGATAAAATAGAAATAATCACAACTTTTAAAGAAAGATCAAGATGTAGACTCGTACACTTTACCATATTAGACCTAAAAGGAGAGTCCATATTGCTTGGCGGGTGAAAGTCACACCATTTCTAAACATAAACCATCCAGTACTAGATCGATACTCTTGAGAATATATGACTGATAAATCCATGAGCATGTGCACATTGACCTCTTTTACTTCACTCTTTTTGTGGATTTGGATGAGTGTGTGCTTATTGGCCTCTTTTACTACACTCATTCTAATACTTTTGACATTTCTGTTATTCTTTTGTAGTGTCAGTGCATGTATTTCTATTTTAACTTAAGACTCACGTGATTAAACTACACACCTAAATACATATAGACTGTGAAATAAAATACACTATTAATACCCAACCACATGAAAAGTAAATGTGGAGGTATTATGAAGTCACCATCATGATCTTTTATATATATATATATATATATATATATATATAGTAGGGTTTTGAAAAATAGGACTATGCAAGAAAATTGTCATCTCATGTGCCATTAAGAAATAGTTTACCATCTTTCATCACAACTATTAGCACACAAGAAGCAAAGTGTTTATAATTTTTCTTTTTCAATTTTTTATATTTTAAGAAAACAAAAGAATATTGAAAAGAGAAATATTTTATTTTATTTTATATAAGAGAAAGAAAAACAAAACCAAAAATTAAGATAAAACAAAGAAAAAATATTTACATATATACAGAGATGTAGCATGCTAGACATCTAATGATAGAATGCTTAAGTATTGTCTCAATCTAGTGAAATGCTTCTTGGGCAACGATTTGGTGAAAATATGAGCAAGCTATTGATCGGTTGGGACAAGCTCTATGATGATATTCTCTTTCACAGTATGGTCCATCAAGAAATGATGCCTAATGTCTATGTGTTTAGTCCGAAAATGGTAGATGAGGTTGTCACTAAAGTCAATAGCTCTTTTTATCACACCTAAGCGGGACTTTCCTATAGGTAAGGCCAAAGTCTTCTAATGTCAAAAGTCATCCAAAAAGCTTGTGCACAACAACTACCTAGAGCTACGACTCTGTTGGTGGTTGGCAATGCTACACACTTCTGTTTCCTACTTGACCATGGCAATACAGAATATCCTAACAAGTATACTATGCCACTAGTGCTTTCCCTATATGTAAGACTGCCAGCACAGTCACTATCTAAGTATCTAAGTAATTCAAAAAAATTACAAATTGAAAATAATAAACTAAAATTTTGTTTTCCAATAAGATATGTGAATATTCATTTTACAACTTTCAAATGTGTTTTCTTCGGATTAGCTTGGAATCTCGCACAAAAACACACATAAAATATAATATCAGAATGTGAAGCAGTAAGATACAAAAGACTAGCAGTCGTACCTCTGTACCTCTTTGCATCGATAGAAATACCAGTTTCAACTTTTATTACCTAAGTCAACAAACTCATAGGGTTGCTGGTGCATTCAAGTTGTCCATGACAAACCTCTTTAATAGCTCTTTAACATATTTTTTGTGAGATAAACATGCCATCATTCATTTGTTTGATTTGGAATCCTAGAAAGTACTTCAGTTCACCTATCATGCTATTATCAAACTCATCCTACATCAGCTTCTCAAACCTGTGATAAAGATCCTTGTTAGTAGCTCTAAAAATGATATCATCAATATAAACTTGTACTATAAGGATTTCATTTTTAGATTCATGAATAAACAAGGTATTTTCTATTGACTCCTTTGTAAATGCATGCTTTAAAAGATATGAGCTTAGACGATCATACCAGATTTTCTTAAGATTGAATAAAGGCATATTAAGTTTTAAAACATGACTTAAAAATTCGTTATCAATGAAACCAATGCTTTGCTTTATATAGACTTCTTTCTTAAGATAACTTTTTAGAAAGCTGCTCTTCACATCCAGTTGATAGAGTTTGAAACCTTTGAAATAGGAAAATATAAGCAAAATCCTGATCGCTTCATGTCTAGCAATCCGCAAAGGACTCATTGACATCGATGTCTTCAATCTAATTGTAGCATTTAGAAAGAAGTCTAGCTTTATTTTTTATTAAATTTCCTTGTTCATCCAATTTATTCTTGAAAACTCAGTTAGTCCCAAGAGTAGAATGCTCATTAGGTTTGGAGACTAATTTCTAAGCATTGTTCCGAGTGAACTGATTTAACTCATCATGCATGGCAATGACCCAATTATCTTTTAAAAGCCCATTCACATTTTTAGAATATATTTAGAGATAAAACTTACAATGGGATAAAACTCTCTAAGAGTTGAATGAGTTTGTATACCTGCACTTGGACTCTTAATCACCAACTCTCAAGGATGATTTTTCAAGAATCATAAATCATCTGATAAAGTGTGATCCTCTCTAACTTCATTCTTCTATTTAGATTTTGTGACCTCTTCAATCACTGTCTTCTCTAAATCAACCTTCTCCTATGGGGTCATCACAAGTGGTTTCTCATCAACCCTATCAATGGAAACAAGTGGAAAGTGAGTTTCATCAAATTTCACATGTATAGACAATAGACTCTCCTAGGATCTTTTTCCTTATATTATTATACACACTATAAGTCTTGCTACAAGAAGAGTATCCCAAAAATATATACTTGTCAGCTTTAGAATCAAGTTTCCCTAAAGTGTCTTTTGTGTTTAAAAGAAAATATTTTTATCCAAAAACATGAAGATGTGCAATACTTGGGGATATTGGATAATAAAGTTCAAAAGAAGTTTTATCTAGGATAGATCTAAGATATACTCTATCCATCACATGACATGGAGTACTAACTGCTTCAGCCAAGAAATGCTTACGCAGTTTATATTCATTAAGAATAGTGTAAGTTTGAGATCTCTAGTTTTGACAAATGAACTAAATGACCACTGATGACTTTGCTAAGTGTTTCAGATTCAATGAATACAAGACTTCAAGCTCAACATGAATACATCAATAGAAGTTAATACTTCAAGTTCTTTGTGATCCTTCAAATCAAAAATCAAGTGAGAGGTCAAAAGCACTACTGCAACATGCACATTGACAAGATACAAGAGAAGCCAAGAGGAGATTCAAAAGAACCGTGGAATGTTTAGCTGGGAGATTCAAGACTAGGCTTAGCTAGCAAGAGGTCTGAGTCTTAAGCTCTATTAAATGTAAGTATGCACTAAGTATTGATTTTACAGTAATACTTGGTAAATTTGGATTTCCTTCTTCTACCAAAATTTAAATTTCATTCTCGAGAGAATCCCTATGGTTCAAGATCCTATCGTTTTAGCTTGTTACCTAATCTACACTTAATATTGAGAGTTGGTGAGAAGCCTTTGCTTGAAAACATCACTCTTATCTATTTTAGTAAACCCTATATCTTACGTCACCTGAATAAATGCACAATTCTTTGACTCTAGCTAAAGGAGGCATTCCAAGCACTTTGCATTAAATGATGACGAGATAGCATTCCCGAAATGGAAACTATCTTATTCTTTTAGTAGTAAAGTTCTTACCAGAATAGTGTCAAGTAGAGAGTTTGACTCATGTGATCTTGTCACAATAGTAATAAATGTTATCATTTGCTCTTGATCTTTGCTTGCCTATATATTTGGCCACCTTTGATCATTTCTCTTCAAGCAAAGTAACACATTTGAGCATCCAAGTTTTAAATTATATATCTATAGCTTGCTTTCTGAAACTTCCATTGAAAGTTCCACTAACAGATCCAAAGCCAAAATTGTTCCTTGAGTGAAACTATATTTGAGTGTTGTGAGATTTTTTTGATATTATTCTGAGATCTTATTCTTGGAAATCTACTGTTTACTTCATCTCTTGCCAGAGATTATTACTGTGTTTTCATTTACCTACTGCATACACTTAGGGTATTATTTATATCTTGTGCTTTTGTGTTGTAAGCTTACATTGTCTTAGTTCTCACCTTTGGTGTAGTGAACAATATATTTCTCACTCTGTAAAAGTGGTCCAATCATCTCCAAGTGAGAGATTGACAGAGGGTGAAGTCAAGTGTATAGTTTTTGTGTGATTGGCAATGTAATGGCCCCTGAAATAATAAGCTGGGTGAGGCCCAAGAGATATATAAAAATTGGGCATGACAACTATAAGATGGATGGTCAACTTGCTTTGTTCTTATATACGCTCCTGTTCAATTAATACCAAAGAGCAAAATAAAGTAACAAAAATATACAACATCCAGAATCACAGGTTGATAGCAGAATCCATAGAATACCAAAATAACAATAAAGCTTAAGGGAACAGTTACATCACAGAGTTTTAACATAGAGTTATTATACATTATTACTTGTCCAACAATACAAAAGTACTATAAAAAGATAACTAAATATTCACTCCTTAGTTGGTTAGTTAAGCACTCTTTCATGTGAATTGTCTAATGAACAAAAGAAGTTTGAAACTCGATGCACCATAATTGCGTCTAAAAATGAATTGCTTTAGTCCAAAAATTTTTACTTAGAAAAGGCTATGAAAAAAATTCTCATTAGGCTCAAGAGATTTAAATATGATCATTTCTAATCAATGACTTGCAAAAGTGAAAACCGGACTTGGCTATTCATATTCAAGCAAGAAGAAGAGTTTTAAACTCTCTTTTGCGAAAGGGAACAACTTGTCTTTCTATGCTCCTATCTCTAACGCATCATCTACTGCTTGCACCTTGTGTGGTAGAGTGTGACATCTTTCAATGTCATGTCACATGCAATATATGACTAAAATTGTCAAGCAGATTTTGGTACCTAGAGGAACTATTCCTAACTAGAGTGGACCTTTTCGCATACCCAGGTCACACATTGCTTCTTTATTGTATGTGCATTGGTGGGCTAAGAGCAAGGTAGTACTTGGTATCTAGATTTTAACTGATCATGACACATGATAGGAAAGAGAGATCTATTTTTTTAGTCAGACCAAGAAGAAGAAGGATGGATATGTGACATTTGGCAAGAACAGTAAAGGTAAAATTGAAGGAGTTGGTGAGATAGGTAACGATTCTTTTAAACTTCGCAATGTTTATGTTGAAGGCTTAACGCATAATCTCATATCCATTAGTTAGTATGCGTCGAAGGTATGTTTGTTTTATTTGAATCTACAATTTGCAAAAGCATTGATTCCAAAACAGGTTCAATTATTTTTACTAGTAATGGACATGCTAATATTTACACCTCAAATTTCAATGATATAAATCCTGACGGTGTAAAATGCCTGGTTGCAGGAGAGAAGATGACGAGTTGTGGCATATGAGACTCAGGCATTATAGCATGGGCTTATTGCAAAAACTCTCCCAAAAGGAGTTAGTAAGAGGTTTGCTGCCTAACAACTATGAGAGTGCTGAGGTATGCAACACTTGCATGAAATGTAACTTCATTAGATCTTCTCACAAAAGCAAGAGCAAGTAAGTACCACAAACCCTCTGCAAATGCTTCACTGAGATCTTTTTACACCAATTAGTACACAGAGTTTAGGTGGCAAGAAGTATTGTCGAGTTTTGGTTGATGATTACTCTATATTCACATGAGTTATATTTTTAGCCAACAAAAGTGATTGCTTCAAAAATTTTGAAAAGTTTTCAAAATATGTTGAAAATAAAAAATGTCTACCAATTTGAACCTTAAGGTCAGATCATGGTGGAGAATTTGAAAATCCTTTATTTGAAAACTTCTACTCTGAAAAAGGAATTTCACAAGAGTTCTCTTCTCCATTAACACCTCAACTAAATGGAGTGGTCAAACGAAAGAACCAAACATTATAAAAAATAGCTAGAAGTATGCTTAATGGGTACAAACTACCTAACCACTCTTAGGCTAAAGTAGTTAATGCAGCAAGTCATGTAATGAGTAGAGTGTATCTTAGACCTATGCTAAATTAAACTTCTTTTGAGATTTTATTATAAAAAATCCCCAAGTATCGCACATCTTCATATTTTTAGTTGCTAATGTTATCTTTTGAACATGAAAGACTCTTTAGGGAAATTTGATTGTAATGCTGGTGAATGTATATTTTTGGTATACTCTTCTTGTAGCAAGGCTTACAGAGTATACAATAAAAGAACAAAGCTATTAGAAGAGTCTATCCATGCGATATTTGATGAAACTCATTTTCCACTAATTTTTATTGACGGGACTAATGAGGAACCACTTGTGATGGCTCTAGAGGAGAAGGTTGCATCAGAGAAGGCTAAGCTTGAGGAGGACACAAAATCTCAAGAGAAGAGCAAAGTTTGGAGAGGATCACACTCTTTCAGATAGTTTGATGTTTCTAAAAAATCATACTCGAGAGTTGGTGATTGATAGCTTGAGAGTGCAGGTGCAGGTATATTGACTCGTTTATCTCTTTGAGAGTTTTGTGCTAATGTATGTTTTATCTTTGAAATAGAAGCTAAAATGTGAATAAGGCTTTAAAAGAAGATAGCTGGGTTGTTGTCATGCATAAAGAGTTAAATAAGTTCACTAAGAATAATGTTTAAAAATTAGTCATGAACCTAATGAACATCTTATTATTGGGACTAAATGAGTTCTCAAAAATAAGTTGGTTGAACAAGGTAATGTAATAAGGAATATAAGTGGACTTGAAGGTTATAATCAGATCGAAGGAATTGATTTTGATGTGGACTTGTTTCTAAAGGCTATAATCAGATCGAAGGAATTGATTTTGATGTGGACTTGTTTCTAAAGGCTATAATCAAATCGAAGGAATTGATTTTGATGTGGACTTGATGAGACTTTTGTACTGGCTGCTAGACTTGAAGCGATCAAGATCTTGCTTGCATTTTCCCATTTCAAAGGCTTCAAGCTCTTTCAAATGGATGTAAAGAGTATCTTTCTAAATGGTTACCTTAAGAAAGAAGTGTATATAGAGCAACGTCTTGGTTTTATTAATCATGAATTTCTAAATCATGTTTTCAAACTTAACTAAGCTTTGTCCGGTCTTAAGCAAGCACCTCGTGCTTGGTATGACCGTCTAAGCTCATATCTTTTAAATATGCATTTACAAAGGTCACCAGACAACCTTGCTTATTCATAAATCAAAAAAAGACATTCTTGTAGTACAAGTTTATGTTGATGATATTTTTTTCGGAGGCACTACTAAGGATCTTTGTCACAAGTTTGAGAAGTTGATGCAGGTTGAGTTTGAAATGAGCATTGACGGGTGAGCTGAAGGACTCCTTCAGATTCCAAGTTAAGCAAACAAAAGATGACATCTTTATCTCACAAGAAAAGTACTTCAAGGAGTTATTGAAGGAGTTTGGCATAGATAGTTTGAAGGTAGCGTCAACCCCGATGAGTCCGTCAACCAAAGTAACAAAAGATAAAACTGGTATTTCCATCAATAAAAAGAGGTACAGAGGTATGGTTGGTAGTCTCTCGTATCTTACTGCTTCTCATCCTGACATTATGTTCTCTGTGTGTTTGTGTTCAAGATTCCATGCTTATCCAAAAGAATTGCATTTGAAAGCTGTAAAATAATTTTTTGATATCTTGTTGGAACGCAAAAATTATGTTTATGATTTGTAATTTGAAATTTGTTTGAATTAGTTGGATATTTAGCTAGTGACTATGCTGGTAGTCTTACATATCTGAAAAGCAATAGTGGCATAGTACATTTGTTAGGACATTTTCGCAGTGTCATGGTCAAGTAGGAAATAGAGGGCAGCGAAAGTGGATCTCTTTGTCACATCCTTCCACTCATCTCTCCTTTTATTTCTTTCATTCAAGTTTGGAGTTTAACTCAGATCGGTCGGTGTCAAACTTTTTTGCTTTCGAAAGTTGCCGCCCGGTAGCTTTTTTGTGGCTACCACTGTCTTCTACTTCAATATGTGACCGAGCTCCAGCCATCAGCTGGTCAAAGTCGGCTACAAGATTCATTATGAGCGAGTCTGATAGCTTTTGATCTTCCAGACCTGCGGCCATTGCCACCATGTTGTCAGGGTCATCCACTTCCAGCCGCTTGCCCTAGAATCTCTTAAAATATTCTCTGAGGATCTCACCCAATTTTTGCCTGATTTGTCTCAGAAGGGCAGAAGGTGCCTTCTTCTTGGTGTCTGCTAAGAAATAGTGGACAAACCTTTGAGAAAGTTATTCATAATTAAGGATGGATTCCCTCTCTAGGGAATTCAACCATATTTTGGCACTGTCACTGAGAGTGACAGTGAAACCCCTACATATGACCAGGTCTATCACATGTTGCATGCACATTAAATCAAAAAAGTTTTGATCATGCTCGGCCAGGTTGCCTTTGCTCTTGTACTTCTCGCTATGTGGCATCTTGAATTTGGGGCAAGGGTGCTCATAATGTCATCAAAAAGAGGGGTGTTCCCGCCAATGATGTCAACCACCATATTAAAAGTTCAGTCATAACTGAAAGTCTGGTTGGCCACAGTTGTCGGGATCTGTGTTGCATAGGTATACCTCATCCCCAGTGACGCTGCCTAAACATTATGACTAGGGTCACGGCTTGAGTTTTCGCATGTCGTGTCCTAGTGTTAAGGGACCTGCCGGGTGTTAATGATAAAATGGGCTTGGTGGAGCTGTGATTGAGTGGTCTCAATGACTTACTCTTCATCTCCCTGCTGTTGAGACTGTTCTCCTAGTATTGGAGTAGCAGAAGGTGGAGAATGTTGAAGAAGAGAGAGACGGCCGAGAAGTTCATTTGCGAAGGAAGTGAACTGATGTTGGAGTGATTGTGCTAACCTCTTGGAGGATTCATCTAGCTAGACTTGAGTAACACAGCCTAATGCTGGAGGATTCTCTAGGAGTATATAGGCTAGGAATCTAAAAGTAGTTAGGATCGGTCAATTTTCAAGAGAAGAAAAATTGGCCCCACGGTGGACGCTAAACTATTTAGGTCGAAAGTTGATCAGGGGATTGAGTGAGGATTAATGAGAGACTAGGGGTCCTTAATCTCCTCTGTTGACTGATCAAGTTAGGAAAGGCATATCCCTACACAAGCAAGAAATGTTAGAGGCGCTAAAGGAGGTTTCCTCCGGCGTGTCCTCTGACACTCAAGTCAGTGACTAGTGGAATCAGTATGAAGAAAAGCATAAGACTAAGTTTAGGGTTCAGAGATTTTAGACCTGAGAATGATGAGAGTATCTTATGTTTATAAGAGAGATTGAGGGTGAATTGGTAATCTGACTCAACTGATGGAAGCAACATTTGGTTTACGCTTTACACATGTCAACAGCCAGTTGGGCGAGATCGCCAGAGTCGTCCACATCGCATTTAATGTGATAGCAATCGAGAGACGGGGTGTGGGCACTGTCTGAGGAGTCATTATTACATCTCACCCGCATTAAATACTATGGTGACTAGGTGGCAGAGTATGGGCGATACCCAAAAAGTCTTCATCATGCCTGGTCATTCATTAAATGTCGGTGCCGCTGATGAGGTAGTTGGACATCACCTCACCTCCTGACGAATACCTTCTGGTGGAGCCTGGCCTGAAGACGCCTTCCGACTCGGACTAGGGCTATTAGAGAAGTCAGATAGTCTAGTCGGGCTACAACTACATCGGGCTAGGTTTTTGGGCATATGACCAGACTTGACTGACTAACTTGTGGCCAAGCCTCAACAGTTTTATTAAATTCGTGATTTTAAGGGTATAACAACGAGATTATGAAATTTACCCAAAATTTTTTCTTTTGCAAAAGTTTATGAGTTAACTCATATGAAGTATTTTAATTTCTATCATGATTTGGAGAAATCATGGTGAATTTTAAATGATGAATTGTGCTATTTAAAGATTTTGCATTTTAGAAAATTTGACAAAACTTTAAGAACGTTATTCTTGTATTGAAGAAATTGTGGTTGATTTATGCAATTATAATTATGAGTGATGGTTGGTTTAAGGTTTTGATGAATTATCCCTTAGAATTTTAGTTTTAACAAGGAGAAAGTTTTTGTATTTTACACCCCGGATTCAAAAGGGACGTATTTTGATGTTCAAGTTGAACAAGACATTTAAAGCAAAGGACTTTATGATGTTGAAAGATTTTTAAAGCATTTAAAGAGCATTTTTGTGTTTTAAAGTGAGAGATTATTGAAACATTAATGGTTTTAGATAACTTTGAGTTGCAATAGT
The DNA here is from genome assembly GCA_012295165.1 of Asparagus setaceus. Lineage (NCBI taxonomy): Eukaryota > Viridiplantae > Streptophyta > Magnoliopsida > Asparagales > Asparagaceae > Asparagus > Asparagus setaceus. The sequence continues at coordinate 71,246,252 of CM022703.1, read as the reverse complement.
TGAGAATCGATATTTTCAAACATGTTCAGGTGTATGCTAATAATGTGGCTATTTGAGTTAGTTATGTCCATGTCATAGTTGCCCTATAGAATGAGAAGTTTCAAGGTAAAAACTTTTCTTAAGGGCCGTGTCGTTGAGACAAAAAAATTAGTTTTGAGATCAATTTTTGACGATGAGGGATGAAGAGTTTCCTTCTTTTGGTTAGATACCTCTCTATGTTTTTATTTTTCAAAATAGAGGCTTTTACAGGAGCTTATGTACGTGTTAAAAAGCTTTAATGGGTTTTAAGTCAAAAGCGGTCAACCCGCTAGTCAACCCATTAAGCCAAATATCCATATATATATATATATATATATATATATATATATATATATATATATATATATATATATATATATATATATATATATATATATATATATATATAGCCTAGATAACCCTAGAGATCATAATTTTTCAGATTCTGATACCTACAGGACCGGCAAGTATAGAGAAGGAAGAGGAGATTTTTCGATATACGTTCGTCAGCCCTGAGATCATCTTTCAGTACAAAAAACCATCAGGCAAGTACCGCCATGCTTCTTTCCACCCTTGGTTCTTGAATATGTTTATTTTCTCATGCTAAACACATTTGATCCATCATAATTGTATCTTATTTTATCCTTGAAGAATTCTTGAGCTATATCGAGGTTTTCGGTGAAAAACATGCATGCTTGTGAAATTTTAACCTAGAGTTGTAAATATCTAATAAGAACATTTGATCCATATTTCATATGCTAGGTTTTTTTAGTTTCTTGTGCCAATTTTTTCCCTACATGTATATGACAAGTTTTGTCGATGTTTCGGCAAGTTTTTACAAAAACCCTATATGACAAATTCTTATTTTTAGCGAACCTATGGTCATGACATGAGTCCCACACATATTAGATTCATGATTCCATGTTGAATAAGTATAGATAATGTTCTCAAAGTTTGACACGATAAAGATATGACAATCCCTAGTTTGAAAATCTAGAAAATCTGCTTAAAAATCAGATTCAAACGTCTCGTATAGATTTTCAAAAATCTGGTTTTGATTTCAGACGTCTAGGAGGATTTTTTAGATTTCTCAGTATTTTTCTAACTTTGGTTCTCTGTCATTCCCAATTCAAACATTTGGCTAGATTTATTAGACATCTAGTTTGTGATTCAGATGTCTGGTGAGACATTTCAGACGCCTGAAAACATGCACATCTGTTTTATCTTTATTTTATGAGTCATTTGACCGTGTAACTTCTTCGTTTGACTTTTGATTCTAATAAAACTTTGTGAACACCTTTGTTATCATGTTTTGAGTGGCGTTAAAAGTTTTGTTGGTTATTTTTTAGTTATGGTTTGATAATTATCCAGTTGAACTAAAAAGTCTGAAAATATGATTTTTCATTATTTCTGACTCACAAGCCTAAACTCTACCCAGAGTTGTATTTAACATGAAAATGAGTTTATGTGTAACAATATGGGCTATATGATATGCTGACTCTTATTAAAATGGTTCAACTATTGATAATAGTAAATATAACTTTGAAGATTACACATGCAAATCCACGGGAATTAGGAGTTTAAATATCAGATGTTTGTCTCGATCAATGTGGTAAGCTTTTAGCTGAAATGGTGGTGGGTGCAAGAGATGAAAACTAGTTGCCTACAGGAGTATATATGGATATGATACATTGAGAAGAGATAACATCGTTAGGTAATTAAAACCTAATTTACGAAACTCTTAGAATTTGTATACTGCACGTTAGGTATTGAGTGATGATGTGTAAAGTGTGAGTGTGGGGATTTGCAACCTCCATGCTTTTGTGTTAGATTTCTCACTTGATAATTAGTCGTATAATATAGCTAAGATTAGACAACATTGTGTGTAATCGCCTAAAATGGGTTGTTTTGAAAATAATTTGGTTAGGTAATTAAAACCTAATTTATGGAACTCTTAGAATTTGTATATTGCACGTTAGGTATTGAGTGATGATATGTAAAGTGTGAGTGTGGGGATTTGCAACCTCCATGCTTTTGTGTTACATTTCTCACTTGATAATTAGTCATATAATTTAGCTAAGATTAGACAACATTGTGTGTAATCGCCTAAAATGAGTTGTTTTAAAAATAATTGGGTTAAATATGGGCAGAATAAATAATAAATTGGCTTTATAAGGTGGGAGATTTGATTTGGCCATTTTGATGAGTTTATTACTGGAATCCCATTTTGGATTGCCAAGTTGAGATTTTTGTTGTCCACCTTAAATTGACCAATATTATCATTTAATCTCAAATAACTTAAAGTTTATTGAAGTGTACTAGGAATTTGCAATTTTATTTGCACATGTTTGTATGAAATATGTATGTCTATTGCACACACAATAAATGATGTAGTATGTTTATGTTTAGTATATCAATGTTTTGAGTTTTGAAACATTGTAGCCATATAATAAGTTTAGATATATGTTCCTTTGAGAGAACAAGGAGTAGGAATGTCCCGACATGGATTGAGTGTTGATTTCATATTTGCATATTCTCAGCCATGTATATCTTTTTGTATTCTTATTCAGTTCTTGGTGTTACCTCATTTCTGAATCGTTGATGATTATATCCTATTGAACTTCTTTCATTTAATTTTATTTGTATAGTGAATTATATTTTTCACTATTCTATCCTTTGGATCCTATCCTTGACGGTACTTGCTATTATCCTCTGTGACATATTTGTTTTTGTTGTTTTTGTATTTTCTTATCTTTTTTAGGTGGTTGGTATATTCTAGAGTAGAGAGCTGGTTGAGTCGGGAACAACTAGTTGAGTCAGGAACAATGGATTTTTAGGTATATGTTGGGTTATTTTGGTTTTAGAGATTTATTTTAGTTTTTGAATATTTTCTCACAAGATCTTGAAGTATATGATATTTTTTGCAAATTCATATTTTGAAAAAAAAAATAAGCATGCAAATTTAGAGGCTTAAGTATATCATTTGTATTTAATTGTCGTCCAAGTGGCATGTTACTGGCCTAATCACATGATGTTTACATCTCGGGGCATGACAGTGTAGTTCGAGATGCACAATCCCAAGACGATATGCCACCAAGCTCAGTAGAACTACTCAAATCGTCCACGCAGAGTTTGATGGTGGCAAAGCATTAAATTGATTTGACCATCGTAATAATTACAATAACACCTGACGGACTACGTGGAGTTTTAACCATGCCGCCTTAAATGCTACGTGACCAAGGGGTGGTGCTCATAATATGAATAGGTTCCGCAAGGTTTCACACCCACAATACCTTAAATGAGATTCGATGAAGATGATTGATGTGACTACAAGCGCTATGGTCATTGCACGGACGAAGCCCAACTAGGCGCAAACAACTCCGCGCGTAGCTCAACCCGAATCCTATAAATACCACCCTTCATTAAATTTTCAAGGGGGCTCATTTAAAGCATTTAGTGTGCTATTATTTCTCTCCAACTGTTATTCAACCACCCAAGGTCCTAACCACGCGGAGTAGTGATTTGCTTTACAAACTTGGTTCATCTTTAGCCCTTAACACTTGATCCTTGATCTTGTGTCAGCATAGCCACATAACAATCGCTCTTTAATCATTGTTGGCATTCTTCTCACTTGTTCAACGAGGAAAATCCCCCATTGCAAGTTCATTCTTCATTTCGAGAAGCTTCATCCCTCAAGGTGGATTAGCTCAAACTCATTTACTACACAAAGAACAGTGCTATTGTATTCATATGGTCAACAAAGTCAACGTCTAGTCTCTTCCAACACAGCTTCCCAGAATCGAAATTGTGACTAAGACATTGTAATATTTGTTGTCCCAAGATATTAATAAAAGAGAACAACTATTTTATTATCTCGAATATTTGCAAATCTTTTAAACCGAAAACATCGCCTAACAAGTTGTTCGGTGTGTAGGTTAGGAGAAGGAGGATTCTGACCATCAATGGATTCATTGGAGGCCCGGTTTCCCTTATTTATTCCGCTTAATTTGAGAAATAATCTCAAAGAAATTTACTGTGTTACACCAATTTTCATTGCAAGCATCCCTCTTAGGATGCAAATAATAAATAAACATAAATGTGGACATACTATAACAGTGTCTACTCGGCCTACCAACTCGGGATCGAACATGGAAAATCAACCAATAAACTTTCAACCAAACAAGCTTACAAAACTATTACACTAGTTGTGCTAAAATACTTTATTCATATTTAATACTTAGCATATTTTCATAACATCTGTGATCTCTCTCAAAGAGAACAGCTTACAATCTCAAAGCAATCAACCAACAATCAACACCTAGCATTAAGTCCCATAAGCTTTCTTTTCTAGCCTAGGAATTGGATGGACCATCAAAGGCATAGCCCTCTGCAATGTAAGCCCAAAGGCCTCCTCCATATCTAACTTCTCCGCTGAGAGGCCCTCGGGCAAGGCCCAATCAAAACCGTGAACAATCGTCGCGGTCACGAACTGGACCATCCTGAGGCCCAAACTTAATCCAGCACAAATCCTTCTCCCGGACCCAAACGGTATAAGTTCAAAATGGTTGCCCTTAACATCGACGTTCTCGTACCCTCCGCCCGGAAGAAATCGAGCCGGGCTGAATTCTAGTGGATTGTCCCACACTGCTGGATCACGGGCTATGGCCCAAACATTTACTAGGAGCGTCGCGTTTTGAGGGATGTGGTAGCCATTGACCTCGCAAGCTTCTGAAGCTATGCGAGGGAGGGAGAGTGGCGTCGAGGGGTGGAGACGGAAGGTTTCTTTGATGATGGCCTGAAGGAATGGGAGGTTTTGGAGGTCGGCCTCATTGACAAGACGAGCTCGGCCCACGATGGAGTCCAGTTCAATTTGGGCTTTTTTGAGGATTTCTGGATGACGGATCAATTCGGATAAGGCCCATTCAACAGTGCTCGATGATGTGTCTGTACCAGCTGTGAACAAGTTCTGTAAACAAAAAATTGAAGGTAAAAACAAGTCCTCACACTAGATAAATTTCGTTTTTCAATTTGGAAACTGACGTCGTTGATATAGAATAGACCTGAGAGTGACACCGAGGAAATGTATGAGTTTTAGCAATGCAGTCATTTACGTTGATGTTACATTACTTGATGCTGTCTTGTCCTATATGTATAACAATTAGGCTATTGATAAAGATGATGACGGGGTATGGTTTTAAGGTTATCTGATGACGAGGTATGGTTTTAAGGTTATCTTTAAAGTTTAGATTTTCATGTATTTGGAAAGCTCTTGCATGACATGGAATATGCCCTTGGTACCTATGCCAACAAGTTTCGACTACAATTCCAATTGTAATTTTTAAAAGCTAAACTAAATCATAGTTATAATTGTTCATTTCACTACGCCTTAAAGTCTTTTTCTGGCCTAAGAGATATTGGGTTAGTATTGGCTTAGTTTTTTTTCCAAAAAAACAAAAATTAAAATTGCGTTTGTATCAGTCCTGATCAAGCTTTAAATGGTCATTAAACTTGCCCTAAAGTTCTTTTGCAACCGCAATAACAAAAGGGATGATCTTTCTGAAATGGCTCACAATCAGTTGATTACGTCATATTTTTTTCTAAATATGTATCTTGTACGAAGACTACAGTTGCAACTGTGATTAAAATAATCTTTTAATAATTTTAATAACTATGTCTTCAGTTGTATTTTCTAGAAAAATAAAAATAAAAAGTCTAATTTTCCGGATACATAGACGGTTATGGGTAGAATAAGTAAACATTATTGGATTTGAATCCAAAACCTATTTACATGATTCTCCATGTCTACGTGCATTTTAGTTGAAACATTTTATAATTTTCTGACGTATAGCTTGGAAAACTTGCATGGTATGCCAATTTTACTTTTAAGGTTCAAATATATAGCATCTCTTTAACTTTTCAATACAAGTTTGGTAAAGTGTACGTATCTCACACACATTTTGAGTAACATGGCAAATGAAGAAATAACAACTTAAAATCAACTTGGACTGTCGGCTATAAAATAATTCAAACAATATGGTCTTTATAAGGGGAATATGGATGTCCTTGATATCAAGCACCAATTCTGTGCTTGATACCAAGGATACTAAAAACAATAATCAATATATTAATGTCTCTGTTATCATATATGTTCATTTAGGCTGTGTTTGGATGCTGAAGGTGAGGAGAAAGCGATTGAAAACTGAAAAATAGGTTTAGTTACCAGCAATGCGTAGGAAGTGGATGAAAATTGTAGAATGCACGAGAAAGAAAAAAAAATTAGGCTAATTAGTATTTAGATACCTTATAGTTTACCCTTCTCTGCATTATATCTTAATGTATTGTTGGTACCACTTATATACCTTTAATATTATTCCTCTGAGTATTCCTATATGATACTCAAATACTAGTTTTGAACTTTACCTTTAATACTTGTTAAATATACTAACATGTCCCAATTCTATTTTAATTCGAATCAAGGTATTTTAAAATAGAATTATGCCGGTTTAACTATAAAATCAGTGATTAAAAAGTTTTAAAATTAGCATATGATACATAAGAATATTCTAGAAAATATTCACGTATGCATAATAAAAGATACTATGGGTGTCCCTTTGTAGATGGCCAGGATTCTCATTCAAATGGTGGGAGATATATCCAAGTTCATCTTCACACTCCTGGAAAAGGGGAAGTTTTGGGCATGGATCAAGTACTTGTAAAGCTCCAAGAAAGGGTCCTGTTTTTAGAGGTAATGGACGTATGCCTCTTGGTAACTCCTTTGATTCACTTATTCATTTGGAACATGAGGTGAGTGATGTACTTGGGGTTGATGACTCTTGGGCATTCATGGGAAATCAGGGGAGCAAAATTGGTGCTAGGCTCATCTACCATGAGGTGGAGTTTTTGAATGTTAGGGGTATGAATAAACTCCTAAAACAAAAGCTCATTAGTCAATTTGTATATAGCAGTAGGTATTGTCTCTTTGCTTTACTTGAAACTAGAATAAAGCATCAAAATACTAAAAAAAATTATTGACCAATACTTTTAAGGCTGGGGATGGTTTTGCAATAATCAGTGTGCTATTAATGGGAGAGTTTGGATATTGTAGAATCCAAGTATTCTTTCAATTTTCATGTTTGGTGTCTAATCAGCTTGTGCAATGTGAGATTTTAGATTCTCATGGTCATTTCATTGTCTAGTTGTCTATGCTAGAATTGTGTTACTTAGAGGCAACTATATATTGTGAGATCAAATTAAAAGCCTAAGGGGACTTCTAACTTGCTATGGGTGGTTATGGGTGATTTTAACAATATTTCATCTCAACAAGAAAAGTGCTCTATACATCATGTTACTGATGCAGAAGACAATAGCCTCGTTGATTGTATTGATACCTGTGGTTTTACACATATAAGAAGTGTAGGCCGTTGATATACATGGACTAATAGCGAAGAATGGGATAGTAGAATATGGTCAAGGATTGATAAGATTTTTATTAATGATGTATGGGTGCATACTTATGAAGACAGTCAAGCAGATTTTCTGCAAGCCTCCATTTTTTATCATTCCCCTGATACTATTCTTTGCTCACGGGAGTTGCTACTTGTCCTAAACCTTTTAGATTAGTCAGTATGTGGGCTGCTCATGAGAGTTTTTTATTTTTGGTGCAATCTTGTTGGGGTTTGGAAATTCATGATTCTACAATATCTACCTTAATTCAAAAGCAAAAGAAGGTCAAAACTGAGTTTAAAACTCTGAATATTATGCATTTCTCTTATATTAATAATAGGGTCCAGAGGTGTAAGAGATCTTTGGAAGAAGTTCAAGCTGCCTCCCTATTTGATCTTGCTCTAACAAGAAAAGAAAAAGATTTATTTATGCAGTTTTGGAAATTAGGAAAAGATGAGATGAGCTTTTATCAGCAGAAATCTAGGCTCTCTTGGGTATCAAAGGGGATACTAATACTAATTTCTTTCACTCTTATATGTGTGTGTGTGTGTATATATATATATATATATATATATATATATATATATATATATATATATATATATATATATATATATATATATATATATATATATATATATATATATATATATATATATATATATATATCATCAAAGGCATCATTCTAGAGTCATGTGCCTTTACAAAGAAGACAATAGCAAAATTACAAACCAAAAGTTGATTTCTGAAGAGATAGTCAATTTCTACCAGTCAATTTCTACCAAAACATGATTGGTAAGGAGGATCAATCGGTATCTGAAGTAGATGTTAATATAATTAGAAATCACTACACCGTGTCAATGGATCAGAGACATGATCTTTGTGTGCCAGTTTGTAGTACTGAAATTATGAATGCTTTGATGACTATTCCTAATAGTAAGGTTCCTCCACTTGATAGCCTCTCTTCTGAGTTCTATAAGAAGTCATAGAATATTGTGGGGGAGGATGTAGTAGCTGCAGTTCTGGAGTTCTACAATTCTGGTCACATGCACACATGTTTAAACTCTACTACCATTTCTCTTGTTCCTAAAGTTAAAAATCCCTCTAAGGTTAGTGATTTTAGACTCATATCCTATTACAATGTTATTTACAAGGTTATATCTAAGATTCTCACTAATAGACTGCAAGAGATTTTGCCAATGCTGATTAGTGAGAGTCAGGTTTCTTTTGTTAAAGGGAGATCTATTATGAGCAATAGTATGTTGGGGCATGAGATTGTCAATCACTATGGAAGAAGGGGTGTTTATCCTAGGGGTTTTATTAAGGTTGATGCCAGAAAAGCATATGATGCAGTGGTTTGGATATTCTTGAGGGGCATGCTTTTGGGGCTTAAAGTTCCTTATCAGTTTGTCGTGTGTGGGTTATGGAATGAATGTTAGTACTCCTAGTTACTCATTTTGATTCATGGAGTGATGCATGGCTATTTCAGAGGTAGGAGGGAACTAAGGCAAGGAGATCTAATCTCTCCCTATCTTTTTATCATTTGCATGGAGTATCTTAGTAGGAGCTTGAAGAATGTTCAAAACCAAAGGGGATTTCGATTTCATTCTAAGTGTGCTGCCAAAATAATACCAATTTAAAGCATTCGGTTTAAAAATTCACTATAAAACTAAAAAATTAAAACTAGAATGTTGCAAGTAGTAATTACAACTTACGTCTTATATTAAACTGTTGAAATACAAAGTGACTCTAAATTAATTCGATGGATTATTTATAGGGTGAGTTTAGAAATAAATAGGAGGTAAGATTTTGGGTTTATAAGCAAAGAAGTCTGTTTTAAAAGTGCTAGGGTCCAAAATATATTAGGGACAAACTTTGGGTTTCTAGGGAAAAACCCTTTTATAACTGACAAAGTTTTGAATATTTTCACTCAAAGACATTTTAGTTATTTGCAAATATACAAATAATGGGATATATGTGAGATAACGTAAAATTTAGGGTGGGGAGGGTGTTTCGAGGCACCCCATAGCTCAAGAAGGTCATGTGAGATAAACATAGTTGGGGGTTATATCACGGCACCTCTGAAGTTAAATGGGTTATGTGAAATTAACCCTTGAAATAAATTTGAGTCAATCTTTGAATTTATAGGCAAAATCCATCTATACTTCTTTGTGTTGCAATATTGATGGAGAAGAAGCCAAAAAATAATGTTTGAGCATTTGACGTAAAATACACGTATACCTAATCAATTTCTATTAAAAGTAGCAAGTTATAAAATAAATATATATATATATATATATATATATATATATATATATATATATATATATATATATATATATATATATATATATATATATATATATATATATATATATATATATATATATATATATATATATATATATATATATATATATATATAATGCTCATGGAATACAAATTGAGTTTTAAGATAATTTAATAAAGTGTTTTGGACTAACAGTGTTTTAGAAATGGGTGAGTTCAAAATAAATGGGAGTAAAACTTTAGTTTTATAGGTCAAAAGTAGAGTATAGTTTAAATATTATTTATTAAAGATGATGGGCTGATTTTGGTAGAGGGTGGGTTTCAAAATAAATTGGGGATCGAGTTAGGATTTATAGGCAAAAGCCCTCTATGTATAACTTTGTTATTGTATATACTAAGCTAAAGGGGCTTGCTCTGTAGCTATGAATAGTAGCTACAAGAGCTATGAATAGTAGCTGCAGTGGAAGACCCTTTAGCTTTAGTGCATAGTAAAATAAAGATTTTTTTACATATTAATCCTTTACATCTTCAATAAGTGCATACAAGTCTCGCAAATCTCAAAAATTGCATATTAGTTCCTCAAATCCTATAGTGTCTTGCAAGATGATTCTTCCGGTCAACATAGTTAGATTTGAGGGAAATATTCCTTCAAATCTAATGATTGGTGGCAAAGTGAACGTTTTACCATTCTATTATGTTTCTCAACCCATTTTTTAATGGATTGAAACCCAATACCCGCTTAAAAAAACTCAAATCCACTAGAGTCCAATGGTTAGAAAAAAAAACCCCTAACCCAAAGTTGTGGTTCACAAAAGTTTGAAACATTAGAAAGAGGTGGTCTAATTATAGCAGATGTTGGGTTAGGAGTTAACCCAATATTGGTTAGATTTTTTAACTAAAAAACTAATCGATGGACCATTTTGCATGACCCTATAGAATTTAAGGGGCGAATATGCAATTTTCAAGATTTAAGAGACTAATATGAAATTATTGAATATTTACACCACTAATATCTAGAAAACCCTAAAATAAAATGCAATTAATCATGAAGTTGCCGTGAATCAAACGGCCACCATTGGTAAATGAAGAGTAGGTTTCGATAAAGTGAGGAATATGCTCACTGTGGATACTAATAAAACGTACACGCTATGCCCTAGTGCAGTCTGTACTTTTTTGTCTCATATAAAGTTGTCTTTTTTTCAAAGCCGAACATTTTTAATCTTTCACCATGCTTCTGGTCACGTAAATGACAACATAGGAAGTTGAATATTTTAACTACCATCTACATAACATATTTACTATCAACCTAATGTAAACAAGAGTATTAAGTTAGAGACCAAACGAATTAAATGAAATAACAGTTATTTGCAGATGGGCATCCGTATACTATGAAAATGTAGCTATTGTTCTAGTCCTTAAACTCATCTAAGAATCTCGTGGCTATGTTGTTGAAAAGTATCTAATTAATTCCTCCCAAAAAAAAAAACTAGTTCGGCGAATAAAGAAAACAAAAGAACGTGTGATTACAGGCTAAAGTTATTATTTCCACTTATAAAATAGAACAGAAACAAAGTGCGTGTAGAAACAAGTAATTCTTAAAAATAAATTAAAAGCGAGAGAGATGAAAGTTCTCACCAAGAGTAAAGCTTTGATGTCAGTGTTAGTGAGCTTGACACCATCAGTACTATCCGCATCCTCCTTCAACCTCATCAACGCACTGAGAAGATCACCACCGGTCGCCACCATCGTCTGATGCTCCTCGATAACCCTATCAAGAAAGGAATCAAACCGGCGATGCAGCTTCTTCATCTTTCTAACGACACCCTGCACATCAAACCAGCTCAGTGCAGGCACGAAATCACCCACATTGAAAACTCCGGCAATCTTCATTATGTCAATAACCAACTCTTTGAATTCTGCAGCTTCTTTGCTCTCTTCTTCAACTCCGAACACTCTGCGACCGATCACGGCCTTCGATAGCGCGTTTGTAGTGCACACAGTGAGGGCTTTGCCAAGATCCAGAGTGGTGCCGGTGTGTGCACTTGCATAGAGCGCACGTGCTAGGACGGCGACTTCTGCAGCACGAACGGGACGGAGATCGTCGAGAGCTTTGGGGGAGAAGATGTGAACTGCGCAGAGCTTTCGGAACATCCGCCAGCGTGGGCCGTAGGGGGCGAACACCAAGTCCTGTATTTGTCAAAGTACAAACTATAAAAAAAAACGTTCAAGATGCACTGAAAATTTAGGAATACATTCTCTCTCTGTTAGCAGTAGGCAATCATTTTAAAGTTAAGGTAGAAAATTAATAATTATAAATTTACATTAAAATGTACACTTTATAAGTGTAGCGATTGATTTTATTTTTATTTTTATTTTTATTACTTTTTTTATTTTTGAGATTAATTGACAATAACTCATGTAATATGGAGAGTTAATTAGTTATTAGTCACTCCTAAAATTTTATATTAGTACATATATCTCTTGACATTTAAAGGAGTTATATCTCCGTTTTAGTTCTAGAAGATCACAATGCCAAAAATAATTTAGAATAATTAACCCTACGTAATACATGGGGTGCACCTGACCTTATCCCTTCTTTTCATATATTCAAACATGTATTTGTACAAAATGATATTTTGAAAATCATTTTAAATATGTATTCAACAGAACTAAAATATAAGCTGCTAAGCTTGATACCGCGTTAACACTGTTAAGAGTCCCTTCCACCCTGCTGTTAAAGAACTTTAAATATTACTTCGTCGTCTAATTAATCCTGATATGATTATTTCCCAACTAGATGGACCAAAATTAAGCAACAAACACGGTGTTGCACCTGATAATTATATGCGATGTGCTCGGCACCGGAGTTAGGTGGCCTGTTACTGAAATTGGCATCAAGGACCTTGAGCAACCGAGCAGCTACATCGGCAGAGGCGGCAACGACGACGTCAACGGAACCGAAACGCATCCGGAATAACGGCCCATAAAGCTTGGAAAGGGCAGCGAGAGTCTGATGAGGCATAGCACCGAGCTGCGGGAGGTTGCCCAGAACAGGCCAGCCTCTTGGGCCTGGGGGAAGTGGCGGGCGTTGGCCCATCCTGCTCTTCCCACTGAAGAGGAGGTAGTAGAGAGTGGAGGAGAGCAAGATAGTAGAAACAAGGAGCAAGAGAGGGTCCATACCCATGGTTTATTTTAAATTATTATTAGTGTCTGAAGTGTGTGAATGAGTCGTTCAAAGAGTCAATATATAGAGCAGATTAGAGAAACCAAGGGATTAGGAACGACTGGTGGTCACGAGGGAAGGCGAGGGTACATGGCAGGTGGGCGTGTTGCAATGGAGGCCTACTTCCGCAACTACCAATATGAATGGATGGCATAAGAAGTTCTGACATTTCTATCGGTACTTGGCAGTTGGAAACCGCATGTTTCACAATAGCAGGAAAACCGAGACGTGGAGATCTATATGATTATTTATTGAAGTGCCTGATGCGAATTTTCGAACGGTTGTACTCTCAACTTCACTCCACACACATTATTATTCGAATTTTGAATTCTCTCCACTGCGGTGGAGAGCCCACAACTGTTAATTATTTATTTGGTAATTAATAATTGTAATAATAAAGTGGTTTCTCCTTCTTTTTCTTCTTCTTTTTTTTTTTTTTGATAGTAAAGAGGATTCAAATCTTTATTATTTAAGAATTGGGTTCTCTCCACCAAAAAACAGATAGTTGAGATATCATTATTTTTAATCACAACTATCGATTGGTTGTGATACATTCTATTGGTTATGATTTGAGATAGCCACCAAAATAAGTGGGTGGATAATGTCTTATCTTAGAGATAAGATATTCATAATCCTAATGAGTGTAGGATTCTATCTCTAAACCCTTATATAAAAATATAGGGTTTCCATGATGGGATATAGAAAAAATATACATAAACATAGAAAACTGTCGTCTCCTTCTAGTTTCGAATTCTTGCTTTATGCGGTAGTCGCGGGGTGATATGCGGGGTTTATCGCCGGTTGAACAGTGTGATTGCCCTCCGATCGTTGATCAAGTAAAACGTGGCAATCCTAAAGAAAAGATCCGAATCGGTAACCCTAAACTTGTTATTTACGTTTCCTAGATGCATGCTAGGGTTTATGTTATTTCCGTTGTGCATTGTTTATGTAGTAGATCAACCCTATTGCATGCGTGTAGTTATCCGGATCCTACATTAGTATCAGAACCGGATCTAGGATCGTTCGTCAGTTTCTTGATGGTGATTTTGGTCCCTGGAACAGAAAAATTAGGATTTTTATTATTAAAAATTTGTTTTTAATAAAAAATTTTGGTATAAAAATCTTTTTTGTGACATCCAGGATGTCAAATCTGCTGTAACAATTCGAACTTTATGAACTAGTGGTCAATAGATTAATAAATTTGTGATTTATTACTTTTTTTTATCAGATTTTTTTATTTTTCAGAAACAAAAAACCCTTCTTTTTTATTTTTTCTGAAATTAAAAAAGTTGTTTCAAACCCTTGATCGCCGCCACCGGCGTCGGGGGTGCTAACAACGGCGGGACCAAAGGATGGCAACTTCGGCTCTAGGCACCGGAGGCCTGCCACCCTCCATCATGCGGCAACACTTGCGGCATTTGCGATTTTATTTTGAAAAATAGACTAAATAGATTTAAAAAGAATATATATATATATATATATATATATATATATATATATATATATATATATATATATATATATATATATATATATATATATATATATATATATATATATATATATATATATATATATATATACCCTAGATCCACGTTGATGGTGAGAACAGGGCGATGGAAACTCGGCCTTGGCCGGAGGTTCGCTACCCACCATCACCGACGTAGGGCTCCGGTGATGGCTGGAATTATTTTCAAAAACAAAAAAAAGAAAACAAAAAAACTAAATTACTAACGGCGGGCTCTGAACCTCGATGGCAATGGCGACGGTCTGGGGGCCGCCACCGGAGGTGAAGCGGGTGGGCCCCGGGGGTGGTTGGGGGTACTGCCGGGCAGCGCCACCACCGCGGTCACAAATCCAACCACCCATAGGGTTTTTGAAACCCTAGGGGCATATTTAGTAATTTTGATGAAATTTTTTTTAATTTTCTAAAAAATCCAGAAAATAGTTTTAAATAAAAATATCTAAAAATTCTGGGAAAAGTTCAAGAAATATTTTTATTATTTTTCTTCAAAAAATTTAGAAATTTCTGACGTGGGGCCCACTAGATTTCATAATAAAGTCATTTTAAAGATTTTTAAAAATAGTGTTTTTGGACTTTGGAGCTATAGGAAAATTATTTTAATGACCAGAAAATTTATTTATAAAAATCCTAGAGTCTTGGAGACTTGTGATGGGTAGCTGCTCTAGTGGGGTGCCATACCAATTTCATGAGAAATAAAATACCCTAATAAAATTGACAAGATTAAAATAGGGTAGTTAACTAAAATTTGTGAAATTTCTTATTTATGTTTGTCATGCCGCATGTTCAGACGCATACTAATACATAAATAAATCATTTTAAGTGGGAGATTTCGGGTAGAGACGGAACTATGATTTAACTACACAATCTAGTCCATCTCTAAGAAATCTCATATTCTATTTTCAAAAAATTTATAACGATTTTAAAAATTATATCTTTGAACACTATAGCTGGGGCCCTAGGCCTTCTTCTCTCTATTTGGGATGTAATTTTATTATCAGTATAAAATGCTTGAAGAGATGGAATGTTCTTCAGGGAAGAACAATACTCCACGTAAAGTGCTTATAATCTTAAAGTATCTATAATTTGAGTGTCTAAGTCCTTCTCTGAAAGAGGTACCAACATAATTTTTTGGCTTCAGTCTGGGACTGATTAGTTGTAGAAACTTTTATTGGAAGATCCATTTTCTACTGAGAGTAGGAGATATTTTGGGGAGTACTAAGGCGGTAATGTCCAAGTTGGAATAGGGTTCAACTCAGACTCAAAGATGTGATACCAATCAATAAAAGGTCTGAAAATTGAGAGATTGCTCAAGCGGTTCACTAGGTGGACTACAATGAGGGGTGATCTTATCGGGAAGTTTTAGGATTATTCGAAAACAAAGAGCTTCGAGGATGCTCTTAATGCAAGATTCGAATATGTCTCTCCGATGAGGATCCGAGTTCTTATTATTAAGTTGGATTCAAATGATATGTCTGCTAGGTAGAACTTTGAATTCACCTTTGGATGATAACCTTTATGATCTGGTATCATGAGATGGCTGGAACTGCGTCGTGCTAGGAGCGGTAGATCCGGGAGGTTATCAGGGCTTTACAAAACTCTTAGAAAGACATGTATTACTTTTATTGCACATCCCAGATGCGATAATATCCGAGGAGGTGCAAATAAAAGTGAAGTTGAAGCCTAAATACCAGGGTGTGTTCAAGGCTAACATGTCTACTTCGGCTTTAGTAGCCATGCGCAAAGATAGGAGCTTAGTTGCAGTGGATAAGCTAAAAGATTTTCAAAATGGATTCTAAAATTTAAAAAAAAAGTCAATTAAAAGGTAAAAAACCCAACTAATAGGAGCATGGTTAATTATTTTAACTGCAAACAAGCCAATTATTTCACGCGTGAGGGCGTACAACCGAGAAAACTTAGGACTCATTGACTACATCTGCATGGCAAAGAATTGTTCATTGAGTTTAAAAGATTCTAAATAGGAGTAGAAAGATCTAGTAAGAGATTATGTAATGGTGTTGGGCACTAATGCATAAAGATTTTCTCCGAGTTCAATGAACAAATAGATCTTGTAATGCTCCCACTATAGTTGAGGAATCTTCTCGGTAGTTAGGCTTGTGGAATTCATGTTAGTTTCCCATATATTGGTGACTTACATAGATTTACTTCTTGAATTCTCTGCTTCGCATAGGATATCAAGCTAAACTCTTAGTTGATTTTAAAATGTAACTGATTATAAGGTAACCGGGTTTATCTTCTACTTAGTCTTGTATCATGAATTAAGATTAGATCTAATTTATGGTATTATAGACTAGGTCACATTAGAGGATACATGTAGGCTCGTCAGGGGCGATCTCTTAGGTATGTGTACAAAGATATATCTCTCCACTTACGAGTATAGTCTCGTCAGTAAAATCACTAGGAAATATTTTGGCAGGGCCAAGAATAATCCATCGTAATTAGTACACTCTTATATACAGAGACTGATATTTATGAAGGTACAATATGGAGCACCTTATTTCCTCATGTTTATAGGCTATTACTCTATCTGCTTTAATGTGTATTTGATTTTGCACCAAGTTGAGGGTTTGAATTTATTTCGAGCATTGAATAAGCAAGGTGGAAAATCAATTAAGCAAAAGCATTAGAGCTTTCACACTAGTTGCGAGATAGAGTAGCTATCTGGCCAGTTCAGAGAACTGTGTCAGGAGAAGAGAAAAGTCAAATAGTTGACGATAACCTATATTGTGCAATTAAATGGTGTTGCGAAATTGAGGAATGTGACTCTACTAAATGTAGTTCAGAATATCTACCCATTTGATTTTGGGGAGATACGCTATTAATAGCGGCATATATTCTGAACTGTGTACCTTCTAGATCAGTACAGTCTACACCCTATGAGTCAGGGACAGGAGAGGGCGGTGTTGGATCACTACGTCCATGTGGGTACGTTGCTCAGATACACAGTACTTCTCCTTGGTATGAGAAGTTGGACCCCAGAGGGAACAAGTGTATGTCTATACACTAATTTTGGGGATGTGTTTACATGTGAGCACTACGATGGGACTGTGACTGAGGGAGTTACGGGATATTGAGTTCCTCAGGGAGGATTTTCCGTACAAAGAAGAAATAAATAAGGATTTTGGGTTCATACGAGATTGAGAAGACTGTCACAGAGTCAGTAATGGAAGAGGATGGTTCCTCTACCAGCTATGTATAGTTGGAGGGAGATACTTTAGATGCCTTGGAGCCATCCATAAAATCTCAACAGTCTTGGGGATCATTCCATGGACTAGTAGCCGCATGATATTTTGATATTGACGAGAACCATTCATGGTATCATCGTATGTTATTATGTAGCCCAAACCATATGAGGATGATATTTCTTGATCTGCAATGAAAGAGTGGAAAGCAGCAACGGAAGAGTAGCTCAAATTTATGAGGAAGAATCAAGTCAAGGACTTGGTGGATCTCCAGCTGGATGCAAGATCATTGAAAGCAAATGTGTTTTTAAGGTCAAGCAGAATTGGACAAGCAAGTGATGTAGGGAATGCTTGATGGTGAAATGATACACCTAAAGTTGTAGGGTGGATGATGAGGAGATGTTCTCTCTGGGAGAGAATCATCTTTTGCTGAAAATTGACTCTAATAACACATATCGATATTGAACTAGTCTAATGGACTTAGAGACAACTTTTCTCTAGGATTACTGGAATAGGAGATCTATGTGGATCGATGTATATGTTTCAAAGTCAAGGGACTTGAGCACAGGGTGTCCAAGTTAAAGAGCTCTACCTATGACTTGAAACAATATTCCAGTGTGCAGTATTTATTCGGTTATATTATACCATACTGGGCTATGGTTTCATAATGATCGATGAAGACAATTGTGTCTACCTGCACAGAGTTAGTAAGAGCTTGAGATCTGATCGTTATTTGTCGATGACATATTGCTAACTAGGTGCAGCATGGAGACCACTAGGACTCAAATTACTAAGAGTCAGGCTCTAAATATAGAGCAATGTCCCAACATTAAAGCAAAGAAGAAGTGAATATTGATTATCCCTTACAATAGTGTAGTTAACAGTCATGTATGTGTACAAGACCTGACACATCCTTTACAGTAGGATTGATGGGTAGGTATATGTTTGATTCTAGTATGAATCACTGAGCTGAATCAAGAAGATCCTCATATATTTGACTGAGACTGTACTTATGCTTTGTGCTATGGCAGAATTGACACTCGCCAATATATATATTTAGATGTCGACTGCGCCGGTGATCTGGATGAGCAAGGGTCGACTTCTGGTCATATTTTCTTACTGAATGGCAGGGCCATTTCATGGAGTGGTAAGTAGCATTATATAGCCTTTTTCCACTTGGAGCGGAATATGCGGCGATATACACGATAGCACTAGAGGCAGTCTCATTGATCAGATTATCGGAGAATCTTGCTGTAACTCGACATGTAGAGAATGGTGTAATTCTCTATTGTGATAGCATGACAACTGTTGGTTATTTGAAAGACCAAAATTAGTTTAGAAAATCAAATAAAATCCAAATATGGAACCATTTCATTAAAAGCTAAGAGAAGGAAGAGCCCGTGTTGTGTATCTCTATGAGTCAGATGATCAAGGATTTACTGATAAAGGAAAAAGCCGAGGAGCGACTAGTGCAACACACTTGAGTCTCGTAGACTACGTCTTTAGTGACGATTTTTTTTGTTGAAACCTCAGACACTTGGGATATTACGAATGACGGCTTTATAAGACATTATATTTGTTTTGATTATTTTATATATGCATAGCTGGGATTGCTAATATCTTATTATTGTTTGATTATTTTTGGCATGGAGTATATCTGTATATGATGTGTACGGGGTACACAAAGGATACTGGGTGTGTAGAATTGAAAAAGTTTTGTTTGATTGACTTTGAAAAGAGATTACAATCACACTCTCTCGATTACAGAGGAAGAGAAGATAGATTCGACTTCTCTTTTGTATGGGTTCTTGGTGGCGAAAGAAGGCTTCACTCAATGCTCACGTAGAGATCCGCTTTCCGTTGACGATCAGAACAAAATTGCTGATGATTGATGAAGAACTCGATCTCTCTTGTCTTAAGTCTTTGGATTTTCAAAGTCCTTTGTTCATAGCTATTCCACGGCTATTTATAGGGCTTTAAGCATGTAACTATCATGCTAGAATCTTGAAGCGTGGGTTAGTGGGCATAATCGATGCCCACCATTTAACCAGCGTGGTTGTTAATGGCTTTCATGGCCTTTGGGTTTTGCTCTGAGGCGAGCCGTTAGATGGCGAGCTTAGCTCTTCATTGGTGGTGAACCTTGATTGAATGGCGAGCTTGAGCTTCTTGAACCGTTATGCAGGCAAATTCGATTGCATAACGAGGTCCGCTACTTGGATGAACTTCAGCTATATGACTAGCTTTCTTTGTTTGGGCGAACTTCAGTCGAATGCATTTATGCATTTTGGTTGGATAGCGAACCGGCTAGCGTAAGCGAACCTTGTATGAAATGGTTGGATGGCGAGCCCATTGCGTGGCGAACCTTGTATGAAATGGTTGGATGGCGAGCTTATTTGCGTGGCGAACCTCGGTTGAATGTCGAGGCTCACTCGTGGCGAACCTCGGTTGAATGTCGAGGCTCACTCGTGGCGAACCTCGTTTGAATGAAGAGCTTAGCTACTTGGGCGAACCTCGTCGAATGAAGAGCTTCTTGGCGAACCTCGTTTGAATGAAGAGCTTATTTGCTTGGCGAACCTCGTTTGAATGAAGAGCTTAGCTACTTGGCGAACCTCGTTTGAATGAAGAGCCCATTTGCTTGGCGAACCTCGTTTGAATGAAGAGCTTCTTGGCGAACCTCGTTTGAATGAAGAGCTTAGCTACTTGGGCGAACCTCGTGCGAATGGAGAGATTCGCCAAACTTTGATGTTGTGGGCGAGCCTCGTCAAACTTTGATGTTGTGGGCGAACCTCGTCAAACCAACATTTGTGGCCGAATCTCATGATATGACCGTTGAGCTTCGTTTTCCATGCGAGACTCGTGTTAAAATTGAACTCCGCTCCACTTGCGAACCTCGTATTGAGGTCGAGCCTCGCCTCTTGAACGAGTCTCGTTTTGAAGTTTGCATGGTCCAGCCTCGCCCCATCAGTGAGCCTCGTCTTGAAGCTTTAACAACTAGGGTGCGCGCGACCCTCGCCTAGAGGATTTTTTGACTGTCTACAAGACCCCCTTCAAAGTTTTCAGACTTGAATCAGGTTGTGTGGGGTCTGGAATACTTTGAATTTTTTTCTAACAGCTGTCGGCGAACTTCACACGCCAACCTCGCCGAGTTCGATATGAGGGCAAGGCTACAAACCTGCGCACTCACCGACCCTTGGCGTTCGTTTCGATTTCTCTTTAAATCCGCATCCGTGGCAAATTGGGGATTTGACACCTTTCAGTGACTTTTCACATCCAAAGATCTCGCCCGCAGATCTCGTATTGAAGATCCGTGAGAGATCTAGGCCGTATATTTCGGCCGTCGGTTGGATTCTTGAGACCCTATATATGACAAAGAGGCCCCAAAGAGCCCCCTCGCTCATCTTCTTCAAGCCGCTATCTAAATCACCGAGATCTCCTTTGGCCTTTCGAAGCAATGGCCCCAAAACGGCTGGCGGCAAAGGCAAAAGGCCAGCGGGACCGGCTCTCCCAACCGCCGTCGCTTTCGCGGGTAAAAGGCGTAAAGACATGGCTCGCCAATACATGACTTTTATAATCTGCCGTAGAGTTGATTTCATGGCATGATCTTCACTCTGGAGACGAGATTGATCTCAAAGATCATAACTTTCTAACTGCGCCAGCGGTTTTAACGAGGCTTGCCTCCTTTGGCTTGATAAGCCTCATCGAGGTTCTTGATCTTCCAGATCCCCATAGGGTCTCTGTTTTGAGACTCGCCTGTTTGGCGAGGTTTGATTCTTTAGACGAGGCTCGTTTTGGCGAGTCTTGTCTTTTTGAATGATGAGTTTTGTTTAGCGAGGCTCGTCTTCTTAAAGGATGAGTCTCGCTTGCTTGTTGGGCCGAGGTTCATTTCTTGTGAAGCGAAATCCGTCTTTCGGCGAGGTTCGCTCGGTGATGGCAGTTAGATCTATTTGGCGAGGCTCGTTGATTGGAGCGAAGTTAGATCCATTTGTGAGCTTCGTTGATTGAGGGCGAAGTTAGATCTATTTGTGAGCTCGTCATCCAAGTACTTTTACTCCCTTGAAGTAATGATTTAATCCCCTTGGACTAACTTCTCTCGTTCTTTTCTTTTGTGTAGTTGAACATCCCTCTACCGCCATCCCTCAACGGGGTGCTTTGAACAAGCGGTTTTCGGGAAGAGAACGACTTTCTATCTTCACTGGCGGTGCATATCCCTGTATTTGCGGACCGGAATGAGGAAGAATTGAAACTGCTCTCTGAACCCTCGACACCCACACTTAGGCGTTGGATTCTGAGATGCCCTCGGAATCGTCAGCGGGACAGTTATAAAGCTGTCTTCTTATTTGGCGATGATCTTTGAAGATCGGATCTATTGGACTTGGGTTCGTTACAAGTGGCTCAGTGGTAAACTCACGCTACATGTTCTTGCCGCAATGGAGCGTGACTATTCCTTACTTCACTAAGAAGCGGCTTACGCATCTAGAAAGATGAATTGGGATCTAACTCCCTTTCGGGATGGAGTAATGTGTGGTCGCTTTTCCGCGATGGTGCCTGGTGGACCGCCATGGTCATCATGTAGCGGTCTACAACTGGGCTTTTCGAGGAGCTTCTGTTGGCGAATCGGTATGTGACCAACACTTTTAGTCGTGCTTTCCATAAAGGCGGAGGGGCAATTCCACGCCAAAGATTTCGGACTCTGGTGGTCTCGATGGGGTTCTTCTCAATGGTGGCCTCGCGTCCTTGAATACATTCTAAAAATGCGTGGTGAATTGGAGAAGTTTGGCCTTAGGGCTCCGTCGGGGCAACTCAATTGGGCACGAGGAATAACTCGGCAATTCCTCGGGATTTTGGAGTTGTATAACCCGATACCACACTTTCTTCACTCAGGATGGCGAATTGGGGATTGCTTTGCGAGATGGTAGAGGTTTGGACTACCTCATGGAAGGTATCCGTGCGAGGAGTACATCCGGGGTATAAAGCGATGGATTTGGAAAAGATCACCCCAAGTAGTGGAGACCTATTGGGAAGTGATGTGCCACTATCATATTTGCACATGTAGGCCTGGGGCTGATAAGAAGGGGAGAAGTTCATTAGTCATAATATTTGGGCCCACTACCTCTTTGAAGAATTTGGATGATAAAGAAGGTATTGTAGTGCCCGAGTCCTCTTGGTGGGTACATTGTCGCGGCTTGTGCTTGACAACCTTCGCTTTCTTATGTGACTTCCTCGAGCGAGCATGGCTTCGGCGGTGGCGTTGACACTTATATTTATCGAGGCGGGGAGCCGATTTCTTCAAAGCGGTCTTGTGGTACGTAAAACAATTCGAAAGCGGCCAATATCCAGCGAAACACTATCAATGAAGGTTACAAGTGATGACTTTCCGACAATAAAGGAGAATCGAAGCTAATGTCTCTAGAGTACAAGGATTACAAGTTGACAACCCTTGTGAAAAGAGATCACAAGTATTGATCTCTTCAAAGCAAAGCGGGCTCACCCCGCGTTTCAATTCAAAAGCGGGGACTAATCCCGCGTTTCAATTCAAAATGCGGAGCACATGGCCAGCGTTAAGTAGCCAAAGCGAGGAGCACATGGCCAGCGTTAAGTAGCCAAAGCGAGGAGCACATGGCCAGCGTTGAAGCTAAAGCAGCGGAGCACATGGCCAGCGTTGAAGCCTAAGCAGCGGAGCACATGGCCAGCGTTCAAAGCTCAAAGCGGAGCTTCCAACCCCGCCCTAGTTAAAATGTAGGCGGAGGTCTATCCAGCGTTCTGCACTAAATGCGGGCGAGACTTGCTCTAGAAACGCGAACTTGGCGTTTTGACTCATTCAAACATGAGTTGAGCGGTTCCTCAACCGTTTGAGCAATTTAAGGGGTGGTTACACCCACTAAACCCATTATGGAGCATTTTAGGGGATGGTTACACCTTTAACCTATAAATGGGGGTTTCACAACCAAATGGAGGGTTTGAAAGGTTTTGGCCGGAGAACTAACAAAGGGAGAGAACCAGTTTCCTCTGCGCAGCTGTGATCGGCGTGACGATCGGATCTTCATCCGTGGTCTGATCGGGTGAAACTTGGAGGAAGCCTCAACACTCATCGTTCCTAATTCTGAACGGTGGAGATTGATTTCTACCGGTTGGATTTGGAGATATTGAGGTTTTACCGAAGCCAATTGTGCAGAGAACGGTTTCTTCTGTGCAGCTGTGATCGGCGTGACGATCGGACCTTCATCCGTGGTCTGATCGGAGTGAAACTTGGAGGGCAGCCTCAACACTCATCGTTCTTAATTCTGAACGGTGGAGATTGATTTCTACCGGTTAGATTTGGAGATATTGAGGTTTTACCGAAGATCTCCTTTGCTGGCATCAACTCTCTAGAAGTTCAACTTCGATACAGTTTTCAAACTTGCGGCAAGTTCTTCTCCGCCATTCTTGGCTAAAAGGATTACTAATCCTTTTCTAAAATCAACTCTATCAAAGAGTTCTTAACTTCGTCGAGTTCTAAACTTGCTCCGTGAGTTATTTTTCAACCTCGTCCCGAGTCAAGGCGGTCGGATCGTCAGCGGGATACAAGATTCAAGCTCCCACCGCTACCGTGAAGAACCCGATTAAATAAAGGGAAGGTTCTCCGTTGATCCTTCTCTCTTTTGTAAATCGGGCAACCGATCGAGGAATTTGTAATTTCTTTTTATCTAAGTCGGTTAGAGAGAGATTGCATTAGAGATTGTATTCATTATTCTTCAAATAGAATAGATCAATTTTTAATTTTTCCTCATGAACAAAGATGGCTTCTGTGGGGCGATCTCTTTCACCGATGAAGAGGTGGTGGCGGATCGACGCCAAGCTCATTGGGACGACCGTTGAAACTCGACCGTAGAGTTCGATCAAGCCAAGTTCGAGGAGGCACTCTCCTCTGGATCCCTTAGCCCCAGGCTATGCGCCAAGATCCACAAAGCCTCTAAGAAGGCCAAAGCCCATTAGGTTGTCGTGGCTAACCTGATCGGTGAAGATGGTGATGTCATTGCAAAAGCCTCAAATCGGTGAAAGGGCTTTCGCCGAAGAACCGCCCAAGATGGCTAATCGACCAACCAGCGAACTTGGCGTTTGTGAGTAAAGCGATCGAGCCGGCGTTCCTTTTCTGAATGCAAGCCTGGCGTTTATGTGCCGAACACGAGCCTCGCAAAGCGGGTTGAGCGCAACCCTCAATGGCGTTTCAAAATGTGGGTCTCAACCCGTTCAATTTCTCAAGCGAACCTCCACGTTCGGCGGGGGTTTACTGGCGACTCTCGCGCCCCATCACGAAGCGGGTCTCAACCCGGCGTCCAAGCATTCAAGCGAACCTAGCGTTCCCGGTCTAAGCGAGTGCGCACCTCGCGTTCAAGTGCTCAAACGCGATCTTCGCGTTTCAAATGCCAAATCATCGGCATGTCGATCTTTGCTCACATCGCGGCCAAGCGTCGGTGTTTGACCAATTGGCGAATGTCACTTGGTCCACCGAACAACGATATTCTCGCAGAAGAAGACTTCGAGGTCGAATACCTTGGAGTCACTTCCAATATGATCGGTATAGAGACCATCAATCTCTAACTCCGATGAGTCGAGAAAAATCGGTCCCCGGCGAAAGAGGCCTTGAATGACTCGGCGGAGTTCTGAGACATACTCGAACTTCGAGCGGGGTCATATCCCCGTCAACTATCAAAAGTTGGCTAAAGGAATTGAGTGCGATGATGAGCATTCACCATCACGTAATCTCAATCCTCTAGTTCTTTAAATGGAGCATGTGGCTGTCTACGACGGAGAATCTTGAAGATTTCAAGAAGAGGTTTGAAGAGCATCGGGCTATGATGCAAGAAGCCTGCGATCACAACAAGTCCATCGATCAACTTGAGATATGATAAACCAACTTGTTGCGAGATAGGGCTCAAGTTCACATGTTGACTCAGCGCCTGGTGGAATCATCACGGAGGAGAGTCAATCCTCAAAATGGAATGAAAACATGAATGAAGCTCCCGATCAAGAAGCCCATCACGTAGAATCCTCCTCTAAAGAAGGAAGAGAGGCGAAAACAAGCAAAGTCCTCAATCGGCAAAATCACGAGAAGCTGGAAGCCGCCTCAATGCCATGGCTAATAGGTGCAAGCTCCAAGATCGGGGTTGTCGGGCGTATCTGCGAGAATGGGATCACGGTTCCTTATCCTCAAAATTTAAAATCCCGACGCTACAAGCTTTCGGCGGCACGGGATCACCGAACCAACACATCTACCATTTTAAGTCCTGGGCGGGAATGGGATGTCAACGATGCCATAACAACTTCGTTTGTTCATTGGCACCCTCAAGGGGTTGCCTTTGAATGGTTCATGAAGCTGCTGCGATGTATCGAAATGGGCAGATCTAGAGACTCTTCTGTCACGATTCTTTGAAGATGACACGAAATCATTGTCACTTCTCTCCTTGCCATTAAGCAAAAGGAGGAGAACCTATCAAAGTCTTAGTCGAGCGGTTCGAAGCATGGCTCTTCGATGCTCGATGTATGACACCGCTTCGATTGACACTGCCGGCACAATTTACAAACCAATCTCTAGCTTCGAATGGGGTTGCAAAATGTCGTTCTGGAAACAACTAGTCTCCCGAGCGAACATCTTTGAAAGCAATTATTGCTAGGATTGAAGTTGAAGAAGGTGACTCGAAGACTTGGCTATTGATGACCCGGCTCTAATCGCGGTAGAAGACTTCGGTTAGTATCAACCTAGAATAATTACGGTGGGGTTGATTATCTATTATTTTAAAGTAGAATAATAAATTCTAAATATTGTCAAGTTAACAAAACACTTTTGACAATGTAAGCACTTCAATGTGCAGCAACACCAACAAAATCAACTTATCAATCCTTCCAATAGGATGATAAGTCTACAAAATGCTCCGATGCAATGTATCCTTGTCATGTTAACCTAACACCTTCGACAATCAACTTATCAATCCTCTCCAATAGGATGATAAGCCCACAAAGTTGCTCGTGACGCAACGCTAATCCCCACAAAGTTAAGATTAGCTCGTCTCGTTATTAGCAAGGCGACCTCTTCGACAATCAACTTATCGACTCTCTTCAATAGAGCGATAAGTCCTCAAAGTTGTTCGACGCAATGTATCCTTGTCATGTTAACCTAACACCTTCGACAATCAACTTATCGACTCTTTTCAATAGAGCGATAAATCCTCAAGGTTGTTCTAATAACACCACAATCCACGCCACACGCAGGGGAATTTTATCCCTAATCCTAAGTAGGGGTAAGTCAGCGCCTAACACCGTTGCGGTTTAGTCTTCTACCGATCAAAGAAGACACGGAATTTAAATCAGGGGAATTTTATCTCGAAACCTAAGCGAGAGATAAGCGCATCTAATACATGCACCGTAGTCTATTCCCGTGAGAAAGACGGCTTCACGATTCAACATCGTAGCATTAAGCCTAAAGAGTTTTATTCTTTTAGCACAGCGTCACATGCGGAGCAGTTTAGATAATCGCATGCTAGCCGATTCAAGCGGTGTCGGTAAAGGCTCATCAAGTCCGTTGATGGTGGGGTTGGCGATAACCCTAAAGTCAACGCCAACACGCTGTCGCTAGTTTCTTACCGTAAAAGACGACAAAGTCTACGATTCAACATCGTAGCACAACGTCGCGTCTTGGCGAACTCTTCAAATTTGCTTAAATCGCAATCAACTTATCGACTCTCTTCAATAGGCGATAGGTCCTCAAAGTTGCTCGATCATAGCGTATCTTCATCAAGTCGACACTATACCTCGATGATATAATCAACTTATCAATCCTCCCCAGATAAGTTCCTCAAAATTGTTCAAATCACAACTAAACCCGTCAATCAACTCATCATTCCTTTCCAATAGAATGATAGATCCACAAAGTTGTTCAAATTACAACACAATCCTATCAAAATCGTACACATCCTCGTGAGTTTGATAACCAACTTATCAATCCTTCCAATAGGATGATAAGTCCACAAAGTTGCTCCATCGCAATGTATCCTTGTCATGTTAACCTCACACCTCGACAATCAACTTATCAATCCTCCTCAATAGGATGATAAGCCCCAAGCCTTGTTCACATTACAAGCCTAAAGCCTTGTTTAAACCACAAGCCCAAACCTTGTTTAAACCACAAGCCCAAATCCTTGTTCAAACCACAAACCCAAGGCCTTGTTTAAACCACAAGCCCAAAGCCTTGTTCAAACCACAAACCCAAAGGCCTTGTTTAAACCACAAGCCCAAATCCTTGTTCAAACCACAAGCCCAAAGCCTTGTTAACACCACAAGCCCAAAGCCTTGTTAACACCACAAGCCCAAAGCCTTGTTCACATCAGGGCCTTAAACCTTGTTCAAATCATTGTGTTTCATATTTTGTCCCCGACAAAACCTAAACTTATCGACTCTCATCAATAGAGCGATAGGTCCTCAAAATCTTGTTCAAACCACAAATACTCAACTTTATCAAGTTAACTCCACACCTCGATAAAATCAACTTATCGACTCTCTTCAATAGGCGATAAGTCCTCAAAATCATCATCAAGTTAAAAATTCCACCTCGATGATAAAACTAATTTATCAACTCTTTACAATAGAGTGATAAGTCCCAAAAGCTTGTTCAAACAACAAGTATGAAAGGCATGCCGAGTTAACACTATACTTTTGGCACCTTAAAGAAAAGTCTAAAAGACTTAGTTGGAAATGTGGGGTTCATCCGCGTTTACCATAAAGCGAAGGACCACCCTCGCTTCAACACAAAACGGAGGGTCGCTACCGCTTTTAAACACGTAATGCGATGGCCACCCGTTGTTTCAACCTCAAATCGCGAGGATCGGTCTCACGTAGCAAAGTTCAAAGCAAAAATGCCGAGTTCACCCATGCAAGGCGAATGACTAAGCGTGGACAAAACAACGCAACTTTTTGAAGGCGAGCGAGGAGCAATACCTTCTCGAGTCAAACAAAGAAGATATCCAGTATTCAAAGCTCGCCCCTACCAACCGCGACCTTCAAAACTTTGAGGGGGTCTCAGAGGGTCAAAAATCATCAAGATCACCAATATCCCAAACACTATCAATGAAGGTTACAAGTGATGACTTTCCGACAATAAAGGAGAATCGGTTAATGTCTCTAGAGTACAAGGATTACAAGTTGACAACCCTTGTGAAAAGAGATCACAAGTATTGATCTCTTCAAAGCAAAGCGGGCTCACCCCGTTTCAATTCAAAGCGGGACTAATCCCGCGTTTCAATTCAAAACGCTGAGCACATGGCCCGCGTTTCAATTCAAAACGCTGAGCACATGGCCCGCCGCTCGAGCCCAAAACGCTGAGCACATGGCCCGCTCAAGCCCAAAACGCTGAGCACATGGCCCGCGTTTCAATTCAAAACGCTGAGCACATGGCCCGCTCAAGCCTAAAACGCTGAGCACATGGCCCGCTGCTCAAAGCTCAAAACGCAGCTTCCAACCCCGCCCTAGTTAAAATGTAGGCGGAGGTCTATCCAGCGTTCTGCACTAAATGCGGGCGAGACTTGCTCTAGAGCGAACTTGGCGTTTTGACTCATTCAAACATGAGTTGAACGGTTCCTCAACCGTTTGAGCAATTTAAGGGAGGGTGGTTACACCCCACTAAACCCCCATTATGGAGCATTTTAAGGGGATGGTTACACCCCTTTAACCCCTATAAATGGGGGGTTTTCACAGCCAAATGGAGGGGTTTGAAAGGTTTTTGGCCGGAGAACTAACAAAGGGGAGAGAACCAGTTTCCTCTGCACAGCTGTGATCGGCGTGACGATCGGACCTTCATCCGTGGTCTGATCGGAGTGAAACTTGGAGGGCAGCCTCAACACTCATCGTTCCTAATTCTGAACGGTGGAGATTGATTTCTACCGGTTGGATTTGGAGATATTGAGGTTTTACCGAAGCCAATTATGCAGAGAACGGTTTCTTCTGTGCAGCTGTGATCGGCGTGACGATCGGACCTTCATCCGTGGTCTGATCGGAGTGAAACTTGGAGGGCAGCCTCAACACTCATCGTTCTTAATTCTGAACGGTGGAGATTGATTTCTACCGGTTAGATTTGGAGATATTGAGGTTTTACCGAAGATCTCCTTTGCTGGCATCAACTCTCCTAGAGAGTTCAACTCGACATAGCTCAAACTTGCACGGCAAGTTCTTCTCCGCCATTCTTGGCTAAAGGATTACTAATCCTTTTCTAAAATCAACTCTATCAAAGAGTTCTTAACTTCGTCGAGTTCTAAACTTGCTCCGCGAAGTTATTTTTCAACCTCGTCCCACGAGTCAAGGCGGTCGGATCGTCAGCGGGATACAAGATTCAAGCTCCCACCGCTACCGTGAAGAACCCAGATTAAATAAAGGAAGGTTCTCCGTTGATCCTTCTCTCTTTTGTAAATCGGGCAACCGATCGAGGAATTTGTAATTTCTTTTATCTAAGTCGGTTAGAGAGAGATTGCATTCGAGATTGTATTCATTATTCTTCAAATAGAATAGATCAATTTTTAATTTTTCTCCTCACAACGTGCTAGCAAAGTTACCATGTTATATTCAAACACATCGTCGTCCCCACCGCCAGCCTTTGATTCATTGGCGTGAGGTGATTTTCCTGCTGTTTGCTTAGCTCCGCGAGCGTCGGTATGCACTTCTTCACGCCATGATTGCCCATATTCATTGGGGATTAAGGCTTTGTTACGCTTCTTCTCGCCATGGTATCGAGAACCCAAGGGTGGAATTACCATACGCCTATCTTATGGCGTGGTTTGTCATGCACCGCCCTACTCTCATGGGTACACCTTCTACTCATATAGAGGGACAAATTACTCCTTTCATCCAGAGGCTAGAGAACGTCGATTGGAGCCGACATTACATGGCTTCGTGGCGGCTGGGCCCGACTACAAGAATTATTCTTTTAACCGGTGCCTCCCACATTTTCTTGGAGTCAGCTATGGACAAGCTTTGGTGGATGAACCCAATGCTCAGGGTTATACCACTTTGTCACTTGGCTGCTTTTTATGGCTCATGAGCATACTACCGGTATTTTATCCGCCGCGGTCCCTTTATGCATTGAGCCTTATCTACCCTGCCGCTTTGCCCGTCAGTTCGGGTATGATCAACCTGTATGTCGGTAATCCCAATTCTCAATTACAATCCGACGGTGCGGCTTAGTTGTGGGAGCGGGGCTTGATGCTTGGACCGTCATTTGTGATACGGTGCTCGTTTTCTCTTCCGCAATGAGACCCTCAATCACGGGCGGCGTTAAGCTTATTGCAAGTGGCATTGCATGGCAAACGCAGAGATCCTGTGTTTTAACATCAATTCATCTGGCTGCTCGATTCGGCCGCTATAGAGAAGGCCGACTTCAACGAGGAGCCGCATTCCTGGGCTGAAGAATATTTAAGTGCTGAGAAGGATGTTGGTGCGGAGACACCGCATCCACCTAGCCCTCATGAAACACAGACGGAAATAGATGAGGCCCTGAATGAGTACGGCAGCAACATTCCTTCTTCTGCTAGTGTTGAAGAAACTTTGTAATGAACTCATCGAGGCACCTAGAGATTTTGTTCCTTTTGATGAACCATCGAACATCTTCCGCAAGATCCTCTTGAAAGCTCTACTCACCCAACATCTGCTGGAGTCAGGCCCCAAGAAACCACCCCACTTGAGCACGGAGGAAGCGAAGCCTTGGTATCAACAACTCAAGGATCTAAAGACCGGGGCCTCCTCGGACCAAGCGTGTAGTCAAGCGGGTAGGAGAAGCCTTATTGAATCTGCTGCCAGTTTGAGCCCCATTACTGAAGGCCCTCCTGATGCTGCCAAAAGTATGCCGGATGATATCAAGAGCTCCCCGTGGTTGCCGCTGCTTCGAGCCGTAACCCGTGACCCAAGATGATGATCTGGCGATCCACAGCGGTTGTGCACGAGACCTCATTTGCTTTGGTATGCGTCACCACCCCCTCAATTGAAGTTCCGCCAATCCCAGCCTCGGCTTGTCCGTCGGGCTCAAATCCTTCTGCTGGTACCCCGTCTTCTTTTGACTTGTCGAAAGACTACGGGGTATCTATGATTCGCAATAATTTCTTTGCCATCCTAAAAGAATCTCCTGCTCAAGTGTTGGAGCGTGGTGGGGACTTTCTTTGGAATCAAAGGCTGTTTGGAACCCTCCCCGATGTGATGCGTACTCACAGCCTACGCCGCTTCTTTCAACCTATTTGGTATGTGCAGACCCTTTTCAACAAATGGCAGCGACAGCGTGACCAGTCTCTTCGTTCCATGATTGAGGACCGTGCTATGCATCTTAGGAGAATAAGAGATGATACCCAATTTGAGCTCCAACGTCAAATGCTCGAGAAGAAGCAGACTATTGGGAAGCTCTTTGAGACGGCCGCGCCTCTGTATGATGAAAAGAAAAGGGTTGCTGGCGCCGAGCGTAACCAACAACTCCTGGTTGACTCCTACAAGGCTGCACTTGTCGATATTCAAGAAAAATTGGCGGAGGCAGAGAGTGGGCTAGCGGCTGCTACTGAGAAACATCAGACTCTGATAGCTCAATGTACGGCGATGAGGCCGCCGCAGCAAGCCGACCATAACTCGAAGAGCCGAAGCTGCCGTGGAACCAATGTCTCAGACTTTCCGACGATGATCTTTATAAGCAGGCGACGGAGGAGGTCAAAGTCGCCCAAAAGGAAACTGTGGACAAAATTGCTTCGAGATCCGCCAAACTCTTGGGAACTTGTAACTCATGTACCTTTGATTTTGTTATAAAATTTCACTTTGGTGTCCATTTAATATTTTCTTGTGTCATTTATATCTGCAATTTGGAATTTTAGCAAACCCCAGCCTATCAACGGACTTGGTATGTCTTTACCAACCGCCGCTTGAGTTGACTAGCCATACTTTTCCTCAAGATGGTGAGTTTTCGAGTTTCTTTTAGGCTTAATCGCTAAAATCTCTCCTCTATTTACAAACAACTAGATTGTAAACAAGCCTCAATTATGAGGATAGCGAGGTTGAAATATCGGCACATCGGCTTGGTAGGCGATGTTGGACAATAAACATCATATTGACACATCACTGGTAGGTCAATATTGGATGCTGAGCCGCCATTTATGAGAAATGGCGCACCTCGAAAAAGATGAAATATTGACACATCACTGGTAGGTCAATATTGACAATGAGCCGCCATTTATGAGAAATGGCGAACATCGGAAGGATGAAATGTTGATACATCACTTGGTAGGTCATTATTAGGAATAAAATCATGTGGGGATGATCAATCGCTCAAAGGACATAAAAGTATAACGATCGCGGATCGAAAACAATCACATTGTTCGATGGCGTGAAAGTATAACAACAAGGATTATGAACAAAGTCATTTAGAGGAATGACCATGTGGGAGTAGTTAAGTCGCCGCTGACATAGGAGCATAACGAGTATGGTTGAAATAGAGGCACATCGCATGGTAGGCCGCTATTCTGCGAGAGGAGCCGATAGGGGTATATCGCTTGGTTAACCACTATCTAACATAAAGTCACCCTGACAAGTGACGATATGGCAATGATCGCTCGACGTAGAAGAAGCATAACGACGTGGATCGAAAACAATCACATTGTTCGACGGAAAGTATGACCACCGTGATTGACATGAAGACACATCATTCGATAAATCAAAATTAGGTGACGTACCGCTGTTCATGGGGAATTGAAACATTGGCTCATCGCTGAGTAAGCCCATACGATGATCTAACATTATTCTAAGCACGTAATAACAAACGCCGAAAATTAGAATATTGGCGCATCACTTGGTAGGCCAATGGTGGACATCGTAAAGATAAAATATTGACTTGGTAAGTCAATACTTAGAAACGATAAGATAATTGATTAGGTAATATTTCTTCGTAAACTTACCGCTGATAGGCATCATGATTTTGTCATTGATGGTTAGGCGTACGCCCATTCGAGTAAACCAACTCCACTCTGAATGGTCCTTCCCATTTTGGTTGAATTTCCCTTTCTTTTGGAATTCAAAATCATCACGG
Source organism: Asparagus setaceus (assembly GCA_012295165.1). NCBI lineage: Eukaryota > Viridiplantae > Streptophyta > Magnoliopsida > Asparagales > Asparagaceae > Asparagus > Asparagus setaceus. The sequence goes on along the minus strand of CM022703.1, from coordinate 71,212,482 downwards.
GACAAATGCACGCAGGTCGCCTTCCTTGAAAATCGACATCGGACTTTCTTGTCAAATGCTTTAGAAATCGGGTCTAGTACAACTCAATATGCCGTTGAGCCTCAGAGTCTTTCATTCAAAGATTTCAAGTTCTCAAGGCCGACGATGATTTTCCCGTCATTCCAAGATTTAATGCTATTAGTAGCGGCGAATTTGAATCTCCATCGGTAAAATAGCTTCACAACCGTGAACTAAAGCATATATGAAAATTGGTGTGCGAACTGCTGTACAGAAGCCCACAAACTTTGTCCCAACTTATCATCCCAATCCTTCTTATTTGAAGAGACCATCTTGGTAAGGATCTTGATGATCGCCTTATTAAAAGCTTCAAATTTTGTCCGCTCGGCCGCAGATAGTAAGTCGTTGATGCTAAATTCGATTCGAATTTATCGCAATCGCGGAAAGCATGATCGACAAATTGTGGACCATTGTCGCGGGACAACTGCCTTGGCACACCATATCGGTATATGACGTGATGTTTGACAAATTTGATCACATCACTAGTCTTGACCATTCTCAATGGAATAGCTTCCGCCCACTTTGAGAAATAGTCAGTTATCGCCAATATGAAACAATGTCCTTTTGAAGAAGGCGGAGAAATGGGACCAACAATATCCATTCCCCACGTTTCAAATGGCCAGGACGTGGCGGTAGGATGCAAGTGTTCCGGCGGTTGGTGAAGGTAATTAGCATGTATTTGGCATGCATGGCATCGTTTAGCGTAAGCCACGGCATCCCTTACCATTGTCGGCCAATAATAACCGAGTCTACGCAGCCGGTCCCATAACTTAGGTCCGGGCTGGTGTGCTCCACAAACACCGTCATGAGCTTCTTTCAAGACTTGCTCTGCTTCCTTAGTTGACAAACATCGAAGCAGTAACCCATCATATGCCCTTCTATATAAAGTCTCAGAATTGGGAATCATAGTAAAATCTTGATGCTCGCCGACATTGACTCTCTTTCTTTTATGTCTTCTGCAATATCCCATGCAAGACATAATCAATGATCGGGAACCGCCGGTCGTGCTTCAGTGACTTAGATTCGCCTTCGACCGTTGATCAGAATGCATATTTCGTCGAAATAGTTGCCGACTAGACACATTAACCTGCTGAGTAGCATTCTTAGGCAGTATATGAATGCAAGAGACGCCAAAGATCGCAAGTGTTGTTCAAACGGGTACATGATCAATGTAAAAGCTTTCAAAGGAGTCAGCTTTATGGTCACCGTGATGATGAGGATAAGGTCCTCGTGCGACTTGTACTCTCCTCTTAGTTGTTTTAATGATTAGTCGTGGAATCCCCAAATGCCTCAAGGTGTTTCACGCCTAAATGTTTGGCTATGTCGAGACCAATCAATAGCATTATACTCGCCACGCTATTGGTGCATGGTTCGATAATCCATACGTACCGCGGTATCACATGGTTTTGTGGAGATATCAATACTACCCCCACTCGCTATAACGGCCGCCTAAGTCGGTCGCCATGTCTGCCAAAGAACACCGCCATACCTGCTCCTTAGAGACCAGATTAGCTTCATAAGGTTCGCCGCATGTCTTGATACAATTTGACTTTCCCTTTCAATGGATGGTTAGCCAATAGGTCACACACGCCTGACCCTTCATCGCTTCTTCGAGGTTTGAAGTGAATGTCGCATCGAGATAATAACAATGCCCATCTAGCCATTCGACCATTCAGCGTGCGGGCGGGTCATGAATACCGTATAGGGTCAATTTTGGAGATGACGGTATGGTCTCGTCCCACTAAATAGTGCGCATCTTTTGGATGGCGAAGACCAAAGCCAAACATTCCTTACGAATGGGAGGATATCGATATTCGCCCCCGACCGCCCCACCGAGGTAATAGATCACCGCTCGCGGGCCATTGTCATCGCCCCGTAGCAAAGACTCGCCAACGATACTCAGAGCGATGTAAATCGAAGGGCTTTCGACTTAGGTGCAACTAACACAGGGGATTAGAAAGATATGTTTTGATCTCTTGAATGCCTTAGGCAATCTTCATCCCAAGCGAGCGATATACCTTTCTTCATGAGCTTCGAGAATGGTTGACATTTTCACGATAAATTGGAAATGAATCACAATGTAAGCCAAACGCCTCTTGGAGACCAATGGTCCCTAAGGCTTCTAGGAGGTGGAAGTTCTGGATAGCTTTGATCTTGTGGGTCAAGGCGTATACCATCTGCGTGACCACGAACCTAGAAATTTGCCACCGACATCCCCTTAAAAGACTTAGTTGGGTTCATCTTCACCGATGTGCCCGCATTATCTCAAATGTTGTCTTCAAGTCATGCAAATGATCACTTTGCTAATTTACTCTTAACTACTAAATCATCCACGAGCACTCCACCGCTTTCCGTGAAATGTTTTCTGAAAATAGTGGTCATCTTCTGTTGGTATGTAGCCCTGCGTTTTCAAGCCAAAGGGCATGATCAGATAACAAGATATCCTCGACGTTCGAAGGCAAGATGCTTTTCATCATCGGGTTGCATTTTGATTTGATTGTACCACGAAAATCCATCCATAAAAGACATTCATTCTTCAAACCCGCATGTGTTGTCGGCGATAATGTCCGTAATTGGTAGAAATCGTCTTTCGGACATGCGCATTTAAGTCTCGGTAATCAACACACGGTCGGATCTCGTCCGCTTTTACTACGGTACTATATTTGCTACCCGCCGATGCCGCACTTCCTGATGAACCTCGCTTTGATCGCCTTTTCGATTTCTTTCTCGATGGCTTTCATGACTGAGGGAAAATCGTCGTTGTTGTTGTTTAACAGGTTTAGCTCGGCTTAATGTTAAAGGCGATGCATGGCCACTTGAGGGTCTAAACCTGCATATCCTCATAACTCCATGCGAAGACATCGATATATTCCGTACCAAAGCGATAAGGCTCTCCTTTCTTCACCACAAACTATCGCTTATGAATATAGGTTTTGGATTAGCCGTCCCCATATTTACTTGGACTATTTTGTCATCTATGGCTCTCGTTGTTCAAAGCGATGTTCCCATTGCATTCCAAGCTGTTGACTCATTGGATCCTCCAGAAGGTAAGAGATCATCTTCTTGGATCTCTATTGGATCAGGTCATATTGGCCATCAAGGACTTAAATTCATGTCCTATCACGACATCGAATCGAGGAAGTTGCTTGAAGATGAGTGATCGACTCACCCTCGGTCATAACATGCCATGAGTGCGATGGTGACTCATATCCCAACCCTTACGAGTTTTATGATAGTAATCATCGTCAGCCTTCCGACATAAGGCATCGGATCGGTTTTGATACCTTTTAGTAGTTTAGCCCTTCTTTGTGAAGGAAATCATATCCCATTTTCTTCATCAAATGTTGTACTGTCATGCAGAAATATGAAAATTAGGGTTCTTTTCTTTTGCTTGGGGTTGTTCCACCTCGACTTGCAATGGTTTGTTGACCCGCCCAAAGATAATGTCTTTCTCGATCACTATTCCTGATCTGATCACAAAACCGCTTGTGAAGAATTAAAGTGCCTTTGAGTTGTCATAAATGACGACCGGATGGGCATGTGTACGTGTGTTCAAAGATACAACCGTGGAAGAATTTCACATCAAGTCAAGATGACTTTTAACACCGATGCGTAAGCTAAATCATAATTTTCATTAAAAACCACTATGTCATCGATCATTCAGATCGACACAAAGGGTTTTACATCATTGAAAACAACTCCTTGTTGGGACTCTATGTCGGCTTTATTTCATTGTCATAGTCCTCGTCTGGTTCATCGGTTTGGCCTTCCTCAAGGTAGTGGGCGAATCAGGTAAAATAATTCTCCACACCTTTGAATGGTTGCCTTCCCACACCAATGTTTTAACCATCCCTTCTTCATCTACATACTTCATGCATTGATGCAGCGTAGATGGGGCGATCAAATTTTCATGGATCCGTGGTCACCCAAGAGCAAATTATAAGATGTATCCGCGCACGATGACATAGCAGTCACGCCCGCTTCAAGTCTCCTATCGGCATTTGAGTTTGATTTGCCCAAGGGACGAGAATTGGTAGCATTGAAACCGATGGTAGTCCCGGCCGCCGCTAACCGATGCAGCGGTATCCCAAGATGTTGTATAATTCTCAATGGGATGATACTCAATGCATCCCGTCAACTTGAGCTCGGTTGATTCGAGACAGAGCCAATGTAACTGTGAAGTACAACGCCTATCATGCTTTGGGTTCTTCACTTGCATGTCCTCCCATGAAAAGTAATATGCGGTATCTCCTTTGAAGACCGGGATGACATTGGGCACAAACTTCATGTCCTTCGGGAAATGAGCGAGGAATGCTTCATTATCCACCAACGCCTCGCAGAGCTTCCGTAGATTGAGAGAGACGCAAGAGCTCAAATAAAGTAATTTCGCCGATATTGGAGAGAGGCTAACACGCCGAATCGAAAGGCCTTCGTTTCAAAGGTCCTTCCGAGTGCTTTGTTGTAGCGATCTCTTGTCTTGGACCCACCAACCGCTCCTTTATCGCTACATCGGTGTTACCGGTACCCTTTAGAACTCTTTTTCTGTGGCCAACGCCGGCTGTGATGTGCGACCGGCGTTTGTTGCTTGGTAGAAATTTGTTCTCCTAAGGCAGCAGAGGCGGCATAAGTCTTCCTTTGACTTTGAAGAAGTCCATTGTTCATCCGAACAAGTCGATGAACCCACATAATTTCGCTTTTCTGGCGCGGTGTAAGGACCATACCTTGTGCTTCCCCCACCTGGAGATCAAAGTTCACAACTTTAGCTTCGCTGAGGGATCGGTTTACACCGCCCCGCACTTGAATTCAAAAATCGCCAAACCGAGAGCCACCATGTTTGCGCACACCTTCTTCTCGATCCTTCCGCAGTCATAACACCCGCTTCTAACAAGACTTGGATCTTGTCTTTCAAGATGTAGCATGACCCCGTTTGATGGTGTACCATTCGATGGTACATGCGATTTTGATCATCCGTCTTGAAGCTTCCTCCGGCTTCTTTATTTCCGAGAGCTGATCTTATTCATCTTGAGTAAAGTCTTGAAGATAGGGACAACCGATCATCCTTGAAATCATACTTCTTCATAGGATCGTTATCTGAGGCGCTGGTTTCGCTAAAAGGTTTTCAAGATGTTGAGTCTCCACGCCAGAGTCTCCTTCCTTTGATTGTTTTGAGGCGCAAAATTGCTCGATTACCTCCCTTTTAGAACGATAATCCCGAGGTTCTTCTCTCACCAATCCTCTCTTAAGCATGTTTTCAACTTGTTCGCCTTTGCTCACCAATTTTTCCAAGAGTGTGCTTCAACCGCACCCATCTTAGAAAGTATGTTGATCGAGAGGTTGGTCGCAAGATCGCGATGAATGCCTGAGACTTGGTCCCTGAATGCAAGGATTGATTCCGATCTTTTGACGAAAAGTGGGACAGACTGGCTTTTGCTTTTCGCCAACAAAGTGGCCATAGACACCTCGTCATCAATATCGGTGTGGGCCATAAAGAGCCTTTGCAGATCTTTCCAAGAGTTGATAGAACCTGGCTCTAACCTTCAAACCACTGGGCTTACTCCCTTAAGAGTGCTAATGAATGTCGGGCCATAATAGGATCATTACCGCTATATGCCCTGGCTTATGCTTTGAAGTAGTAGATGTGTTGTGACGGAGAACTTTTCTCCACAACCGCATCTGTTAAGGCTTGAATTTGAGGATATGGGACATCATCCCATTCTATAGGATATGGCCTCGCCACCCCCAGCCCTTAGATTGACCTTGGAGTTTCAGAGCATCCACCGCTTGTGGAAACTCAACACATGATCTTGTTTTGTAATGATTCGACTGACCGATGACATCATGATCCCCGCCGAAGCCTTCTTGCTTCTCGATTTGATCCTCCTTCGCCCATCTTCTTCTTGCCCACAAGTTTCTCCATCATTTCTAAACGCCGATAGATTTTGTTGCTAAGAATAGTAGTTGCCTTTCTATTCTTCGTGTCATCTCTTTTCCTCTCGCTCGCCATGAGGACCGGCCCGTCACCAAATCGCGGTTCAAGGTCGGAGACGCAGCAATGCCAGAAGTTCTGCTTCGGCACCCTACCAATTGTCTATAATCGAATGGAATTGTTGTTCGAACGAAGCGCACCGGGATAGGCTTTGACTATTGATTAATGCGCCGTAACCCCGGAATATTCGTGGTCGACGATTCAGACTACCGTTGGGGTCTTGCTTCCGCTTCTCCAACCATGTTGATAGTCACCTCGGGGAATGACCAACGCGGGCCGCTTGTTTCTGGCAAACCGCCGTTTAGTTGATGGGTCGATAATCGCCAAATAACAAGGTCGATGTGTCGATGAACATCAAGCCGCGATCGCAGAGATGAGCTCACCAGCAAAGAATGACCCATTTGATTGGCATCACGCTTGGCGGTGAGATAATCACGAGATTAGAAGCGGGTACCCCCAATTGATTCAAAACGAGCCTATATGAAAGAGTCTTCCCCTTTGATTGTTTTGAGGCGTAAAATTGCTCGACACCTCCCTTTAGAACGATAATCCGAGGTTCTTCTCTCAATCCTCTTAAGCATGTTTTCAACTTGTTCGCCTTTGCTCACCAATTCTTTCCAAGAGTGTGCTTCAACCGCACTCCATCTTAGAAAGTATGTTGATCGAGAGGTTGGCTCGCACATCGCGATGAATGTCGCCTGAGACTTGGTCCCGAATGCAAGGATTGATTCCGAATCTTTGACAAAGTGCCGACAGACTGGCCTTTGCTTTTCGCCAACAAAGTGGCCATAGACACCTCGTCATCATCGAAAAATCGGGCCATAAAGAGCCTTTGCAGATCTTTCCAAGAGTTGATAGAACTGTGCTCTAACCTTCAAACCACTGGGCTTACTCCCTTAAGAGTGCTAATGAATAATCGGGCCATAATAGGATCATTACCCGCTATATGCCCTGGCTTATGCTTTGAAGTAGTAGATGTGTTGTGACGGAGAACTTTTTCACAACCGCACTAAGTTAAGTGGCTTGAATTTCGAGGATATGGGACATCATCCCATTCTATAGGATATGGCCTCGCCACCCCAAAATTCTTAGATTGACCTTGAGTTTCGTGAGCATCCAATGCTTGTGGAAATCCCGCAACACATGATCTTGTTTCTTTTGTACGCTGGATTCGATTCCGCTCGATGACATTGAGTGGACATCATGATCCCCGCCGTAGCCTTCTTGCTTCGATTTGATCCTCCTTCGCCCATCTTCTTCTTGCCCACAAGTTTCTCCATCATCATTTCTAAACGCCTGATAGATTCTTGTTGCGCAAGAATAGTAGCTTGTTGCTCTTCTATTCTTCGTGTCATCTCTTCCTCTCGTTCGGCCATGAGGACATCGGCCCGGTCACCAAATCGCGGTTCAAGGTCGAGACGTAGCAATGCCGTAGTTCTCATGTTCTTCGGTACCCTACCAATTGTCTATAATCGAATGGAATTGTTGTTCGAACGAAGACGGCACTCGATAGGCTTTGACTATTGATTAATGCGCCTCGTAACCCCGGGGAATATTCAGGGTCAGACGATTCAGGACTACCTGTTGGGGTCTTGCTTCCGCTTCTCCCAACCATGTTGATAGTCACTCCAGGGGAATGACCAACGCGGGCCGCTTGTTTCTTATGGCGAAACCGCCTTCGTCTAGTTGATGGGTCGATAATCGCCAAATACCGGCTACCGATGTGTCGATGAACATCAAGATCGCAGATGAAGCCACAAAGAAGAATGAGACTGCATTTGATTGGCATCACGCTTGCGTGTGAGATAATCACGGAGATTAGAAGTGGGTGTACCCCCAATTGATTCTGAAAAACGAGCCTCATATGAAAGAGGCTTCCTGAGTCGTGTTTGGCGAACCTGGCGAGGTTGCCATTTCCTTTGATTCTGGCGGCGAGGTTCGCTGTCCTGCCGAGGTTCGTCCTGTTTAGAGGAGACCTCATGCTGGCGAAGTTCATTGTTTGGACGAGGTTCATCCCTTTTAAAGGGGACCTCATGTTGCTGGCGAGATTCTTCATTCAAACGAGGCTCGTCCTTCAAGGGGACCTCACGTTGTAGGCGAGGTTCGCCACTTTGACGAGGTTCATCCCTTTTTGAGGGGACCTCACGCTAGGCGTTCGCCACTTCTCGACGAGGCTCGCATGGGCGACGCTCGCCCTTGGACGAGATTCGCAGCTAGGGCTTACGCTCGCCTTGTGGACGAGGTTCGCACCGGGCTTACGCTCGCCTTGTGGACGAGGTTCGCACCGGGCTTACACTCGCTTTGTTTCGAATGAACCCCTTGATGATAACGAGGTTCGTTGGCTTTCTTTGGACGATAGTGGAATCCGCCCAACGAGACCAAAGCTCGGAACGCTTCGGCGAAGCTTGGTTCTCCGCTAACGCTGTCCGCACGCCTTGAGAGGGAACCGCTAGAAGGTTCGTCCTTCCCATAGCGAGCGCAGCTCGTAGCAAAACTTGGCTAACAACATCCAAGTTGACTTGGGTTGCTTAACCACTCCACTTCCTAGCCTCGGCCGGGCTAACTTTTGGAGCCTTGTCCTGAGAGACAAAGGCCGATCAGCCGAGGTTCGCCGAGAGGATTCAGCAGGCCACGGGGCTGAAGTCTCATAGAGACTCGACGGACACTTGCGTGTCTTCACCGGGCTAGATGCCCTGCAGGAGAGGAACTCCTCGCATTTACCCCGATCGAATTCAATGACCAAGGTTTGAACCTCGGTTCCAATTGCAATCTTGTCTCCGATTAAGCCACCACCACCATCTAATGAATGGTTGCTCCCACTGTGGTCGCCATCTTCTGTAGAATCGAAAAAGTTTTGTTTGATTGACTTTGAAAAGAGATTACAATCACACTCTCTCGATTACAGAGGAAGAGAAGATAGATTCGACTTCTCTTTTGTATGGGTTCTTGGTGGCGAAAGAAGGCTTCACTCAATGCTCACGTAGAGATCCGCTTTTGATGGGAAATAAATGATTACCTCCTAAGTTGCAAGTATACAACCTTTATCAAGTTATAGTATATAAGATTATCGATCCCACGAGGAACGGGAAGTAGGAAGAGTTTTGCTCAAGTTTTGGTTCTCAAATTATGCGCGTGACAATTAGGGGTTATTCAAATAAAATGAAAGTAAGGAAATGGTGAAAGTGGATGTGGAGAGATAAGAGAGAGTGGATGTGGATTATGTGCAAAAGAGGAGAAAATGAAGTTGAGAATGTGGTTTTATTATATGCACATAATAACAAAACTAGGTTTGAGATTATATGCACATGAAGGAATATGAGATTGAGAGAGAAGTAAAATCAATGAAATCAAAAATAAAGGAAAATAACAAACAAATGAAAAACAAGGATAAGAGGAAAATAAAGAAGGTAAAGTATGGAGGATTAATTAAAGATATGAGGAATCTAGAGTAGATCCACTTAGCTTATCTCAATCTCATGAAAATGAGTTGGATTTGTTAGCTAGTTTCAAACAATCTCTAGGGATCCCACAAATATTAGCTCCACACTTAGAAAGGGTAATTCCCTAGAGGGTTCTAGCCTCAAGGTGAATTAAAGAAAAGAAAAAATCTATTCTAGGAAGTAAATACAAGAATTAAATACATTGCATGAAAGTAAATTGCAAGGAATTAAATTTCATGGAATTAAATTGCAAGAAAGTAAATTGCATGAAAGTAAATCTATTCTACAAACAAGAAAATAAAGAAGAAAATGAAAAAGAAATAAAATAGAAACCAACAACTCTGATCTTAATCTAATCCTCCTTTTGGTCCTTGGATTAGAAGAAGAGAAAGGAAATTGAAGGGTGAAACATTTCATTTATTGTGTAACAAAAGTTACAATTTTGGAAGGTCTTCAATGAAGAGTGACCCTCCTCTCCAAATGGAGTTTTACAAAATATTTCACACTCAAAACCCTCACCTTCACCCCTATTTATAGCCCAACGGAGTTGATGTGAACCATTGGATCAAACCTAGCCAAAAGAAAGAGAAATCCACCATTAATCGGAATCTGTTGGGAACCGACGGCTATTTATCAAGCTAACCGGTTAGCCAACCGTTGGTCAACCGATTGGTTCCCAACCTAATTTGTCTTTTCTTGATTTTTCTTCACGAATTTCTCTTGGATCAATTTGGTATATTGGGCCTTGGTTTGTCTTGATTTGGGCTTCAAATATTGGTAGAAATTCAGAGAATTTGAGTCATTTGGGCTTTTATTCATTATTTCTTTATTAGCACGCAAAATAAGATAAAAATGATTATTAGTAATATCGTTATTCATATAACATAGGTAATAAGGGTATAAAATGTAATTAAAATGTGATAATCAAATACCCCCACACCTAAGCTTTTGCTAGTCCTCTAGCAAAGAAAATAAAAGAAAACCTAACTCACTTTCTAGAATCGCTGGTTGTATTTAGCATACAACAAGCCTTTAAACCCCTAGGTTACCCTAGTGGGCGAGTTGTAGTCTCGTGAGGGTTTGATGAATATACCCACAAAATTCAGTCAACTTGCCAATTTAAAGAAGTTAATAAAATAATTAATTCATTTGATATCTTCAAACATTCCAATTGAAGTTGGTTAATACTCAAGAAAACGCTTTTATCATAACTCCAATGTAATTTTCTTAAGAAAATCCTTTCATTATAGTTATACAAAACCAAGTTTAACTCAAAATTTAATTTGAAAGTTTTGAAAAGAACATGCTAACTCTTTGTTTTAAACAGACTTCAAGTCTTTAAATCCATTTAATTTTTCAAGAACATATACAAATATAACTATATATAAAAACATGATTAGTATGACAATTTTTTTTTTAACTCTTTATTCCTTGGTGGTTTTTTAATCGGGCTTTCTAAGTGACCATTTAGCGAGTTTTGGGCCAATGAATCCCAACCCAATTGGGCTTAGGTCATTAAGCATAGAAATACTTCTGCTTAATTACTCACCAACTTAGGCTTAGTAAAATAGAACCACCAATAATTTTAAGAGAAATTTTTCTTCTTTTGTTAAGTTAGTATAATATATATATGTGTATATGTATATATATTCTGAACAATATTTGGATCAAGACAACTTGAAAAATTATTTTCAACTCTAAGTTAGGCATGCAAAAATTCCATTACTTTAATTAAAAATCTAAGTTAAAACTTAAGTAAAGTATACTACTTGAAAATCATTTCTTAAGAAATTTATTTAGAGTTATCATAAAAGGTAAACTTGAGTATAGAACTAACTAAGGATTAGAAGACTTAAATTCTATCAAATAGATCAATTATTAATCAACTCTATTAAGTTGGCAAGTGATTTTTTTATGATGAAAAGAGAAAAAAATGACATAAAAAATGGTAAGAAAAAGAGGAAAAAAGATAACTAAGATAAAGATAAAATGACTAATTCCCACCCCACACCTAAATTTTGCATTGTCCTCAATGCAAATTCTATTATGCACAAAGTAAAACAGATAAGAATGGAAGCACTTACATTTGTTCGATCGACTTGAACAATGATAAAAATTCGTAATTACCTTTGGTATGAGAAGGTGAAGTCAAAAATTTATTCATTCTTTTTTTTTTTTTTTTTTTTTTGAAAAGAACAAGAAACTCTCACATGAGAGAAGAATAAATTCTTTTTATTATTATGAGACAAAAAATGTAGAATAAAAGATGAAACATGAGAAGCTCACATTCTACATTAAATCCTACCTTATTGTGAAAATTCTACCCGAAATTTAAAGAATTTCAAAATGATATAATCAGCGATGTGCTTAAATTCCAAAAATTTCGTGGTTTTAGTGATGTTCGCAAAGAATGGAAGGTAGGTATTAATGGTTGTATGCTTTTTGAACTTAGATTCGTTATTAACAAAAATTTCATCAAAAATAAAATCTTGTTGTTTTCCATTTTCCAAAAATCTAAGTTCATTGATAAAGGGTTCTTCAAATGTTGGCTTCAAGATGCATGTATTCAACGTAATTCTCTCGTTCTGAAGGACTTGATTATTAACCTGGTTACCTGACTGTTGTGAATGGATTGCATTCACTTGATCTTGAAAAGTTGAACTTGACCCGCGTTCCTTGGATTGGTCACGGGTTGACTCGAAATGATCCTTTCTCTCTCACTTATAGCTAGCTAGGTGACCAAGCCGGGTTTCTAATCTAGCTATGGCTTGAGTGTTGGAGTTGAGAATTTGTCCCTGTGATTGCATAAAGGAGTTCATCGTGCTAGATGTTTGAGTCAACAAGTTAGGTGGTGCGTGGAGGTTTTAATCAAGGCTTCCAAACCCCTTTCCAAAACATTAAGGCGTTTCTCAACATTTGAAGGAATATGATTTGTAGATTGATGATGAGGAAACCGATTTGGAAATGGTGATTTGGTTGTGGAAAATTGGTTTGAAGCTGAAAAGCTGCGTTGCCCTAGGGAATTGTTGGTTTGAAGAGGGAGTGAAATTTTGATTTCAGAAATTACCCTCATTCCATGCAAAATGATGATTTCTCCAACCCGATTATAGGTTGGAGAAAATGGATCATTAATCGATCTTTGGAATCGGCATTCATCGTTCTAGAGATTGAGTATTTCCTAAGAATGGACATTGCTCTGAAGCATGGGTCGTAGAAAGACAGATTATGACAACTGGCGAAACTTGATTGATTTGAGCCGAGCTCGTTCTTTGGTTTCTAAAGTTTCTAACTGCGTAGAATTGTAGCCATCTTAGCTTCAGAGGCTATGTTTGACTCTAAGGAAGGACCTCTAGAACTGGATTGGGTAATCGATGAATCACGTTGTTCCCATCGCATAGTTTTTCTGATAAATTCTCTAAAAGTCCCAAGCTTCATCGGCATTTTTCTTCATGAAATCCCCTTGACACATTGACTCTAAGGAAGTTTTAAAGAATAATCCAATCCTTCATAAATGATTTGGCATAATCGCCACTTTTCAAGACCATAGTGAGGACATTGGATAAGAAGATCTTTGAATTTGTCGAAATACTTCCAAAAGGTTCTCCGGACAATTTTAAAATTTTGAATGCTGTTTCTAAGCTTGACCGCTTTGTGGATAGGAAAGAATTTTTCTAAAAACTTTTACAAATTCACCCCAAGTTGAGATGGAATCGTGGGCAAGCTATCTGACCATTTTTGGCTTTGTCCTTAAGGGCAAATGGAATAAATCGAGTTTGATCGCATCTTGATTAAGTCCCTCATCTTAATCATGAGGCAAACTTCTTCAAATTCAAGATAAAGATGTATGTCGGTTTCGACTCCTAAGAATTTGGGAAGCATGTTTATGAAATGCGGTCAAGTTCAAAATTGGTTCCATTTACCTCGGGGAGTTTTATGCAAGAGGGATTGCATTTCTAGTGGGGTAACAAACATCTTGAAGAACAGGTGGGTTGGTATTAGCCATTTCGTTTGGTTCAAGAGATGAATCAAAACTAATTAAACGATTAGTATTATCCCTAACCCAAGTTTGCATACACCAAAATCAAAAATTTTTTATTTGAAAAGGACAAGAGAAAAGTTAAGAAGATGATGAGAAAAAAATAAGGAAAACTAACTAAAATAAATCAAGGCAATCACTTTCCAATCACCCTAACTCTAGGGTTAAGCCTAAACTTGACTTAGACCAGCTCTAACCAAAATTCCCTTAGTGAAAAGATCAAAGTTTACTTGGGTAATTAGCCGTAAGGATAGTACTAGAGGGAGATCAAAGATCAATTAAGTACCTCTTTCCTTTTGGGCTTCATAACCCCCTAAACCTTGCCTTAGACACCAATTAATCCAAATAAACTTGGACCGGTTCACTTAAGAAATTATTGTTCCTTAATGAGCTCGAATCCTTAGGGGCCAACGCCTAATCAATTTTAAGAGGCTTGGTATGTGTAATGAGGAATTAGTGATTTTGGGCTAAGGAAAGGGTGATGAAATCCCTTACCTTATCTTGATTAATGAGTTTTGCCCTTAAGATATTTTCAAGTGTGTGCCAAATCAAGATGCTCAAATCACTTGGTGAATTCCTACTATTATATGAAATGCAACCCTAAGAATTAAAAGCAACTAAAAGGATGCAAAATAAAAATCTTTTTATTTTTTATTATGGTCGACAATAAAAAAATGAAGTTTATTAGAGATTAGACAAGGGTAAAAAAATTTTTTTTTAATTTTTTTTTTTAATTTTTTTTATCCTAATTGTCTCTAATGTGAATGAACTATCTAAAGGGTGGAATTGAAACTACAAGAAAGAAGAGTTACCCACGCAATCGCTATCCAAAGCCTCGTTGGAGGCAAATCTTCAATCTTGATTCTTCAACTCTTAATCTTCAAGTTCCAAGTTCCTACACAAAAGAAAAACACACAAGTTAAAGAACCAAAATTAATCAAAATCCTACTTATGCACCGTTCTAAGAACGCCCAAAACTTGATGGGAAATAAATGATTACCTCCTAAGTTGCAAGTATACAACCTTTATCAAGTTATAGTATATAAGATTATCGATCCCACGAGGAACGGGAAGTAGGAAGAGTTTTGCTCAAGTTTTGGTTCTCAAATTATGCGCGTGACAATTAGGGGTTATTCAAATAAAATGAAAGTAAGGAAATGGTGAAAGTGGATGTGGAGAGATAAGAGAGAGTGGATGTGGATTATGTGCAAAAGAGGAGAAAATGAAGTTGAGAATGTGGTTTTGGTTATATGCACATAATAACAAAACTAGGTTTGAGATTATATGCACATGAAGGGAATATGAGATTGAGAGAGAAGTAAAAATCAATGAAATCAAAAATAAAGGAAAATAACAAACAAATGAAAAACAAGGATAAGAGGAAAATAAAGAAGGTAAAGTATGGAGGATTAATTAAAGATATGAGGAATCTAGAGTAGATCCACTTAGCTTATCTCAATCTCATGAAAATGAGTTGGATTTGTTAGCTAGTTTCAAACAATCTCTAGGGATCCCACAAATATTAGCTCCACACTTAGAAAAGGGTAATTCCCTAGAGGGTTCTAGCCTCAAGGTGAATTAAAGAAAAGAAAAATCTATTCTAGAAAGTAAATACAAGAATTAAATACATTGCATGAAAGTAAATTGCAAGGAATTAAATTTCATGGAATTAAATTGCAAGAAAGTAAATTGCATGAAAGTAAATCTATTCTACAAACAAGAAAATAAAGAAGAAAATGAAAAGAAATAAAATAGAAACCAACAACTCTCGATCTTAATCTAATCCTCCTTTTGGTCCTTGGATTAGAAGAAGAGAAAGGAAATTGAAGGGTGAAACATTTCATTTATTGTGTAACAAAAGTTACAATTTTGGAAGGTCTTCAATGAAGAGTGACCCTCCTCTTCAAATGGAGTTTTACAAAATATTTCACACTCAAAACCCTCACCTTCACCCTATTTATAGCCCAACGGAGTTGATGTGAACCATTGGATCAAACCTAGCCAAAAGGAAGAGAAATCCACCATTAACTGAATTGATTGGGAACCCGTTAGCCAACCGGTTACAACCGGTTGGTCAACCGATTGGTTCCCAACCGAATTTGTCTTTTCTTGATTTTTCTTCACGAATTTCTCTTGGATCAATTTGGTATCTTGGGCCTTGGTTTGTCTTCAGATTTGGGCTTCAAATATTGGTAGAAATTCAGAGAATTTGAGTCATTTGGGATTTTATTCATTATTTCTTTATTAGCCTGCAAAATAAGATAAAAATGATTATTAGTAATATCGTTATTCATATAACATAGGTAATAAGGGTATAAAAATGTAATTAAAATGTGATAATCAGCTTTCCGTTGACGATCAGAACAAAATTGCTAATGATTGATGAAGAACTCGATCTCTCTTGTGCGCAAGTGCTGGATTTTCCAAAAGTCCTTTGTTCATAGCTATTCACGGCTATTTATAGGGCTTTAAGCATGTAACTATCATGCTAGAATCGTGGAAACGTGGGTTAGTGGGCATAACTGATGCCCACCATTTAACCCACGTGGTTGTTGTGGCTTTCGTGGCCTTTGGGTTTGCTACGAGGGCGAGCTTCGTTAGATGACGAGCTTCGCTCTTCATTGACTGGCTGAACCTTGATTGAATGACGAGCTTCGAGCTTCTTCGAACTTCGTTGTCTGGGCAAATTTCGATTGCATAACGAGGTCCGCTACTTGGATGAACTTCAGCTATATGACTAGCTTTGCTGTTTGGGCGAACTTCAGTCGAATGCATTTATGCATTTTGGTTGGATAGCGAGCTTCGCTGCTGTAGGCGAACCTCGTATGAAATGGTTGGATGGTAAGCTTCGCTGCTGTAGGCGAACCTTGTATGAAATGGTTGGATGGCGAGCTTCGCTGCGTGGCGAACCTCAGTTGAATGTCGAGGCTCACTGCTGTAGGCGAACCTCGGTTGAATGTCGAGGTTCACTGCTGTAGGCGAACCTCGTCTGAATGAAGAGCTTCGCTGCTTGGCGAACCTCGTCTGAAGGAAGGGCTTCGCTGCTTGGCGAACCTCGTCTGAATGAAGAGCTTCGCTACTTGGGCGAACCTCGGTTGAGTGAAGAGCTTCGCTGCTTGGCGAACCTCGTTTGAATGAAGAGCTTCGCTGCTTGGCGAACCTCGTCTGAAGGGAGAGCTTCGCTACTTGGGCGAACCTCGTCTGAATGGAGAGATTCGCCAAACTTTGATGTTGTGGGCGAGCCTCGTCAAACTTTGATGTTGTGGGCGAACCTCGTCAAACCACTGTTGTAGGCGAATCTCATGATATGACTGTTGAGCTTCGTTTTTCATGCGAGCCTCGTGTTAAAATTGAACTCCGCTCCACTTGCGAACCTCGTATTGAGGTCGAGCCTCGCCTCTTGAACGAGTCTCGTTTTGAAGTTTGCATGGTCCAGCCTCGCCCCATCAGTGAGCCTCGTCTTGAAGCTTTAACAACTAGGGTGCGCGCGACCCTCGCCTAGAGGATTTTTTGACTGTCTACAGGGTGCACCATTAGAAAGTTACGTCAGCAGATAGGAGCTCTTATCACACAAGAGATCCCCTTCGGAGTTGTGGCAGTTGCCGAAGCTGAGACCGAGTGCTGGAGGTCATTTGGCTTGGAGCAATGATAACACTGTTGTATTACTAGGTATGACGACAGTGGGAGCACTCTATTGGTCCTCCTGACTGGGTTAGGATGAGGTTGCTGTATACTTATACGTTGAGGCAATCGAAGTAGAAACCCACGTCCACTTTACCTATTTACTATCAGCAAGACTAGGGGTTTGACTTGGCGCATGAGGTGCTAGCTTGTCAGGAGATCCCAGGCATATCACGGGGCCATATCGCCAGACAAGTTCATTACGGGGTAATGGAACTTACGATATTCATTTAATAATGTATGCTCTCTGGGAGAGAGAAGTAATACCATGGCACATTGCCATATGACGTGTGCTTGGATCGGATATAAGGAGGTCGAGGGATGGATCCATGCCCTCGCTGTGTGAGCCTTTATTGACGGCCACCAATAATGGAGGACAGTCACTGTATCCTTAGAGACACTGGGTTGTCTAGGAAGATCAAGTATGAGCCGCCCGCTACTGCCGCCGTGTTGAGACAATATCGCACATACGAGCAGTGTTAGGAAAGCGGGTGATTAACATGCTCAACTATTCAGGGCCTTAGGAAGATCGATTGACATGTCTCCTGATTGCATCGCTTGGCCAACTCTTATATATGTCGGGGACATGATTTAAAAGTGCGATGAATCGAGGGTAGACCATGGTGTTCATGTACGCTTCTTTGAGGGATCGAAGGTACTTGAGCAAACATGGTTGATTCGGTATGGGGTACGATATACCGCATACTTACACTATTTGTTCCGTGTTTTTATTTTAGGGAGATCCTTGTGTCAGTTCGAACGGATCTGGCTACAAGGCTACCCACTTGCAGGTTCTCAATGGTCCACGCCGTACTAACGATGTACAGACTTAAAATTTGAAAAGGAAGGAGATTCTCAGGGAGACTTTGACTGAGGGAGTTAACGACTCAAGGAGTCAGCTCAGGGAGCAACGGATGCACCCACTCATTTGTGTGAGTGGGAGTATGCTGGTTATGATTATGAGATAGATACCCAAATAAGTGGGTGGATAATGTCTTATCTTAGAGATAAAATATTTATAATCCTCATGAGTGTAGGATTCTATCTCTAAGCCCTTATATAGAGATATAGGGTTTTTCATGATGGAATATAGAAAAAATATACATATACACAGAAAGTCGTCATCTCCTTCTGCCTCAATTGCTTTATACAAGAGGTCGTGGGTTGATACGGGCTTCTCTCTACTGCACTGGTCGCCTCTGCTAGCTGATCAAGAAAGGCGTGACGATCCTACAGAAAGAGATCCGAATCGGTAACCCTAAACTTGTTGTTTACGTTTCCTGGTTGCATGATAGGGTTTATGTTGTTTCCGCTGTGCATTATTTGTGTAATAGATCAACCCCATTGCATGCGTGTAGTTATCCGGATTCTACACATTCTAGATCTAACACTCATCATACCCTGTGTATTGCACTTATTTCTAATTTACACTCTAAGAAATATCATCCACTAAATAATTAATAGTTATGATTTAAGTAATGGTCCATATACTGCCTTTTCAGAATTCGAATTTGAACCCCTTATTTAACGGGTTGAGGACCCGTTGCGGTAGTAGGCCCGAAGACATGCTGCTTTGCATTCCGAATCAACACAGATATCACTCTGAGATTGTTATCATCCGATATCTGTGCGCTCAAACAACATCTCTGTCGATCCAAAAAAGAAAATGTAGCTTTTCCGCCAGTGTCCAAGAAACAGATGTATCAGTCATCCCCTGTTTAAAAGCCTCTCCTTTCGCACAATGAAACACAGTCCCGTTAATTCCTCAATAATTTCGGCAATCAAATCCTCAGTCTCCCAAAATTCTCTCTCCACCGGAGAATCTCTCCATGCCCTCGCCGTCAAGAACGGGCTCTACCCTCAACCCATTCTCTGCAACCACCTCCTGAATCTCTACTCCAGATCCCACCGCCACGATGATGCACGCAGGCTGTTTGATGAGATGCCCGAAAGAAATCTCATCTCTTATTCCACCCTCATCTCCTCCAACTCCCGATCTGGGGACCCAAGGATTGCCTTAAGTCTCATGACCCAGCTGCCCAAACTCAATATTGCGCCCAACCAGTTTGTGTTCTCGAGCTCCGTCGTAGCTTGTTCGAAGCTGGATTCAGTTGTTTTAGGTGAACAGGTCCATGCCCAAGTGGTAGTGTCGGGTTTTGAATCTGACCCGTTTGTTTGTACCTCGCTCATTGATTTGTACTCCAAGGCTGGTTGCGTGGACTCTGCTGTTTCAGTGTTTAGACAGTGCTCGGTTGGGGACTCGCCCTTGTTTAACTCCATGGTGTCTTGTTATGTGAGCTCTGGTGACTGCGAAGGTGCTCTAGGGTTATTTGCCAAAGCTAGACGGTGCTCTGATTTTAAACCTACGGAGTATAGTTTCGGTAGCTTGATCAAAGCATGCTCGGACTTGGACAAGGAGACAGGCCAACAGCTTCATGGATTTGTCGTGAAGACTGGTTTAGAGTCCAATTGTGTCGTGGGACTTCTCTTGTAGATATGTATGGCGAATTTGGGGATATTAACGGTATGGAGATGGTGTTTGATGGTATTTCATTCGTCGATACTGCTGTGTATAATGCTATGACTGTTGCTTGTTTGAAGAATGCTCTTGAGGAGACCGCATTGGATTTTTTCCGTAGGTTAATGTGGGAAGGTTTGAGCCCCAACGAATGCACATTTTCAAGTGTGCTTAAAGCTTGCAGTGGTCTCAAGTCCTGTAACTTAGGGGTGATGATTCACGGGCTCGTAATGAAGTCCACGTTTCGCCGAGATTTGGTGGTTAATACCGCTTTAACGGACATGTATATGAAATGTGGCAATGTGGAAGAGGGTTACAAAGTGTTTGATGGAATGCCTGAAAGATGCACCGTATCATATAATTCAATGATTTCAGGACACGGACGGAATGGAAATTTCGATGAGGCCATTAACCTTTTCATTGAAATGATGCGTCTGCACAAAAGTGTTGATCTTTCCACCTTTATCGCATTGTTGAGTTCTTGTCCGGGAAGAGAGTGGCCTGTCTATGTTCATGCCATAAAACATGGATTTGGATTGAATTCGATGGTCCAAAACGCTCTCTTGGATGGCCTCCTCAAGAACGGCTCAGCAGAGGAAGCTCTAGAGCTTTTTGACAAAATTAAAGAGAGAAATGTTATTTCTTGGACCACAATCATATCAGGTCTGACCCAACTCGACCAACATCTAGAAGCAATCAAGCTTTTCAAAGCAATGAACTCGACTGAAACTACCCCCAACAGTTTCACCTTCTCGAGCATCTTGAAAGCTTGTGGAATCCAAGCAAGTCTAGACCAAGGAAGATGCATACATGCCTCTATCGAGAAAAGTGGGATCCTGGATGAGTATGTCAAGAGCTCTGTATTGGACATGTACTCAAAATGTGGTGCTCTTGAAGACAGTAGAAGACTATTCGATGGTCTTGCTAGCAAAGACATCGTCTCCTGGAACACAATGATCACTGCCTATGCCAAACATGGCCACGGGCTTGAGGCGATATCTCTATACAAGATGATGACAATGCACAATATAGATCCAAATCATGTAACGTTTGTGTCCCTCTTATCAGGGTGTAGCCATTGTGGGCTGATAGAAGAAGGAATTGACCTCTTCGAGGTAATGGTGTCGAAACATGGGATTGAACCCTTAATGGAGCATTATGCTTGTATGGTTGATCTATTTGGGAGAGCGGGGATGTTAGGGAGAGCGAGAGACTGTATATCTGATATGCCATTCGAGGCAGATGCGTCAGTCTGGGCTGTACTGTTGGCAGCTTGTAAGCTTCATGGGAATGTTGAAATTGGGCAGATGGCAAAGGAAAGGATAATGGGGATGAAAGGGCAGGATAACCCCTCGGTTGTAATCATGTCGAATATGTATTCGGAAGTAGGGAAGTGGGATTATGCAGAGACGGCTAGGAGGAGAATCGGAGTTGGGGGAGCGGGAAAAGAGCCTGGATTCAGTTGGGTGTAAATTTCATAAATATTGAATTTTTTTTATAGAACCGGAATGTTCTGAAAATAAATTATTTGTTTGTTTCGTTGTCATAATGGGGGCTATAAAGAACGGAAAGAGATTGTACTGTAAAGTGGTTTTGACGAAGGGATGAAAGTGACGCTTTAACAAGTTCATAATACTGGATTCTTTCCTCTGTTAATGCCAACTTGCCACCAAGATGGACACTGCATGCTTACGATTTCGAGAGGGAAGCCTATTTTGGTTTTATTTGGATATAGTAGCATTGAAAATTCATTACAAGTGATGAATTCTTTTTAAAAAAAAGCATTGAAAATTCATTACAAGTGATGAAATTTCTACAAGAAGATTAGCAACCAACAACTTGTTCAGGAAATTTCAAGCTTCGCAATCTTAAGTGACGGGGAAAATGAGAATGTTTATATTGAAATTTCTCGGCTGCTGAAGGGCTGGAAGAGCAAGCTTGGTCGAGATAACATTTAGGGCTTGTAAATGACTCGGGTTCGGATCAGATTTATGTAATATCTAGTTATGTTCTGCATATTGCTTGCAGTTGGAAAGTCAGAATTTTGAATTATTAGAACCAAGAGGAGCATTATTGGTTTTTTACTTTTATTTGTTTTATCTTGCCTTGTAATTGTTGGGATCGCGGGCGCATATGCATGAAGCGATATCACCCGAGAGAAGGCTGATATATTCCCGCTTCACTAGGAACAAGAATAGAAAGTAAAATATCCCAACAAAGTGAGATATCTACTCTTCCTCTCAACAAGATTTCAGATGAATCAAGGAACCTACAAACAATACCAAATACACAAAGAAAACAAGAAAGACACGAGATGTGAGGAGATTGACTATAAAGAACACCGACGACTCAGACAACCCACAAAGACGCCCCAAAGAACTTTGATTTTTACCCAAGAGAAATTGACCTCTCTTTTGTAAAATCTCTCCAAGCTCTCTCTTTTTCCCTCTCTAGCCGCCGCCAAAAAACCCTAGTTTTTTCTCCATTTTTGTTCACTTTTCTCCACACCACAAATCCTAGGTTTAATTCCCTATTTAAAGGGAAACAAACTCCTCCTCCCCTTTAACTTGGCCGATGTGGGACTAAAAAATTTTTTTTTTTGTTTTTCTTCTCGCGGTCACGCACAGGAAAGAACGGGGGGCTGAGGGTGCATCCCACGTGGGTGGCCCCCACCCACGTGGGATGTTCCCCCCACGTTCACAGTAATTGTTTCAAAAAATTTCATTCATTGATATTTGTTGCAAACACAATTGAGTTTAATCCATGACCCTTTTCCTCCCCAACCCAAAAAAGCTTCTGTTACACATTTAGTCCAGAAACACATGATGCATAAACAAAGTACGCGCCAATGATACTTAAACCAAAGAATTTAAAGTTTCAAGTAATAATCACCCAGGTACCTAGGCAATGAATTCTGGCTCGGGCTTCAGCCCAACGGAGTAAGTTGATTAGCATGCAATGGGCCTCTGGGGGCCTCCCTGAATGGGCTGACTAAATGAGCTGACAGCAACCTAACGCACCGCCTCAATGCTGTTCTGTCATGGGTTTGGGTATTTTATTTTTAGACGGCGGATTAGGCAACCGATTAAAGTTTTTTGTTTAAATGAACCGACGCAGATGGTCCTTTGAGAGGGAGGGAGTCTTTCGTCATATTATTTTATAGTCCCTGCACACCCTCGGACG